>CM060314.1:80749734-80752234 GCA_030674185.1 Monoplex corrugatus
ATGGACAAGCCATATTGTCACAATCTTTCATTAGACACATAATTATCTTTATGTCGAAATGATTACTTTTAATAAAGTCAGATATTCCTGTGATTATTTTGACATGTTATATTCATGCTATTTTCAGTGTTGTCATTATGAGTACAAATATGTATTGTTGCAACAAATGCTACTGTTATCATTATGTCATTGTTTTTGTTATTGTTAGCGGGCGACATATATGTTTGCTTTGCTTTACCTCACAGCATAGTGACTTTATAAAACGCTTGACCAACTGACATAGTAATGTAGAAAGCCGTCGCAAAAGTACTGGTAAGTCTCCAGCTTAAAAGTTTTCATTTTCGTCCCCCCCCCCCCCCCCCCGTCAGTCACATCGTGAACGTGCGGAGTGGTTGGACAATTTTACATGTACCATGCACAAGCACGTGGGAAGTTAAGTTTCTATTGCGTGTGTATGTGTGTGTAAGGATGTGTATGCGTGATTGTGTGTGTGTGTTTGATTCAGTGATTGTGTGTGTGTGCAGTGTTCATCTGTTTGTACCAAGAACGGGTCACATATAACGTGTGTCGTATCTGCTTGAGCCAAGTTCAGGTTCACAGCATTTACCTCAGTTCACCAAATTGACCGGGCACTTAAAGCCATGTTGGCGTGCGGTCCAGCTACAAGGTTGGGTTGGCTGTGTCTGACATTCCCATGTTGTCGTTGTTTATGTCCTAGAACCTGCAGGGGACAAGTCAAGTGTCGGGTCTTGCAGTCGTTACTCTGCGTCTACATGTTGTAGTGAGTCTGATGTTTTGCGAGATGTGGGTGTCATATTGTTGGGCAGTTGTTTATTCTAACTTCGTTCTGTACGTGTTGGGGTCGTAATGTAACGTAGTGTCCAGTGATGTGTGTTGTCGACGTTATGTAATGTTAATATTCTGCTTTGTGTTCGTCGCGTAGTCTCGTCAGTTGAGATAGACATGTGCGTGTGTTCAATGTTCATATCGTATTGTGGCATGAACGTTTTAATGATCCCTCAGTTTTGTGTTTACAGTCCTCGTAAAGTATGGAGCCTGGTATTCACTCCATTGTGAGCAGATACAGTTTGCTGATTTTTCCATTCTTTGAAATTGTAGAGATCGGATCATGAATTCAAAGAAAAAAAAAAAAAATTATTGATTCATTATTGAATCGGTGACACTCGAAACCGAAATGAAATGCGTCACCTAAGATATTCTCGTTAAAAATATGCATTTTCTTTTTCTGTCTATTCTTATGCGTCTTCCCACTAAACAAAATAAGATGTCTATCGAAGTTTAATCAGTTGAAAAACATGTCTGGTAACTTTCTGATGTACTTCCAGAATATAACTTCACGCTTAAACGGGCACGGGCGCGCGTGCGCGCACATGTTCACACACATACATCCATGTATACATACATACATATATACATACATGCACACACATGCACGTACATACACGAACACACACATACAGGCACAAGCACAAATGCACACAGACGGGCACAGAAACAAACAAACGAAACACACACACACATACACACAAACACACATACACACAGACACGACACACACACACACACACACACACACACACACACACACACACACAAGCACACACACACACACACACACACCACACACACACACACACACACACACACACACACACACTGATGTTTGAAAAAAAAATTGCCTGCATGCCCGTTCTTTTTCGTTGTGTGGTGTTGTGTGGTGTGGTGTTGTGACGTGTGTTGACAGTAAACAGCGTGCGGATAGCAGCACGGCATGATATTCGTTTAAATGATAACTGATTGCTGTTCACTGTGATATGTATATATATATAGACAGTCCAGAATCAGACAGTGACGAGTAAAGACGAAGAAGCATTGCCCTGTCTTCCGAGTTGGCTGTAGAAAGAACGAAACATGGTGTCAGAATCGTGATTACGAACTCCAACCAAAATCCAGAATATTGAAGACTAAGGTTCAACCATGGAAGATGAACAAGAAGAGAGAAGAGCCAGTCGACGACATGCCAATATTCCCTTGCCTCCTAAACTTGATGTGAATGGAGGAAACCTGCAGAGCAGCTGGAGGAAATTCAAGAGGCTTTGGGACAGCTATGAAATTGTGACAACACAGACAGAAGAAGACTCAACATACAGAACAGCAGTTTTTCTTTCTTGCATCGGGCTGGATGCTATGGACATCTATGAAGGATTGGCATTTGCTAATGAAGCTGAAAGAAATGACATTGACACTGTTCTACAGAAATTCGAAGAATACTGTGTGGGTTCAACCAATGAAACTTACGAAGCATTCAGATTCAACTGCAGACATCGAGCAGCAGGAGAATCTATCGAACAGTTTGTAGCAGAACTGCGGAGACTGATCAAGACCTGTAACTATGGTACACTGGAAGACAGACTGTTGAGAGATCAAATCGTACTGGGTGTACATGACGAGACTCTGCGATCAAAATTACTGGAAGTGC
>CM060314.1:80762234-80779734 GCA_030674185.1 Monoplex corrugatus
TGTCAGTTTGTGTCTGTTGTTATATCACTGTCAGTTTGTGTCTGTTGTTTATTATCACTGTCAGTTTGTGTCTGTTGTTTATATCACTGTCAGTTTGTGTCTGTTGATTATATCACTGTCAGTTTGTGTCTGTTGATTATATCACTGTCAGTTTGTGTCTGTTGATTTATATCACTGTCAGTTTGTGTCTGTTGTTTATATCACTGTCAGTGTTGTGGTTTCTGTCTGTTGTTTATATCACTGTCAGTGTGTGTCTGTTGTTTATATCACGTGTTTCGGTTTTTGTATCTGTTGTTTATATCACTGTCAGTGTGTGTCTGTTGTTTTATCACTGTCAGTTTGTATCTGTTGTTTATATCACTGTCAGTGTGTGTCTGTTGTTTATATCACTGTCAGTTGTGTATCGTGTTCTGTTTTATATCACTGTCAGTTTCTGTGTGTCCGTGTTGGTTTTTTTATCACTGTCAGTGTGCTGTGTCCTGTCGTTGTTGATTATATCACTGTCAGTTTGTGTCTGTTGTTTATACACTGTCAGTGTGTGTCTGTTGTTTATATCACTGTCAGTGTTTGTGTTCTGTTGTTTATTATCACTGTCAGTTTGTATCTGTTGATTTATATCACTGTCAGTTTGTGTCTGTTGTTTATATCACTGTCAGTGTGTGTCTGTTGTTTTATATCACTGTCAGTTGTGTCTGTTGTTTTTACTTCATGTCGTGTGTTCTGTTTGATGTTTTATATCACTGTCAGTTTGTGTCTGTTGTTTATATCACTGTCAGTTTGTATCTGTTGTTTATATCACTGTCAGTTTGTATCTGTTGTTTATATCACTGTCAGTTGTCTGTTGACTTTATCACTGTCAGTTTGTGTCTGTTGTTTATATCACTGTCAGTTTGTGTCTGTTGTTTTATCACTGTCAGTTTGTGTCTGTTGTTTATATCACTGTCAGTTTGTTTGTTTTTATTTTGTCTGTTGTTTTTATCACTGTCAGTTTGTGTCTGTTGTTTATATCACTGTCAGTTTGTGTCTGTTGTTTATATCACTGTCAGTTTGTGTCTGTTGTTTTTATCACTGTCAGTTTGTATCTGTTGTTTATATCACTGTCAGTTTGTGTCTGTTGTTTTTATATCACTGTCAGTTTGTGTCTGTTGTTTTTATTACTGTCAGTTTGTGTCTGTTGTTTTTATCACTGTCAGTTTGTGTCTGTTGTTTTTATCACTGTCAGTTTGTGTCTGTTGTTTATATCACTGTCAGTTTGTGTCTGTTGTTTTTATCACTGTCAGTTTGTGTCTGTTGTTTATATCACTGTCAGTTTGTGTCTGTTGATTATATCACTGTCAGTTTGTATCTGTTGTTTTTATTACTGTCAGTTTGTGTCTGTTGTTTTTATTACTGTCAGTTTGTATCTGTTGTTTATATCACTGTCAGTTTGTGTCTGTTGTTTTTATTACTGTCAGTTTGTGTCTGTTGTTTATTATCACTGTCAGTTTTGTGTCTGTTGTGTTTTTATTACTGTCAGTTGTGTCTGTTGTTTTTATTACTGTCAGTTTGTATCTGTTTTTATATCACTGTCAGTTTGTGTCTGTTGTTTTTATTACTGTCAGTTTGTGTCTGTTGTTTATATCACTGTCAGTTTGTGTCTGTTGTTTATATCACTGTCAGTTTGTGTCTGTTGTTTTTATTACTGTCAGTTTGTGTCTGTTGTTTTATATACTGTCAGTTTGTGTCTTGTTGTTTTTATCACTGTCAGTTTGTGTCTGTTGTTTTTATTACTGTCAGTTTGTATCTGTTGTTTATATCACTGTCAGTTTGTATCTGTTGTTATATCACTGTCAGTTTGTGTCTGTTGTTTTTATATCACTGTCATTTGTGTCTGTTGTTTATATCACTGTCAGTTTGTTCTGTTGTTTTTATTACTGTCAGTTTGTATCTGTTGTTTTTATTACTGTCAGTTTGTGTCTGTTGTTTTTTATTACTGTCAGTTTGTGTCTGTTTTTTTATCACTGTCAGTTTGTGTCTGTTGTTTATATCACTGTCAGTTTGTGTCTGTTGTTTTTATTACTGTCAGTTGTGTCTGTTGTTTATATCACTGTCAGTTTGTGTCTGTTGTTTTTATCACTGTCAGTTTGTATCTGTTTTATATCACTGTCAGTTTGTGTCTGTTGTTTTATATCACTGTCAGTTTGTGTCTGTTGTTTATATCACTGTCAGTTTGTGTCTGTTGTTTATATCACTGTCAGTTGTATCTGTTGTTTATATCACTGTCAGTTTGTGTCTGTTGTTTATATCACTGTCAGTTTGTGTCTGTTGTTTATATCACTGTCAGTTTGTGTCTGTTGTTTATATCACTGTCAGTTTGTGTCTGTTGTTTTTATCACTGTCAGTTTGTGTCTGTTGTTTATATCACTGTCAGTTTGTGTCTGTTGTTTATATCACTGTCAGTTTGTGTCTGTTGTTTTTATTACTGTCAGTTTGTATCTTGTTGTTTATATCACTGTCAGTTTGTGTCTGTTGTTTTTATCACTGTCATTTTGTATCTGTTGTTTATATCACTGTCAGTGTGTGTCTGTTGTTTATATCACTGTCAGTTTGTGTCTGTTGTTTATATCACTGTCAGTTTGTATCTGTTGTTTTTATTACTGTCAGTTGTGTCTGTTGTTTATATCACTGTCAGTTTGTGTCTGTTGTTTTTATCACTGTCAGTTTGTGTCTGTTGTTGTTATCACTGTCAGTTTGTATCTGTTGGTTTATCACTGTCATTTGTATCTGTTGGTGTTAATCACTGTCAGTGTGTGTCTGTTGGTGTTATCACTGTCAGTTTGTATCTGTTGTTTATATCACTGTCAGTTTGTGTCTGTTGTTTTTATCACTGTCAGTTTGTGTCTGTTGGTGTTATCACTGTCAGTGTGTGTCTGTTGGTGTTATCACTGTCAGTTTGTGTCTGTTGATTATATCACTGTCAGTTTGTGTCTGTTGTTTTATCACTGTCAGTTTGTGTCTGTTGGTGTTTATCACTGTCAGTTTGTGTCTGTTGATTATATCACTGTCAGTGTGTGTCTGTTGGTGTTATCACTGTCAGTTTGTGTCTGTTGTGTTATCACTGTCAGTTTGTGTCTGTTGGTGTTATCACTGTCAGTTTGGTGTCTGTTGGTGTTATCACTGTCAGTTTGTGTCTGTTGTTTATCACTGTCAGTTTGTGTCTGTTGTTTATATCACTGTCAGTTTGTGTCTGTTGATTTTATCACTGTCAGTTTGTGTCTGTTGATTTTATCGCCATCAGTTTTTTCTGTTGATTTTGTAATTATCGTCTGTGTATGCTGTGTGTTTGTTGATTTTTATTTTCATGATTGTCTGTTTTTGTCTCCACAAGGAAAAACAATTCCATTATTGTACAACACAGCAACACTTCCACAATTTTTTTTTTTTTTTTTTTTTTTTTTTTTTTTTTTTTTTTTTTTTTTTTTTTTTTTTTTTTTTTTTTTTTTTTTTTTTTTTTTTTTTTTTTTTTTTTTTTTTTTTTTTTTTTTTTTTTTTTTTTTTTTTTTTTTTTTTTTTTTTTTTTTTTTTTTTTTTTTTTTTTTTTTTTTTTTTTTTTTTTTTTTTTTTTTTTTTTTTTTTTTTTTTTTTTTTTTTTTTTTTTTTTTTTTTTTTTTTTTTTTTTTTTTTTTTTTTTTTTTTTTTTTTTTTTTTTTTTTTTTTTTTTTTTTTTTTTTTTTTTTTTTTATCACTGTCAGTTTGTGTCTGTTGTTTATATCACTGTCAGTTTGTGTCTGTTGTTTTTATTACTGTCAGTTTGTGTCTGTTGTTTTTATCACTGTCAGTTTGTGTCTGTTGTTTTTATCACTGTCAGTTTGTGTCTGTTGTTTATATCACTGTCAGTTTGTGTCTGTTGTTTTTTATTACTGTCAGTTTGTGTCTGTTGATTATATCACTGTCAGTTTGTGTCTGTTGTTTTTTATTACTGTCAGTTTGTGTCTGTTGTTTTTATTACTGTCAGTTTGTGTCTGTTGTTTTTATCACTGTCAGTTTGTGTCTGTTGTTTTTATTACTGTCAGTTTGTGTCTGTTGTTTTTATCACTGTCAGTTTGTGTCTGTTGTTTTTATTACTGTCAGTTTGTGTCTGTTGTTTATATCACTGTCAGTTTGTGTCTGTTGTTTATATCACTGTCAGTTTGTGTCTGTGTTTTTATTACTGTCAGTTTGTGTCTGTTGTTTATATCACTGTCAGTTTGTGTCTGTTGATTATATCACTGTCAGTTTGTGTCTGTTGTTTTTATTACTGTCAGTTTGTGTCTGTTGTTTATATCACTGTCAGTTTGTGTCTGTTGATTATATCACTGTCAGTTTGTATCTGTTGTTTTTATTACTGTCAGTTTGTGTCTGTTGTTTATATCACTGTCAGTTTGTGTCTGTTGTTTATATCACTGTCAGTTTGTATCTGTTGTTTATATCACTGTCAGTTTGTGTCTGTTGTTTATATCACTGTCAGTTTGTGTCTGTTGTTTATATCACTGTCAGTTTGTGTCTGTTGTTTATATCACTGTCAGTTTGTGTCTGTTGTTTTTATCACTGTCAGTTTGTGTCTGTTGTTTATATCACTGTCAGTTTGTGTCTGTTGGTTTTTATCACTGTCAGTTTGTGTCTGTTGTTTATATCACTGTCAGTTTGTGTCTGTTGTTTTTATCACTGTCAGTTTGTGTCTGTTGTTTATATCACTGTCAGTTTGTGTCTGTTGATTATATCACTGTCAGTTTGTATCTGTTGTTTTTATTACTGTCAGTTTGTGTCTGTTGTTTTTATTACTGTCAGTTTGTATCTGTTGTTTATATCACTGTCAGTTTGTGTCTGTTGTTTTTATTACTGTCAGTTTGTGTCTGTTGTTTATATCACTGTCAGTTTGTGTCTGTTGTTTTTATTACTGTCAGTTTGTGTCTGTTGTTTTTATTACTGTCAGTTTGTATCTGTTGTTTATATCACTGTCGTTTGTGTCTGTTGTTTTTATTACTGTCAGTTTGTGTCTGTTGTTTATATCACTGTCAGTTTGTGTCTGTTGTTTATATCACTGTCAGTTTGTGTCTGTTGTTTTTATTACTGTCAGTTTGTGTCTGTTGTTTTTATTACTGTCAGTTTGTGTCTGTTGTTTTTATCACTGTCAGTTTGTGTCTGTTGTTTTTATTACTGTCAGTTTGTATCTGTTGTTTATATCACTGTCAGTTTGTATCTGTTGTTATATCACTGTCAGTTTGTGTCTGTTGTTTTTATCACTGTCAGTTTGTGTCTGTTGTTTATATCACTGTCAGTTTGTATCTGTTGTTTTTATTACTGTCAGTTTGTATCTGTTGTTTTTATTACTGTCAGTTTGTGTCTGTTGTTTTTATTACTGTCAGTTTGTGTCTGTTGTTTTTATCACTGTCAGTTTGTGTCTGTTGTTTATATCACTGTCAGTTTGTGTCTGTTGTTTTTATTACTGTCAGTTTGTATCTGTTGTTTATATCACTGTCAGTTTGTGTCTGTTGTTTTTATCACTGTCAGTTTGTATCTGTTGTTTATATCACTGTCAGTTTGTGTCTGTTGTTTATATCACTGTCAGTTTGTGTCTGTTGTTTATATCACTGTCAGTTTGTGTCTGTTGTTTATATCACTGTCAGTTTGTATCTGTTGTTTATATCACTGTCAGTTTGTGTCTGTTGTTTATATCACTGTCAGTTTGTGTCTGTTGTTTATATCACTGTCAGTTTGTGTCTGTTGTTTATATCACTGTCAGTTTGTGTCTGTTGTTTTATCACTGTCAGTTTGTGTCTGTTGTTTATATCACTGTCAGTTTGTGTCTGTTGTTTATATCACTGTCAGTTTGTGTCTGTTGTTTTTATTACTGTCAGTTTGTATCTGTTGTTTATATCACTGTCAGTTTGGTGTCTGTTGTTTTTATCACTGTCATTTTGTATCTGTTGTTTATATCACTGTCAGTGTGTGTCTGTTGTTTATATCACTGTCAGTTTGTGTCTGTTGTTTATATCACTGTCAGTTTGTATCTGTTGTTTTTATTACTGTCAGTGTGTGTCTGTTGTTTATATCACTGTCAGTTTGTGTCTGTTGTTTTTATCACTGTCAGTTTGTGTCTGTTGGTGTTATCACTGTCAGTTTGTATCTGTTGGTGTTATCACTGTCAGTTTGTATCTGTTGGTGTTATCACTGTCAGTGTGTGTCTGTTGGTGTTATCACTGTCAGTTTGTATCTGTTGTTTATATCACTGTCAGTTTGTGTCTGTTGTTTTTATCACTGTCAGTTTGTGTCTGTTGGTGTTATCACTGTCAGTGTGTGTCTGTTGGTGTTATCACTGTCAGTTTGTGTCTGTTGATTATATCACTGTCAGTTTGTGTCTGTTGGTGTTATCACTGTCAGTTTGTGTCTGTTGGTGTTATCACTGTCAGTTTGTGTCTGTTGATTATATCACTGTCAGTGTGTGTCTGTTGGTGTTATCACTGTCAGTTTGTGTCTGTTGGTGTTATCACTGTCAGTTTGTGTCTGTTGGTGTTATCACTGTCAGTTTGTGTCTGTTGGTGTTATCACTGTCAGTTTGTGTCTGTTGATTTTATCACTGTCAGTTTGTGTCTGTTGTTTATATCACTGTCAGTTTGTGTCTGTTGATTTTATCACTGTCAGTTTGTGTCTGTTGATTTTATCGCCATCAGTTTTTTCTGTTGATTTTGTAATTATCGTCTGTGTATGCTGTGTGTTTGTTGATTTTTATTTTCATGATTGTCTGTTTTTGTCTCCACAAGGAAAAACAATTCCATTATTGTACAACACAGCAACACTTCCACAAAACAACTAGTTGCCTTCAACCATCATGGCACTATTGCCCTTGATTGGCAGTATGCAGAGTACACTCCCCTGTCGACTTGAGCGCAAGATGTTTGTCTAGACTGATAATTGTGCCTAGCAGACAGTTCCGAAAAGCTGCGGAATGAACACGTATATTTGTAATGAATGATGAATTGTTATTGGAATGTGTGCGGTGGTCTTGGAAACTCTGAAATCGATATATATGGCAAGTTTGACAAATGGCGAAATAGAGACACACACTGATTGTAATTATGCAGGACTGCGAAACGAACGTACTTTATTCGCTCGTACAACTGCGAAATAATAGGACAAAAGTATATCTAAAACAAACAAGATCTCCATTTTCACCCAACCCCACAGTCATTGCTTTGTTTGTTTGGAGTGTTCAGATGCCTGGACAAGTATCTATTCAAAGTTGCGCACAGACAGCAAAAAGTCATCAACCAGACTTGTTTTGATTATAGCAACATTTGAACATGAAGAACAAGAACAAATCGTCTGTAATACAGCCTGACAGGAGGAACAATAAGAATATCTCTTGGTCATATAGTTTTAAGACAAGCACTGGCATCGGCTATATCAGTACAAAACATGATGACAGATATTTATGCCAATCAAAACTGCACGACACAACACTTCCTTTGCTTTTACTGTTATGTCCACTTGTACCTGGAGTACAGCTAAACGGGAAGCCTGGTGTAGAGTGGATTCTGGTTTTGATTTCTCTAATCATTGTTACTCTTCAGTGAGTAACCTTTCCTAGTGCTTATTTTCTGTACTTTGTTTTTGCCCTCTTATTCTGACATCCATTTTGTCAGGTGTTTGGCTTACTGACACATCTGTCTAGCCGCTACTGGTGTTCGTGTCATAGTCTTCACAGTTGTTAACTTATATTTGCAACTGAGTTTGTTCTAGATCGTCATTGAGAGATCCTAGATCAGGGTTATAGATCAGGGTTATAAATCAGGGTTATAAAATCAGGGTTATAGATCAGGGTTATAAATCAGGGTTATAAATCAGGTTATAAATCAGGGTTATAGATCAGGGTTATAAATCAGGGATAAATAGTTCATATGAGGGCATTTGGATCGAGTGTGCATCATTGAGGAATTTATGTAATAATGATGAGAACTCTATGTAAATAATGACTAGAACTCTATGTAAATAATGATAGAACTCTATGTAAATAATGAATAGAACTTATGTAAATAATGAATAGAACTTTGTAAATAATGAATAGAACTCTATGTAAATAATGAATAGAACTCTTGTAAATAATTGAATAGAAACTCTATGTAAATAATGAATAGAACTCTATGTAAATAATGAATAGAACTCTATGTAAATAATGAATAGAACTCTATGTAAATAATGAACAGGAGTGACAATTGAACAGATCTTTGTTGGACCCCAGATGTTACCTGAAACCAGTTGGAAGGTTCGCACGGGGTCCCTACAATACCTTCACTATTTGCATAGATTGCTTTTGTGTTGACGAAGGGGGAAACCTTGATTCCATACGATCGTAATACTTCCCAAAGTGTCATTCTGTTAACAGGGTCAAACACGTTTTCCCGATCCATAAAGATGAGGTGAGCTGTTTGTGGTATTCACATGCTTTCTCGTAAAGTTGGCGTCGTACGAGACTAGCACCTGTGCATCCTCTTCCTTTTCTAAATCCAAACGGGTGTTTGCTTAAAGAGTGGGTCGATTTTGGACGTGGTAATTTGCTCTAAACTTTTGGTGTATATCTTGCCCACATGACAGAGGAGAGACATACCTCTGTAGGTACTGCAATATTTCTGTTTTTTTCCATATGGGCACTACAATAGTTTTCTGTCGGTCATTTTCTTTCTGGGCCTTTTGGAGTATAATGGTAAGCCATTAATATTTCATTCTGGTCTGCCTGCAGGCACCACAGTGTTAGTGTGATACCATCCACAACTGTCACTGTTCTTCAGTGCTTTAGTGGTTTCTTTCTTCTGGATGTTTGGTTCTTTGTGTTTTGAATGTATCTGGGTGACTGGGATTTGATGTTGCTTTGACCAATAGGGTTGACAGTATCTTTGAAACATTCTGCCCATTTTTGTGTGATTTTGTTTTCATCACACAATTGCTGTTCCTGTCACTGATGACTGTTGGGGTAAAAGGTTTATCTCTTAGCTGTTTGGCAACACAACACAATGCAACACAACACAACACAACACAACACAACACAACACAACCAACACAACACAACACAACACAACAACAAACACAACACAACACACACAATACACACAACACAAACAACACATACAACACAACACAACAAACAACACAACACAACACAACACAACACAACACAATGCAATACAACACAACACAATGCAACACAACATACACAACACAACACAACCAATGCAACACAACACAACACAATGCAACACAACACAACACAACAACACAACACAACAACAACACAACACAACACAACACAATGCAACACAACACAACACACAACACAACACAACACAACAAAACAACACAACACAACACAACCAACAACACAACACACAACACAACACAACACAACACAACACAAAAACCAATGCAACACAACACAACACAACACAACACAACACAACACAACACAACACAACACAACACAACAAACACAACACAACACAACACAACACAACACAACAAACACAACACAAGCAACAACCAACACAACACAACACAACACAACACAATGCAACACAACACAACAACACAACACAATGCAACACAACACAATCAACACAACACAACAACAACAAACACAACACAACACAAACAACACAACACAACACAACACAACACAACACAACACAACACAACACAACACAACACAACACACACAACACACACAACACAACACAACACAACACAACACAACACAACACAACACAACACAACACAACACAATCAAACAGAGCACAGTACAATACAATAAGAAATTCAAATAAACGCGGAAACACAACAACAATAAACAACAACATGTCTTACCTTGGAGTCGTTGTACACGAGTTGCAGACGATATCCAGGGACTACTTGTTTCTCATTCACGTGATGTATAGCCAAAAGGGCGGCATCAAGCTCTGATTTTGCGCTCTCAGCGTGCGAATTCTGTGACAACTCAAATATTCCACCAATGTATAGAACCTCGTCCTCTGTTGTTTGAGGCCAGGTTCTTCTCACCACTGCAAACTCTGACCTCTCGCCATCATGTTCAACCCCCTTCTGAAATTCAGGTAGAACTGGCTGTTGGGGACAGCAATGGTCCGTTGTCCTGTGAGTAGTTTTGGTGGGTAGCACCACAGAAACATCGTTGTTGCCTTGTCTAGAAAAATTGGAGACAGGAGAGAAGGCGGGAGTCCAAGTGTAGGCAGGGTTGATGACAGCGATACCACCACTACCTGCCTCCTTCTTTTCCTTCTCCGCCTTCTTCACGCTAGAATCATCCTTAGTAATCCACGAGAGCGAGTAGTCGGAGAAGGTAGAATCCACAAACACTCTGTTCGTCCTTCCGCCCATCGTTGAACGCATATGGCGTGGTTTACTTGTTCCAAACACTGTCATATTGTATTCCGGCACATTCGTCAGTTTTTCCGTAGTTTCTGGTTTCCCTTCCACGTCCTCGGAGGCTTTCAAATCTGCTTCCGACAAACTAAGAACGTTTTTAGCATACCCCGATGATACAGTTGGTTTAGTCGTGAACGTTCTAAGTTTTGTTGATGTTTTGCCGTTTAAAACTGCTTTTGCTTCCGAGCGGTTTGTGGTTTTGTCAAAGGGCATTGTGGGATACACTGTGCCCGGTTTGCCACACACAGTGTAAGGAACACAATGACACAGGAGGGCAAAGCACAGCACCCCATGGCCAGCAAGAGTCACACAATCTTTCATCTTCATCACCGTCACTCGGCACATGAAACATCAGCAAGATGTTTCTCTTAGAGCATAGCAATAAGTGTGCTTTTGACACTCACCTCGGTGGTTAGGATCAAGTGTTACAAATGACAGATGCTTCCTCAAGACACACTAAACGTCAGGCACATCCACATAAAGTTCCTTGCTTGAAATACAAACAGAACCCTTTAGCATGTGATATAAAGCGACACAACCGTTTTATGTCTCCACAATGAACTGATCACATCAAAGGAAAACATTTGTTTGAAGTCAGATTGTCTCGATTTCTTTATCGTACATGAGTATTGTGCAAAACACTTTGTTTAAAGAAGACGTTGATAACTGTATGCATCTATACAGTCGAGACTATGCCTGAAAAAATGACCTTTCTAGTTGATGGTTTTTAAACAACAACCGGCTAGTTATTGTCTCTCTCAGCTTGAACTGTCTTCTCGAACAACATTACTGTCACTCAAGCTTTTTGTCACATAGCTTTAGCTGGTTTTCTTTCATTTCAACTGCGCCATTGTTTTGGGGCGTGATGCGATTGAGAGTGTGTCATCTAGGGTCAAGTATTTGCCAGTATTTGACAACGAAATTCTTCGTCATAAACACGAAAGTATCGCTTCCCACAATATCTTCATCTGTTCAGTGGATGAAGATTTCACTGGCATTTATTGAGGTCAGCTTCGTTTCTTTGTGTTGAGTCGAAACAGTATTAAAAACAAGCAGCAACAACAAATTACATTGTTCTTGGCAATGCGCTGTTAATAATCATGCAGTGTTTCTCCTGTAGGCCTATGATTTTGTAAACAACGTGAACAAGAAATAATCAGCTGCAAAAAAATGTAAAATACCAGAGAAATTGAAAAATATTTTTGTGTTTGCAGTCGTTAAACGCCCGGTGATGTCTTTCGTACTTTGTGTATATATACTTTAGTGTTTTTGTCGTATTTGCTTAAAGTGCTCATCAATTGTATGGATATTTCAATATCATTGACCTTTGTTGTGTTATACGGCACCACATAGTTGAATCTTTCAAAATCAGCGGCTACACATTGCTGGTCAACCAGCAGCAGGCAGTAAGTGAACAAGACAGAACCAGTCCATAAAAACAAGCTGTTGTTACGTCAAGATCGATCTCCACAATTTCCTAGTCTAACCTCTTGCGAAACTGGGTGAGTATTTGTGACTGATCCTGCACTCAGCTACTACGACCTTGATGCTGTGGACAAGAGGGCTGGAACTGTTGTCAGATGGTTGCCTCATACATAGTCATTTGCCGCCGTCTGGTCATGTTGGTCGTTTGCTGTTGCCTACCATGTGGACGGCACCATTTTCTTTGGGCTTCAGTGTCCCCTGCCAAGACAGAGACAAGAAGATAGTTAAGTCACACCAGTATGAATAATGTATTGATATTACTAGTGGTTACAGTAGACGACGCATGTCTTGTGTTTATGGTATTGTGGCCTCTGCTTGCAAGGGAGAAAGCAGATGATCAGATCATAGTAACAATCTCTTTTGTGCCCATTTAACACTGAAAATTAATTGATCTCAATGATTTTAGGCGACGAGTTTTACGGAAGCATCAAACATACGAATCAACATTGATTCATATCTCTGACCATAAAATGTTTAATGTCGTTTTACAAGATTGAACTTTTAAAGAAATTGAAATAGGGAGGGAGGGAGAGACAGGCAGGCAGCAGGCAGGCAGACAGACAGACATAGACCATACACTGATCTTAAACATTCATATACCTTCAGCCGCCCGTCGAGAAAAGATAGAGCCCTCGCTTTTTAGTCTGCTTGAATGAATTTGCATGACTGCCGATTGCGTCCAGGAATGTTTATATGCGCATGCAGGCGTCCAGTTAACTAGTTATGAATGGTTATCCAAACTTTCTTCAACGTTGGGAATGGCAAAACATGGAGGGAGAAGGAATGGGAATCGCCCTCACAATGCTAGTCCTTAGATAATTAGGTATCTACCACCTCACTTCCCTATGACTTGTGAGTTGTAGATTGACCTTTAACCTTGTTGAACCTCTTCAACCTAATTCAACGCTGATTTTATGTATGAGCAGAAGATGAAAACTGTAACAGAAAATAAATCATATAAAAACATGAAGTGTGGCCAGTGTATAAACAATTCATGCCATGTGGAACATAGAATGGAGGCAGATCACTGAGGGAGAAAAACATGAAGTGTGGTCAGTGTATAAACAATTCATGCCATGTGGAACATAGAATGGAGGCAGATCACTAAGGGAGAAAAACATGAAGTGTGGTCAGTGTATAAACAATTCATGCCACGTGGAACCATAGAATGGAGGCAGATCACTGAGGGAGAAAAACATGAAGTGTGGCCAGTGTATAAACAATTCATGCCATGTGGAACATAGAATGGAGGCAGATCACTGAGGGAGAAAAACATGAAGTGTGGCCAGTGTATAAACAATTCATGCCACGTGGAACCATAGAATGGAGGCAGATCACTGGGGAGAATAACATGAAGTGTGGCCAGTGTATAAACAATTCATGCCATGTGGAACATAGAATGGAGGCAGATCACTGAGGGAGAAAAACATGAAGTGTGGCCAGTGTATAAACAATTCATGCCACGTGGAACATAGAATGGAGGCAGATCACTGAGGGAGAATAACATGAAGTGTGGCCAGTGTATAAACAATTCATGCCATGTGGAACATAGAATGGAGGCAGATCACTGAGGGAGAAAAACATGAAGTGTGGCCAGTGTATAAACAATTCATGCCACGTGGAACCATAGAATGGAGGCAGATCACTGAGGGAGAAAAACATGAAGTGTGGCCAGTGTATAAACAATTCATGCCATGTGGAACATAGAATGGAGGCGGATCACTGAGGGAGAAAAACATGAAGTGTGGCCAGTGTATAAACAATTCATGCCATGTGGAACATAGAATGGAGGCAGATCACTGAGGGAGAAAAACATGAAGTGTGGCCAGTGTATAAACAATTCATGCCATGTGGAACATAGAATGGAGGCAGATCACTGAGGGAGAAAAACATGAAGTGTGGCCAGTGTATAAATAATTCATGCCATGTGGAACATAGAATGGAGGCAGATCACTGAGGGAGAAAAACATGAAGTGTGGCCAGTGTATAAACAATTCATGCCATGTGGAACATAGAATGGAGGCAGATCACTGAGGGAGAAAAACATGAAGTGTGGCCAGTGTATAAACAATTCATGCCATGTGGAACATAGAATGGAGGCAGATCACTGAGGGAGAAAAACATGAAGTGTGGCCAGTGTATAAACAATTCATGCCACGTGGAAACATAGAATGGAGGCAGATCACTGAGGGAGAAAAACATGAAGTGTGGCCAGTGTATAAACAATTCATGCCATGCGGAACATAGAATGGAGGCAGATCACTGAGGGAGAAAAACATGAAGTGTGGCCAGTGTATAAACAATTCATGCCATGTGGAACATAGAATGGAGGCAGATCACTGAGGGAAAAAACATGAAGTGTGGCCAGTGTATAAACAATTCATGCCACGTGGAACATAGAATGGAGGCAGATCACTGAGGGAGAAAAACATGAAGTGTGGCCAGTGTATAAACAATTCATGCCATGTGGAACATAGAATGGAGGCAGATCACTGAGGGAGAAAAACATGAAGTGTGGCCAGTGTATAAACAATTCATGCCATGTGGAACATAGAATGGAGGCATATCACTGAGGGAGAAAAACATGAAGTGTGGCCAGTGTATAAACAATTCATGCCACGTGGAACCATAGAATGGAGGCAGATCACTGAGGGAGAAAAACATGAAGTGTGGCCAGTGTATAAACAATTCATGCCACGTGGAACCATAGAATGGAGGCAGATCACTGAGGGAGAAAAACATGAAGTGTGGCCAGTGTACGCTCGTATAAACAATTCATGCCACGTGGAACCATAGAATGGAGGCAGATCACTGAGGGAGAATAACATGAAGTGTGGCCAGTGTATAAACAATTCATGCCATGTGGAACATAGAATGGAGGCAGATCACTGAGGGAGAAAAACATGAAGTGTGGCCAGTGTATAAACAATTCATGCCACGTGGAACCATAGAATGGAGGCAGATCACTGAGGGAGAAAAACATGAAGTGTGGCCAGTGTATAAACAATTCATGCCACGTGGAACCATAGAATGGAGGCAGATCACTGAGGGAGAAAAACATGAAGTGTGGCCAGTGTATAAACAATTCATGCCATGTGGAACATAGAATGGAGGCAGATCACTGAGGGAGAAAAACATGAAGTGTGGCCAGTGTATAAACAATTCATGCCACGTGGAACCATAGAATGGAGGCAGATCACTGAGGGAGAAAAACATGAAGTGTGGCCAGTGTATAAACAATTCATGCCACGTGGAACCATAGAATGGAGGCAGATCACTGAGGGAGAAAAACATGAAGTGTGGCCAGTGTATAAACAATTCATGCCACGTGGAACCATAGAATGGAGGCAGATCACTGAGGGAGAAAAACATGAATAAGAAAAACAACACTTCACATTCAAACGAAATGACACACTCCTATAGAATATTTGTATTACAAAATCTACAAACCTTACAAGCCAGAGTGGTATGTCTTGTTCCCTCTTGGGCTATCGATGTGCCTATTGTGGTAAGGTTTGTGCTGGCTTTGGCAACTCTGTTTAAATCAATGCCCGCTTTGTTAGCACCAGAGCCCTTGGTCATCCTTTGTCAGCTGATTGTGGATCGGAGTGTGCCTTGAAGCGCCGTGCCTGATGGATAGAATTGATAGGTCCTTTTGAGTCCATTTCTCCCAATGGACGAAGCAAACAGGGAAGGGTTTAGTCTTTTTCTCCTAACTTTTGTATTTGGTGTTTGTTCGTTTGTGATCTTAACTTTACGCTTGACAAAGGCCTTTGGCCGACAATTTGCCTGGTTGTATTAAATAGGCGTTCTGATTCTATTTTCGTGTTTTTTGGTTTTTATTTTCTGGTTCCTGTTTGTTTGAATGCGGGCGGTCACACTAATTTTGGATTTTGATAGTTCCTTTGTTTGAACTGGTCTTTTTAAGGGAAAATGGGATTGTTTCAAATCAGCATGGAGACTTGGGTCTGCCTCTAAGCGTCAGTCGGTGCGGTTACCTTTTTATCGGGTTGTCTGTCTTTCTGTGTTCATCTGCTTGTCTGTCTTTCTGTGTTCATCTGCTTGTCTGTCTTTCTGTGTTCATCTGCTTGTCTGTCTTTCTGTGTTCATCTGCTTGTCTGTCTTTCTGTGTTCATCTACATGTCTGTCTTTCTGTGTTCATCTGCTTGTCTGTCTTTCTGTGTTCATCTACTTGTCTGTCTTTCTGTGTTCATCTGCTTGTCTGTCTTTCTGTGTTCATCTGCCTGTTTCTGGGTCACCATAGAAATGTGCATAACATCTCAGTCATTTTCAAATGGATTGTTAGCAAGTTTGGTTGATATTTGTTTTTGTTTTTTTCAGGGAGCTTTTTTTTCCACAACAACACACACTTTGGACCAAGTTGGTATAAAATCATTGTGAACTTCTTTACTGGAATATGTGTAAGTTATTTGATGGTAGATTGAATCAAATATATGCCGATGTGCCGTACTAGACAAAGTTTTCATTCAGCAAGTTTCACAAAACCATTTAAAGGACAAGGTAACAATGATGTGAAACATGTAAAGTGGATACACCAGCAAGGGACTGTCACTGACTTGTCATCAAGATCAACTGATGTTGAAAATGAATATTGCACTAAACGTGTTGACTACACGTGTCGACTGATAGACTGACAGTGAATTGCAAGTGTTTCAGTTTGATAAGTAAAACTTCAAAATCAAAGTTACCGATGACGTTTCAAGACATCTTAGAAATTGATGACTGTTGAGAGAGAGAGAGAGAGAGAGAGAGAGAGAGAGAGTGTGTGTGTGTGTGTGTGTGTGTGTGTGTGTGTGTGTGTGTGTGTGTGTGTGTGTGTGTGTGTGTGTGTGTGTGTGCATTCGATTATAACCTGGTTGACTAGCCCTGTACTTTAGCTTTTATTTCTACCTACTTAACGCCATTTTTGTGAAACCACTTTTCACTTCCCATTGTAGAATAAAGAGCGGCTGTTACAGAAAGCCCGGTCTAAACCCACGTTCTTCTCACTACTTACTTGCGTGCGGTCTGGGCAGACAACAAGCGTGCTTAGACGGCAATCACATTGTTATACATTACTAAGCTGACGCGCGTTGGTGCTGCTCACGTCTTTCCAACCCCCACCTCGACCCTCTCTCTCTCTCTCTCTCTCTCTCTCCTCTCTCTCTCTCTTCTCCTTCTCTCTCTCTCTCTTCTCTCTCTCTTCTCTCTCTTCTCTGTCTCTCTCTGTCTCTCTCTCTCTCTCTCTCCTTTCTTCCTCTGTCTCTCTCTGTCTCTCTCTCTCTTCTCTCTCTCTCTCTTCTGTCTCTCTTGTTCCCTCTCCCTCTCTCTCTCTCTCTCTTCTGTGTCTCTCTCTTCTGTCTCTCTCTCCTCTCTCTCTCTCTTCTCTCTCTCTTCTCTTCTGTTCTCTCTCTTCTCGTCTCTCTCTCTTCTGTCTCTCTCTCTCTCTCTTCCTCTCTCTCTTTCTTCTCTCTGTCTTCTTCTTCTCTTCTTCTCTCTCTCTCTCTCTCTCTGTCCTTTCTTCTCTCTCTCTCTCTCTCTTCTCTCTCTCTTCTCTCTTTCTCTC
>CM060314.1:80782234-80794734 GCA_030674185.1 Monoplex corrugatus
GCCATTAAGAGTGAAAGCAGAAATATAACAATCTTCTTTGTTTAAAAATCCATTCTTCCTATCGTTACTGTTGTTCTGCCAGTTCTACTAGTCGTTCAATAATTGTTTAATATTTAACAGTTACGCTGTAAATTACTGAATATTGTGCAGTGATGCTGTGTATGTTTGTATCACTTCCTTGAGAAAAGACAAAAACAACAAGAAAAAGAGAGCATGAGAGAATGGATCCAAAAAGCCAGATAATTTGTATAGAAAATACACGAACAGCCGATTCCTGTGTTTGAAGACTGTGACCTGGCAAAACATAGCCCATTAATAAGAACCCATCTTGCATCATTTGTGCTTTGCTCGGTCCACGATGCTGCACATCAATGTCCTAGTAGGGAATCATTTGTGCTTTTAGCACATACATCATATGTCAGCTAACTGAAAGTTCATCACAAGTCAGCTACATATATGTGTGTGTGTATGGAATTCTGTGCTAGTTCAGTTTGAAAAAAAGAAGGCTGGTTTTTGCAGACCTGCAGCATTTTATGTGTGAGTGTGTCCGTATATTGTAGATTGTCAACACGAGATTTTTTGTTCCTTTTTCTGTCGTCTTTTTCTTCCCACCCTCCCCGATTGTTATCATTTCTTTCTCTTTTTTTGTTTTTTTTGTTTTTGTCATTTGTTTTGTTTGTTTGTTTGTTTTTCCTTCAGTCCTTTTCTCCTGTTCGTCTTTGATTTGTTGTTGTTGCTGCTGTTGTTGTCGTCGTTGTTGTTGTTTGTGCTGCTGTTGTTTAATGGACGGCAATTCTTGCAAAAGATCGGGGATAGATCATTTACATTATGTTATCTGGAATGCTTATGTGTTACACATAACCCATTTGAGGGACTCGGTTTTAAAAGTGCAACAACGTGTATCAGCGATTTCTTGACTGCTTTTGAAACGGGTCTATGACTGATCTATCCAGCATGTGGGTATGAGTTGGTACGAGTGTCAGTCGTGAATCTGTCTCTTCTCATAGATAAGACCAGTGTTTACGTTTCAGTGATCTTAAAAAAAAAAGACAAAACAAACAATGTAAGCAATAATATGTTTATGGCAGTGATACAAAATCGTGTCCACCATGACTATAGATACAAGCATCACACATGAAAACAGTCTTTTTCGAACAAACGTTGTGGCTAATGTTGTCTGGTCTTCATGAAAACATTGAAGGCATATATCTGTAGCGTGCCACCAGCCATTCAGTCACCCCCAACACACCCGCTATCATCAACCTCAACAGCAATACCAAGCATAAACCCAGCGTTCCTTCTTTTTCACGTTGTACTTAAAGCAAACGAAAGGGAACCATCACGCTTTGTGACATTCTCCAGTACGACTATTTTTATTCCAAAATGCACGTGGTTTTAGCCCTCTTCTGCGTTTGGCTAATTTCCAAAATGTGCACATAAAGGAGAATTATTGACGAGGGTCTAGGAGTAACATAGAGCATACAAATGTAAACTTATGCTATTTTATTGGTATTTTATATAACGTGCATATAGAGTAGTCCAAAAATCATTCCAAGTAAAACAGGATCATGCAGTCCGGAATTGAAAGCCAAAGAAATTTACATTTTGAAAGACATTCGTCTCCGGCTGCGTTTCATTTCAAAGCTGAATACGATACGAAACGCGAACTTCACTATCAGTGTGAGGGGGGATGTGTTGAACATTACAAGAAGTTGTGTTCACGTCTGATGTGTTTTCTCATCATCCCTGTATCCCCTGCATAATGAACACTCCACAGACAGCAAAGGTCATGTCAAATGTTGTTTCCTCTCAGCGTACTCTTCATAATAGAGCGACACCACTATAGAGTGACTGTGGTTGCTGGTTGGTTGGTTGGTTGGTTGACTGGCTGCTTGGCTGGCTGGTTGGTTAGCTGGTGGTCTGTTTTTTTTTTATTATTATTTTTGTTTATTTTGTTTTGTTATAATTTCTGTTTGTTGTAGTGTCTGCCTGTGTGCATGCTCAGTATTGGACTCTGCTGTTTGCAAAGTGGAAGGATGAATGCTGATTGTAGTATGTTGCATGCACGTAAAGAAGAGTAAATATTCTCGCGAAAGAGATGAAAATGATAGCTGGTCATTTTTACGGAAGACGTTCCTCTTGGGGTTAGAAATAGATACACACCGTGCATTTGAGCCTAAAAGTAATACGCCAACCATAACAATCCACTTTCTTCTTGGGAAAAGAAAGACCCAAACATGTTCTAGCAAAATCGTTATCAAAATCTACCCGTAAATTATGAACAGTATAACCACATGTACCCGGTCATAATAATTAGTTAGGCAACTACCCTCGTGGTGATGCCGGAGGCTCTTTCAGTATAAATAGTATCCCCACTTTCTGGAGTTTTGGTTCTAGGGAAGTAAGACATGCAGAAGCAGTTTTAGGTAACTTAGGCCTGTTTTTATAGATGTTTTAGTGTCCTAAGTTCGTTTAAATTTGTATTCAGATGTTTTTTAAATCCCCTGAGCGATAAATTGGATAAAGTGGTCAACGCCAGGGGCATCTCCTTAGATTATGTGCACGAATGCATTGATATGTGTACTTTATTTTCTTTTCCATTTTTTTGTTTTGTTTTTGTTTGTCCTGTTGAAGTATTGTGTATGGTTTGAAAGGGTTATAGCCCTGTATGGCTCTACGCAATTGGCTTTAAACAAAAGGAACAGTAACAGTTAATTAGGCAGCTAAAACGGTTGACAAAATGGTGGTTCTTCTTACACATGCACACTGTTGTCAGTTGCAGGTTCCTAAAAATGACGGAAAGAATAAAACAGTGTGTTTGTGACTGACTGCACAGTCTTTTTCCAAATTTGATGGTGGGTGTCAAACATGAATGGTTGACTAACACATTGCAGTTTCTGTTGTCAACCATACTATCTACATACTTTTTACTGTCTTGAAAAGCCGCACTAGGGCCGTTACAAAAGTGTGTAAGATGCAAATGTTGCCTCACAGTGACCCTGAACGAAACGACAGTTTTTCAGGACAAGCTATGACAATTCTATATCTGTCAGATCTGCACCACGTCCGGTATGTCATGAAGAATGATGGATGACCATCAATCCTGCATATCCATCCAGGGGATTATACATGGCCAGTCATTGTCAATGGAAGAGAAGGAAAATCCACAGAGAGGAGAAATCCGCTTTAACCACAGAACATGGCACCTGCACATATCAGTGCCGTTAACTGCACGTCGTCAAATACTTGTTGGCCAATTTAGACAACAGCAGCAACTCGTTTCTATCAAAGAGTTTCCTTAAATTATGCAGGCCTGGGAACACTACCTTTTACTTCAATTAACAAGACGGCCATATCCAGTTCTGCTCCTATTGCTGATGGTAAAAATGAAATGATGAGTGACTGTCCTGCTCCTTTTCCTCTAATATAGAAAAAACAACCATCTTTGTAGCTTTTTCCTGTCATTTCTAGTGAAACTTGCGCTTAAGCGTAGTGGGATCATTTCAAGAGAGAGACGTTATGAACGATGCTTAGTCTTCCAACATCACTTGTGATTTGTTTAGTGTTGACGAACTGAAACGCTGTTACAGAATATCAGGAAACGCCACAATTTACACTCAAAATACGTCCTAAACATTCGAAACATTACACACCGTTCTTAAGAACCATCAAATACAGATAATAGTGTGTCAGCCCCAAAAGCTGACTTATAGGTCATTTTGAGTGTTCACAATAGTTAAATGGCATCGTTTTACTTTGTCAGTAGTAAGAAACTGGGAACAGCCGGACAGCAGAAGGTCCTCAGAAGAGAAACCCCCATCAAGCAAGTGTTTCAGACCTTAACTCCTGACACTCTAAGGGGGCGGGGCCGCATCCAGATCATGATTCCTGGATGCCCCTCTGCTGTCGATTTTTTTCCCCAGAAATTTGTCTTCAGCTTGGAATCGAACCTGATCATCCTAGACGGTCAGGTTTCTCAAGGAAAAGTCACCCTTGTGACGGATGTCTAAACCACCTGGCTATTGGCCACCAAGCAAAATATTGGGGATTTTAAGCCTTATGAAGTTCACTTTTGTTCCTCCAGCTGGAGCATTTACCGCTGCTTCTGCCATTGCCTTTAGGGCCCTGGTCCTCTCTCTTCCCTAAATCAAGAGCTGATTCAAGAGATCATAGGTCGATGTGCCTATATTCCTCCTTGCTCCAATCTGTATGGCAAGGACTTTGGCTTGAAATCTAGATGTCCTCAAGTTGCTGGCTAGACTGGTATACTTTTTAGTCGTTGATTATGGGCTTCCTCCATTCTGCTTTCGTATAGTACAGTCAGCTCGATCTGAATCATTTGTTTGTGTAAATGGGAGTGGAGAACTATGTCCGGTCTTATTGCCACTCTTGCTGATGATTTCTAGGTGGGGTTTTTTTCACTGTGGGAGATCTGCTGTGCATTCCCGGTCGCCCGCTTCATCCAGCAGACCCCGCTTCCATGCTGTAGGTGTAACTTGTTCAGGCCACATTTCCTGCCTCCTGCCGTGTAGAAGGTTGTTGGAGCTTCTGGTGGCAAGTTTTGTGCGATCTCTTGAAGCACTTGACTGTACCTCTATGTGTGCCTTTCTTGGGTTGGCGCTACCGAGCATGATCTCGGGATATGTTCCACTGTTTGTTCTGGCAGAGCGGGCAAGCAGGATTGTCTGATTTCCCCTACTTCACCAGATTAGCATTCCAAGGCATGAGGTCATTCACAGATCTGAGGATGAAACTGATTGTGAGGTTGGCAGTGTGCCAAACGTTATTCCAATTTATGCTTCTTTGGAGTGCATTTTTCCCAAGTCGTCCACTGCCCCTGTTGGCCTTACTGAACTGCCTTCTGAAGTTTTGTGGCATCCTCTTCTTTCTTCAGTTCTTTATTTCCATACTCTTTTGCCTTCAACATTGGCCTTTGACCAACATTCCATTGTTGTTTAACCCAGTCTCTGCTTGTAGGTCTGCGTGTGCCCTATTATTCCTCTGACCATGAGGTTTTCTTTCGCTCGACCAGTGCCTCCTGGACTGTCCATCTCCTACCAGTCCTCAGCTTGGCGAGGTCCTTCTACTCCGTTTTAGCTCTTTGGAGTGCTTCTCAAACCATTGTGGCATGCTCTACACAGCCTGAAACTCCTCGGATGCCTCCGTTTTGGACTGACAAATCCAGATATTCGTTTAGCATTAGGTATTTAGTCAATCTTGTTGCCATGACGGAGAAGATTTACCCTTTGACGTTCAGAAGTGATATTGGCCTGAACTGAATGATGTCAGTTGAGTTCTGTGGGTTTTTCTTTTTTGAATGTACACTCCGTCAGCTATTATCCATTGGTTGCTGATCTTCATGTTCCTCCATGCTGATCTTAACAGTTGTGGAGCCACTCGAAGACACTGGGACACTTTTTGTACAGTAGATCAGTTATTCCGTTAGGCCCTGGTAATGATTTGGCTCTGGCTTTCTCCACCACTTTCTTCACTTCATCCAGTGTTGGTGACTCGTTATTAAACATTTTGTCTGGCATTGCAGGCCGAACCAGATCCTGGATATCAAGCGGTGCCTCACTCTGAGGGTGGGAACAAATTCTCCTGAGATGCTGTTCCAAGCTTCTTTGTTCACTTTGATTGTCCCGGATTTGGGCTGCTCAAACGGCTTTCTGGCGAATTGGAACGGGTCTGTTAAGAAGCCATCTTGGGTCTTCTTTTTGCTTCTTGTCCTCCTCACCGATTGTGTTGTGCTAAGGGCGCTATGTTTCGCTTTGATCCGGATCCGGATTGGGTGAAGTAGAGCAGTGCCTGTTCTGGTCCAACCTACCGTGAAGACTGCCTACCTACATCCTCTACAGACAACAGTAGTAGCTCAGTCGTGGAGCCAGAAGAGCAAGAGATCCCCCAATAGGGAGACCACCACCACGGCACTATACGTTGATTGCCGTGAACCACGGACACCCAGGACGCCCAGACTTGATTTACTTCAGGCATGGAAGCTATAGAGGAAACACACACACACACACACACACACACACACACACACACACACACACACACACACACACACACACACACACACACACACACACACACACACACACACACAATTTTCAAATTCCCTCTTCACTCCTCCTAGATCCTGTATCCCCCCCCCCCCCCCCTTCTTGTTGTCTAAAATCACTTTAGTTGATAGACATTAAATCGAAGATCAACCAACACACACACACCATGGGTGCACACCACAGTTGTTGATTTGAATCACTTTCTACTTGTTAAGGGAAAGCAAGGGTGCTCTAATGAAAAGAAGAGAAACTATACGAAAACAACAACAGAAAAGACCAAAAAACCACAGGCTGATCACAGACAAATGATCAATGTGAAAACAAAGAGAGAGACGAGGTAGATGACAGAAGATACATGTAACATAACGGATCTAGGCAGCCAGAGAATCCATACAGTGCAGTGATTAAAAGCTGTTTGTATCTTTGATGAATATGACCCAACAAAACTGAATCCATTAGTTAGACGTAATCTTGCATCATTTATGGTCTGCATGATCTGCGATGCAGCACATGGGTGTCATCAGCGGCACCATTAATGTATGTCACGTATCACCTAAGGTTCCAGGAGTGAGCAACATCTAAGTACGTGTGTGGAAGTCTGTTCGTGTCTCCAGTTAATGAAGGACGCTGAGTTTTGAAGACTCACATTTGTTATGTTTGTTTGTTTGTTTGTTTGTCTGTCTGTTTTGTTTGTTTGTGTGTTGTCTGCTGTTTTGTTTGTTTGTGTGTTTGTGCCTTGAAAAAAATATTTTACAATTTAACCAACTTCGTCAACTGTCTCTCTCTCTCTCTCTCTCTTCTCTCTCTCTCTCTCTCTCTCTCTCTCTCTCTCTCTCTCTCTCTCTCTCTCTCTCTCTCTTCTCTCGGGGATATACTTCCGGCCTAAGAACAGTTAACAGCTTGTGTGGTGAGGTCTGTTTGCAAGGTCTGTTATCAGCTCTGAACTGTTCAAATAATCCAGACACTAGTCACCAGGTCGAAGTGGCTTTGTGTTTGTGGGCAGTATGTGGTGCATTCCAATCGGTCTTCATGACATTCATGTACTGCAGAGTTTTAAAACGAAATGTTTTGTACGTTCGGACATTGACACTGTGCAACCTGCATGCCAGAGAATTTACGGCAACGATGGGGTGATATTAAATTGAACCCTGGGACAAAACAAGGCATCAAGTCGAACAACACCACGCAGTCCCTCTCGATTCCTTCGGAGATTCTTCTTCCTCGCCCCCCCCCCCCCCCCCTTCCCGTTGAGGACGACTGGGACAGTCACTACTACGTCATCACTATGATTCGGGAAATGCAGAAGTCTGATTGGTTCATGGAAAGTAAGTGGACGATGTTTAAAAACGAGATGGGACCTTGGTGAACACGTCAAATGACTACAGAATGACGTTCAGGAACTGAGGGATGCAGTCAAAGATCTACGTAACAAAAACAGTGACGTGACAAAAACAAACACTGAACTTATAGACTGGATCATCAATCTAGAGAAAAAAAACGTCTGATGATCTAGAGGGACGTTATAAACGTCAAAACATCATTTTCTATGAACTGGAAAGACAGGTTGATGAAACCAATGATGACTGAAAGATCTGTAAAACACCTTGTTTCAAATAAGATGGAGGTAAAAGGGGAAGTCGTCTTTGACAGGATTTGTCAACTTGGTGACAAATATGACTCCCCTACCATTGCGACATGTACAGTACCTTATACAAAGACAAAATCAGAATCCTCAAAGCAAAGATGAAGTTGAAAGATAATGTCTTTCTTTGTGAGGATGTTTCCAGTCGGGTCTGTGAATTGCAACACAGACTAACTCTCCAATGAATTAATGCCCTTAACCAATTCATTGAATTGAAATAGGTCTTTGGCCGGTCCTTTCGATCAAAAGAAATGCTTAACAACTGAAAGAAGTGTTCGAAGACGGTGGAAAAGATTCCGAAAAGCTGTATGTGACGAGATCAAAGCTAAACGTGTTATCGCTAGACGAGAGTACAAAAATCTGTTGAAAAAAAAATAATTTGGCAGTACTGAATAGCATGGTTTCTGCTGTTAACAACCAACATTTAATCTGCAAATGCGTTGAAAAGGCATCGTTCAAAAGGAGTGGGCAAAAAGTCATATTAATGTTGATACATGGCTTGAACATTTTCTTTTTTTTTAGACGAAATGGAGTGGAAGAAGCTAAGAGTACACTGCAAACAGAAGAGGAATCAGATGAATATTTTACGCGTCCTGTTTCAGTTGATGAAAATAGTTTTTGCCGTACAAAAGCTCAAGAGTAATACAGCTGCAAGCCCTGATCTTATTACTGGTGCGTTACTAAAAATGGAATGCACGTTTAAATATATAATTTTTTAAATTGTTTCATAATCATTTTTGATGGTAGCGTGCTCCCATAAAGCTGGTCATACATAATTGTGAAAGAAAGGTGACACCAGCAATCCTAACAACTAAACGGGGATTTCTCTTTGTAAAATAAGCAGCAAGTTGTACAGCACCATGAAAGGTACAAATGGGTTGAAATCATTGATATCACTAGAGACCACCCGATTGATTTTAACGAGGGTTATTCTACAATCAATCAGATGCTCGCTGTCCTTTCAATTGTTCAGAAGCAGATTTCATGTAATCAAAAATTGTATTTTGCTTTTATTGATTTTGAGAGGCTTTTGACTCAATCAGTGGAAATTTGCTATGGCCTGTTTTATTGAAAAAGATGTAAACGATAAATTATTTCATCTATAAAGGCGATTTATCAGTTTATGTATTCGTTGTGGTCTCGGATAACAGATTATATTAACTGCACGGCTGGAGTTAAACAAGGTCATGTTTCTAATCCTGTGTTGTTTTCCTTATCTATTAATGAACTTGCTCAAAAGGTTATCAACAATGGACTTATGGTGTCAAATGTTCAGGAATAGTCAGAAGTACTTATCCTGTTGTTGAGTTTTAATTTTGTTATTATTTGAAATGGTTGTAGACTTACAGAGGTAGTTAAATACCCTACAAAAAGCAGCTAATTCCCTGTGACTTAAATTAAATATGAATAAAAGTAATATTGTGGTGTTTAGAAAAGAGGGTTATCTGACTGCTTGGGAAAGATGGATGGTGTGCTTATGCTTGTCGTTAAAGTTTATAAATATTTGCGGATTCATCTTTGTACATGTCTGGGCTTTACATTTATTTGTTAAGATATTGCTAGCGGGCATAGAAATGCATTGTTCTGTCTCATAAGTGATTGGATGTATTAGATAATAATTTGTATGACTTAATAGTAAAAATAGTTGATTTGCAGATGCAGCATATTATGATTACATGGTACAGAAATTTGAGGATTAAATAAAATAGTTATACATTGCAAATCTGTGCATTTGTTTGCTTTGAAAATAGTTTGGGGTTTACTTATACGCACATTAATTGATTAGTGTATGGAGAGATTAATAAATAGCCTTTGTTTGTTCACTCAGCTGTACAGTGCATAAGATACTGGTTAAAACTGTTAAGTATGGAAGACTGCAAAAGTCATACAAGATGCTTTTTGATTTATGCTTCAAAGGAAAAATCTGGGTAACAAATGCCTGTATATGCTTAAAGAGAATATGGTTTTGTGATGTTTGTTTTTTGCAATGAGTGGACATGGAAATCAATTTATTCGTGATTTTTCGTCAAAGACTGATTGTAGATGGCAGAAGTGGAATGATTATACACGAACAAGTGGGAGACATGACTTTTCTCGACCGTTCGTAAATTTCCACATTATTAAGCCTTACATTAGTTTTGATTTGGATATTATTTAAAGAAAAGATGATGACGAAATTTAGACTTGGGGTATCAACTTTGAAGGTTCATCAGTTGAGATATCAGCAATACAGAGACTCTGATTTAGAGTACCCTTCATGTAGGCATGCGGTAGAAAACAAGATACATTTCGTCCTTTGCTGTTCAGCTTTTAGTGATCTTCGATAAAAATGTATCCCACAAAAATACTATAGGAATGCAAACATGATTAAGCTGTGTTTATTATTAAGCTCAACTCGTTTCAACTGTGTTAATAATTTCGGTTTATTTCTGCTTATAGCATAATAAGGGAAATTGCGATGTCATAATACATAGTTTTTTAGTTAGCTGGTAATCTTGTTCTCTACTGTTATTGCTTAACGCATTTTAAGCACTTCTTCAGTAAGGGCTGATGGCTTTTCAAATAAAATTCTCTCTCTCTCTCTGGCTCTCTCTCTCTCTCGCTCTCTCTCTAGCTCTGTCTTCTGCTCCTCTCTCTCTACTCTGTCTTCTGTCTCTTCTCTTCTCTCTCTCTCTCTTCTCTCTCTCTCGTTTCATTCTCTAACATAGGCTACAGCACAGGAGCAGATCAATATGAAGTAAAATGGTGCTGGATTTAAAAGAAATATTTATCGGGCAAATTATGTTATTTCATACATGTTAAAAAAAAACAACACGACATTTCAATCCATAAACAGACCAGTACAAAACCAAAAACTAACAAAAACAAATGCGACAATTTGAGAAAGTACATCTTCATGTTAACCTGCTAGTTTATGATGATGAACTGTGGTTTCTTCTTACCGGTCTTGTTCAAAGCTACAGGCGATATGACACCTGAAGTTTTTCACGCAGGAAATAATGGCTAATCAGTTTGTAAGCTGAACACACAGACACACACACACACACACACACACACACACACAAACATACAACACATGCGCGCCCCGCACGCACGCACACAACACACACACACACACAAACATACAACCACGGCAACACACACACATACATAACACACAACGCACACACCCACTAGCACTCTGCTTTATAGGTAATACCAATATCTATAACGTCCGATAAAACATAAATACCATATGTATGACAAGCCGGTCTCCAAGACGGAGTGTGAAGAATGACCACCTGCTGTGTTGTTGCATCCTCTTTCAGACTTGCAGATGACAAGAGACAAGGGATTGAGGGGCAGGGTTAGTGCGGAGTGCCGGCCATCACACAAAGCTTTCTTCACGTCTGATTTGTTTTCCCATCAGTCCCCGTATCCCCTTCATAATGAAAACACAACAGGCCGGCAATGCCAATGATGTCAACTGTTGTTGCCTGTTGACTTGTCCTCCACCATTTGGTATCGTTGTTCTTTGCTCTCTTTGTTCCTCCCTGACTTGCTGGATTGTCTCGTGACTGTCCTTGACTGTCTGACTGTCTGTGTAAGTTCACGTTTGCAGGTTTATTCAGTTCTTTGTCTTTCTTTTGTTCTTTCTTGTCATGTTTTGCTTTCGGTTTTTCGTTTTTTTTTTTTTTTTGTTTTGTTTTTTGTACGCCTCAGTTTGGGCTTTTGAAAAAAACTGTCTTAGTATTCCATCCAACACTTTGAAACAGAATACCGTTTTAGTTGGTTATCTAGTCAGTCAGTTAACTATTTAGTCAGTCAGTCATCTGGTTAGTTAATTAGTCAGTCAGTCAGTTGGTGTCGGTCGGTCGGTCGTCAGACGTCGGTCAGTCGGTCAACACTTTTTCCTTTATCATAGCCCCTCCAAATCTGTCGTCCACCTCCGAGGAAGCAAAAAGGGAATACATAGATAAATAAATCAATGAATGGATGAATAAATAAGGTAAATAAATAGGAAATTGAAAACAACAAATGACAATCAATACACACATACGTACATACACGCGTGCACAAACACACACACACATGCAGTCATAGTCCACACAGCATGATGGCTGGCAGCAGTGAAAAAAAAACACACTCATACATGTACGCACACACGCCAACCAACACTGATGCAGGAAAAAATACAACAAAACAAAAAGTTGACAAACATCATGACAAACTTATGGACATTTAGACAACAATCAACAAACAGATCACAAACACACACAGTGTGATAAATTTGCCCGTTCTTCAGTTGTCTTTTCTTTTCTTTACTTTTCCTGTATCTCTGTTTTCAGGAAACGCCTAATCACGATGTAAACATCTGCGCAGTGTTACTTTTGAGATGGTACCAGTGTTGATCTGATTGATGATAACTCCTTTTTCCTTCCAAAGTAGATTTTCAGCCACTTCCCCCATCTAATCCTGTTTTGGTTAAGACGTCTAACTGTATGATGACTCCATTTTGTTAGCGAAGATAGGATTTTAAGCGTCTAAGAATTAAGACTTTCCAAGATGGAGAATTTATATTGTAGAAGCATTGCCTGCAAGTTTGTCGGCACGTTCATTTCCCTTAACAGCAGCGTGTCCAGGCCAGTAGATTCACGTTAGATTTTGTAGGTCGATACTGCTCATTGCTTTGTGCCATTCTAGGGTCCCAACTCCATTTTGAACTTTTTGAAGTAGACTCATCGAGTCAATCAGGTGAAGGCTTAACTTTCTTTGATTTCATCATCCAGTGAAGTTAACCATTGGACTGCATG
>CM060314.1:80797234-80802234 GCA_030674185.1 Monoplex corrugatus
TGCACTTTCTTTTATAACCACCTGTGGCGGGTACTGTCAATCCACAGCATCTTGAATCAATTATTCAAGAAACTGTGCAGTCACACGACACGTTATTGTTAGAATCATCACCTACCTGTTTTCTATTTTGACATCATTTTACCAACAAGAAATACTATATGGGGTGGAGGGGTTCGACGATACATTTTTGATAAAATACAGAATGATGCTGTACTAGAGCCATTACGAAAGAGAAGGGATGTTATTCATTCCAAAGTTCAGTATCAGAAGTTAGAACAAATTATCACCCCGTTGGGTTGCCGGAGGCTCTTTCAGTATAAATTGTATCCCCACCTTCTGGAAATTCTGTGCTAGAAACTTCCTCTTTTCTGTCACCCTCTTTGTTTCTGCCTTGTTGCCTTGCTTTCTGTCATTTCTACTTTCATTTTCTGCCTTAACTGGTCCATTCACCTGTATTTTTTCGATAAATGTCTTATGTACTTTTTCTTCGGATTGATAACTGGTACATGTATTAAGTGCTTTTTGGCTCTAAGGAGTTGAGATATGCTGAAGCAATTTTAGGTAATTTCATGCCTGTTTTTTATATGTTTTGGTGTTCTTATGTATGATTATATTTGTATTCAGGTGTGTTTTTTAAATCTCCCCTGTGCGATAAATCGGACGGAATGGTCCTATGCCGGGGGCATGTCCTTAGATTATGTGCGCGAATGCATTGATATGTGTACTTAATTTTTTTTTTTTTTTTTTTTTCCTGTTGAAGTTTTATGTGTTTTGAAGCGGTTATAGCTCTGATATGGCTCTGCGCAGTCGGCTGGATTTCTTTAACAGGAAATGACCACAATTTCAAGGACAGAAAGGTTATCCAGATGAATGTCTTCATTTCCATTTAAAGCTGAAAATCTGAAAATGAAGGTATTCATTGTCAATGCCGTCAACAAATTTTGAAACAGAACGGGGCAGCTGGAAATGTCTTCGAAAGGTGCAGTCAATAGAATTCATTTTGTGTGCTAGAAGTGTCAGGAAAAGAACAATGGCTCAATATCACTCCACATTTTACATGACATGTTTCATTGAGGGGTTGGTTGGGGGTGGGGGGGGGGGAATGTTACACTTGTGTTGCTGTTGTCTTTACTGGTTTGTGCTGGTGGTGGTGCTTGTTGGTAAGGTTTTGGTGACACTTTGCTTGTTTGTCTTTTATTTGTGTTTGTTTGTGTTTTGCTTGCTTGTTTGTTTCCTTCTTTTTTCTTTCTTTATTTCGTTTCTTTCTTTGCTTTTGTTTTTAGCACGGAAGGGCGTTGATGGTCGTTGTGATGTGTTTGTGTTTGAACCGACTATCTGGTACAGCCAGACGAACACAGTAATTCTCATCCAACGGAATAGGCATCATCTATTCTGTCAAGTTCACCACCCAACCCACCACCTCCACCGCAATGAGATCTACAAGCGGTGGCCATCATTAAGTCCGCTCAATTTCCCTTGGGTTCCACGAGGTCTCTGCACCAGTTCAAATAACAAAAGGAGCGCAGCACTGATGTGTATCAGGGAAAAGGAGCTTCTCTCTTGCCGGTGATTTGGTTCTGCTAACCTACTTGGGGAAAAGAACGCTGTTTTTGGCATGGCAACACAGAAATCACCCAAAGTCCTTACGACACAAAACACAAAGTATTACATCTGTTTACTTTTATAAATGCCTCAAAACATATTTCTTTCAGAAACAAAATCAGATATTTACGCTCATAATTTTTATAGATCAGAACATTTAATAATTAAGCTCTCTCTTTCTCTCTGTCTGTCTGTCTCTGTGTCTGTGTGTGTGTGTGTGTGTGTGTCTGTCTGTCTCTGTCTCTGTCTGTGTTCTGTCTGTCTCTCTCTCTCTCTCTCTCTCTCTCTCTCTTTCTGTGTGTTGTGTGTGTGTGTGTGTTGTGTGTGTGTGTGTGTGTGTGTGTGGGTGTGGTAGTCGACGTCTCTGGTCGTCGTCCGTTTTCAAAATACATATGTTGGTATGAAAGACTTGTAGTTAGCAAATGATTTATATGTTTTTATCTTATTTGAGGGCTAGTGATACTGTAAACTGTTAGTGATTTTACATGGTTACACGTTGTTATTCTTTTTAAAGTGCACTAGCGTATATACAGTTATCATTACCCTTTCATAGGTTATGATCTATCGTTATGTAAATCCAGCGAGCGTGCCTTGGTGTGAACTGTTTTCACTATACAAATGGAATTATTATCACTGCTGCAAAACATATTACCGTTGTTAGTAGGGGTTCAGTAAGCAGGGTCCTGTGCAAGATGGATCAGAACAGGCAGTGTTGCACGCACCAGTGAGAACCAACAGCGCTGTGGTGGGAGGCCACATTGCGGCTTGACATCCCTAGTTACCTTGGGTTTTGAGGCACTGGGATTTCCATCCAATCAACTCAAGGATTCCAAATCAAGTGTGATTGCCCGCATTCAAGCAAATAGGAACCAGAAAAAATACACGAAAAAAGTCAGAACGGGTATTTAATACAACCAGACAAGACAGGCGCAAATTTTCGGCCAACTGGCTTTTGTCAAGCATGAATGAAAATCATTGAAAACAGCTTACACTGCTAACAGTCGAAAGCTCCGAGGGCCAGACTCTGGCATGGAGATCATCAGGAGAGAATGCATCGCTGTTTCGGGCTCTTCCTCTCTACAGCTTCAATGACGCACCGAGCTCCCTCACCGATGTGAGGTTTCCCTGCCAGTTCGACTGTATGCCTTTGCCATCAACCGTCAGGACTCGCTCCAGGAGGTGTCCTCTCTCTTCAACCAGATCCAATGACTTGCTTTCTCTACGGTCTTCTGTAGAGCTTTTGTCACGGTTTTCACTTTCTTCGGACCAAGTCCAGCCACTTTCATCCACTTTCTGACGCTGTTTGCGATGTAACCTCTGCAGCCGACTTCGACTGGGAAGTGCGTTGCTTTCCATCCCGCCTCCTCGCATTCATCGACAAGAGCCTCGTAGCGATTCTCCTTCCGCTCGTGTGCAGCCCTTTTGTCAAGCATGAATGTAAGATCATGAATGAACAAAACACCAGATACAAATATTAGGAGAAAAAGACTGAAACTTCTCTGCTGGGAGAAAAGGACTAAAAGTAGATGGTGGTATTCTGTCCAGCAGGAAGGAAGAGCCTGGGGTCAACGCCTGTCGTGCCGTGCAAACCCAGCATGAACTTGTCAGCGGTCTGTAATCAAAGTGAAGAGGACTCAACGTCGGAGGTTTAACCTTCAATTTTATCTCAGGATATGATGCATTGATGAAACGGTGGCCTTTGTTCATCAGTACTTTCTAATGGGTTTTTAATGTTTGGTCTATGCGTTTGTCTGAAGACAATGTAGCGAATATTATTTTTTTCTTGTTTCTTTTGGGATTAATTGGCAGTTCTGAGGTTTTCCATTGTATATATTTGGGTGGTACAGCAGACTGACCCCATTGACCTTTGTGTGGGGAGCTTTTAAATTCTGCTATTTTGAAAGTCTTGTAGCAACAATAACAACAACACACCCCCCCCCCCACACACACACACACACTCGCGCTCGCGCACACACACAACGCACACACACACACGTGCACGCACACGCATGCGCGCAAGTGCACACACATACACACACCCCCACACACACTTGCACGAAAGTTGACACATATGAATACTAGTACAAAACATTGGACTGAACGTAAATCACATCATTCCAATACAGGTCAAGACCATCAGCAAGATAAGCACAAAATGGCAGTTCCACAACCCTGGATACAACCAAGACGATCTATTATGTCAAAACGAGGGAAGAGAAAAACCACAATCTGGTCAAAAGAGAAATGCGTCTTCGATTCCTTGGATAATCTGCATGATTCCACTACCTCCATGATAAAAACTGGAAGTGATAGGTTCAATAGATAAAAGAGAAAGAAGAACTCTTTTGGCCCGACGTTATCCATGATTGTTTTCTTCCTGCACATAGCCCGTATATGATATGACTTCTTTTCTTCTGTTCACAATATGTAAATCATTTTTACTATTCATTTGTTATCACCTGGCAAACCCTTTACAGTGATTGTCAGCAGCCATTGACGTGACTATGAGACTACTGTGCACTCCACAATAATTCAGGGAGATAAAAGTTGAACACAGTCCAAATGCAAGGGTGAGGATGGGGTGTGTGACAACCAAACAAGCCTACCTAGGCCCTAATTAGAGAACAATAATTACCCCAATACATCAACCAGGTGGTAGTTTCCATGGTGCTAGGCAGCGTAATATAGCTTATCCAATTTAACACGCGTTCTTTTCTTCTAATCTCCTGCAAACAACTAAAATGTAACAACTGATCAATGCCTCAGAACATGGGAATGTCTCCTGCACGGCGTAATTAAATGTAGCCTATCAACTTATACAACTCATCAGTGGCAGCAGATTAAAACTTCCAGCAACACACTAGCATTGTCAGGAACGTTCATGCTGGTTTCCTCCTGAAAAACACTGAACCTTAGACTGAACAGGTTCCTCCTAAAACACCGAACTTTAGACGAACAGTTTCCTCCTGAAACCCGACCTTAACTGAACAGTTTGTTTTTCGCTTGAATACAGATTAGTTTTCCCGTGAAAGCACTTGACGATAGTGTGACGATTACTGTTTGAAGTATTTATCTGAATGCATGAATTCTTATTTGTATGTCAGAACTGAAACATTCACCATATTATATCGATAGATAGATACATTTACATATATATATGTGTATATGTATATATTATGTATGAACATATGTATATTATGTATGAATACATATACGCATATGGAGGAATCCTAAACAAGTGTGACTGCCCACGTTCAATCAAACAGGAACCAGAAAAACATGGAAATAGAATCAGAACGCGTATTCAGTATAATAAGACAAGACATGCGCAAATTTCCGGCCAATTGATCGTTGTCACGTGTAAATATAAGACAACAAAGAACAAACTACGCCAGGTA
>CM060314.1:80807234-80814734 GCA_030674185.1 Monoplex corrugatus
AGAAAACAAACGAGACAGTCTTGAAAGACGCAAACACAAAAAGAACATTAATGGAGATTAGGAAAAAACAAGCAAATGTATAAGACATTTTATGAGGCAAGAAAAATTTAAGCACCGAGTAACAACAGGAAAGCTGGAGGGAAAAAGCATCAGGTGGAGCCAGGGAGAAAGTATTGGGCGGATTTGCTTGGTGGATGAAGACAGAAAGGGAGAAGTACTTGCAGGGACAAAAGATAGATTCGTATGGAGGGCCATGGTCGCCAACGCCATGCGGCTGGGCACATGATAATGGTGATGATGATGATGATGATGATGATGATGATGATGATGATGATGATGATGATGATGGATGATGATGAATGAATGAATTTAAAATATGTTATTTCCGAGGTTGTAATGACACAAAAGGTGTATAAATGGAAGCAATGTTAATGGCAGCATCGTTGATGGCAGCAAAGGAAATTTATTCACTTTAACATCATTGCTTCCCATGAATATGTTTTGCGGCAGCTGTCATTTTATAGAGAAAAATATGATAAATCTTGATGTGAATCTGTGTGTGTGTGTGTGTGTGTGTGTGTGTGTGTGTGTGTGTGTGTGTGTGTGTGTGTGTGTGTGTGTGTGTGTGCATGCATGCGTGTGTGTGTGGGGGGGATTTATGGTGATGGTAGTGGTTGTCATTGATTAAATGTCTGTGGAGTTATTTTAGGCAAAAGAGGTGATGGGGGCGAGGAGAATACTTGTACACAAGAATACTGAGTAAAGTGGAATAAAGAGGAAAGGGAAAAAACAATCAAATAAATGAGCTGAGAAAATTATCAAGTTTACAATAAACTGGCTAAAACAACAACAACAAAAGTTTATGAATAGTTGTCAGAATTAAAATCAGAAATGTATTCAGTAAGGCCAAAACCCCACTTGAACACATTATAAACATTATACAGACACAAAATATAATACATGTACATATTTTGGGGGGGATAATGTATACTTCAAATCTTTTGGAATAAATGCAGTATAAGACTCACAGTCAAACTTACAATAGGAACATAGGTTTGACAGACTTTATGATAAGGTAACCTCTTTTCTCTAAGAAGCTTTACAGACGTGTTGCCAGATTTGTAATTGTATGCTCAGTTTTTAAGCCATGAGCATTATTAATCTGAAATCATTTGTTTATAGTAATACTTTGGCTAAATTAACAGGCGTCTCAGATTCTCAAGGGCTGGAAAAAGTTATTTCCATTTTCAGTAACACTTGTACATAATGGGCATATTGCTGCCTCTTTATCACGTCTGTTATATCTTAATCTATGTACTGATAAGCCAGGCATACCAAACATATCTGACAAATCTGTTAAAATCCAACAACAAGTATGCTTCAATCTCGTGAGATTGCTTAAACTTTGTATACTGTGCAAAAACATCACTAGTATTGATATGATATCCCAATTTTGCCATCTGCAATCAACTAAGTTTTGTTTGAACGTTTTTATGAAAGACTTTATACAATCCACACCGATTGTCCCAGACGTATGAACATCTATAAGTATGTAATATATTACGCCCAATTTATTTTTCTTCTGTTGGCTAAATTCAATAGCATTTACATGCCTTATAAAGTAATCTTTCTTCACGCATTTTTGTTAGTTTTAGTCAGTATTGAATACAACAAACGCTTGAGTTATAGTAGTCAAGGGAAATCTTGCCAACTCACCGTATATGAAATTGTTTGATGTTCTAAAGATTACCCCTAAATATTTTTAACATGAACGATTTAACACTTTCAATCACCAAAGCCGCTTTCTCTAAACCCCATATTTCTGAGCCATACAGTAAAATTGGTTGAATTTGCGTATCAAAACAATTTTAAAAATAATTTTAGTGAATTACTATTTAGTTTATTCAGTTTACTCAGAATACTGAAGGCAGCTCGATTTGTTCTTCTTGCTAAAACTTGACATGTAAGATTTAACACTAAGTTTGTTGAGAACAATATTCCTAAATACCGACATGAGTTTACAAAAGTCATCCTTGTATTGTTATAGAACCATTTCTCGGTATTCGCGGAAAATCCACCTTTCTCAAAGACCATTACCGTACATTACTCGTGCCTATGTTTCCTTCAAGCTGTAACTGGCACGCTGCTCTGTAGTATGACTTGTTTTTTTTTTGTGTGTGTGTGTGTGTGTGTGTGTGTGTGTGTGTGTGTGTGTGGTGTGGTGTGTGTGTGTGTGTGTGTCTTCGAGCGTGATTAAAAGGAGTATTTTAACAAAATAAACAAAGAACACTTTTACCAAAAGAAGTTTAACAAAAAGACGAAAAAAAGTTAATACCGTAATATATCTTAAAGTTGGAATAATCTGAAAAAAAAAATACGCAGAAAACTAAACGCGAAACAAACTTTTCTGGGAAAGAAGGGATTTAAAACAACAACAAACAAAAAAACAGGGTGGCGGGTGGGGTGGGGGGTGGTGATGTCAGCCCCTGTCAACATGTTTTTTGTTGTTTTGTTTTGTTGTTGTTTCTTTTTCATGTCTTTCTTCCCTTTTGGTTAGTCGGTCGGTCGGTCGGTCGGTCGGTCGGTTCCGGTCGGTCGGTCGGTCGGTTGGTGGTGGCGGTTGGTTGGTTGTTGGTTGGCTGGTTATTTGGTTGGTGATTGTTTGTTGGTTGTTTTTTGTGTGTGGCTTGTTGTTTGTGATTTTGTTTTGGTTTGTTTCTTTGTTTCGTTTGTTCTTTGATTCTGTTTGTTTTTGTTATTTGGTTCTGTTTTCTGTTTGTTTCTTGTTTGTTGTTTTGGTTATGTTTGTTCTTGATAATTTCTGTTGTTTCTTTGTTATTGTTTGTTTTTGTTAATTTTGTTGTTTTTTGGTATTGTCTGGTTTGGTTTTTGGTTAATTCCTGTTTGTTTCTTGTTAATTTCCGTGTTGGTTCTTTGTTATTTCTGTTTGTTTTTGTAATTTTGTTGTTTCTTTGTTAATTCCTGTTTGTTTCTTTGTTAATTTTGTTTGTTTCTTTGTTCTGTTTGTTTCTTTGTTAATTTCCTGTTGTTTTTGATTTTCTGTTTGTTTCTTTGTTTTGTTTTGTTCGTTCGTGTTGTTCCGGATTGGTCACTTATTTGATCGACTGACATGCGGAAATGGATGTTTTATTAGAGTTAATTTTTATAAATGTGTTCATGTTGCATGTTTTATGGTTCATCTTTCACCATAGCGTAAGTTGACCTGTCTCCTCCACCATCACTACCCCCGCTTTTTTTCTCTCTTAATGCTCCCTTTCTTAGTGGTGTTTTTTTCCGTCTCATTTCACGTCTGTAAATTTCTCCTGTTTATTATTTTTTTTCTTACGAAAGTATACATACATACATACATACATACATACATACATACATACATACATACATACATACATGCATACATACATACATACATACATGCAAATATAATATATATATATATATATACATATATATATATATATATATAATATATTGCTACAACTGCTGTAATTTTACTCTTATCACTGCTTATTATTGTTAGGGGCTGGTGTGTAGTTGCTTTACGTGTGCATAGTCTGCCTTTGTCGTTCATGTTTTCGTAAAACGCTTGACCAAGTGATGTGTAACTGGGCAGTGTTTCGTCACAAATAACATCTTGGCCTTTTCATGTGTTATGGCTGATCTGTTCTTCTATAACTGTACTGTCTGCGTAGAGTTGCAGAGGACCAGCTGTACTACAGGTCCAGTGGAACTAATGCTACTCTCATTGGGCAATAAAGTGTTATGAAGTTATAAAAAAAAAGTGTGTGTGTATGTGTGTGTGTGTGTGTGTATGTGTGTCTGTGTGTGTGTGCGTGTCTCTGTGTGTGTGTGTGTGTGTGTGTGTGTGTTGTGTGTGTGTCTGTGTCTGTGTCTGTGTGTGCGTATAAGAGCGTGTATGTGTGTGTGCGTGAGAATGTGTGTGCATGTATGCATGTGCGCGTCTGCGTGTGTCTACGCCAGTGTATGTCTTTGTGTGTCTTTTTCTGGATTACATCTTTGTGTGTAAAGTAAACATTTTACCTTTCACAAAATAAGCAAAGAATACCAAACATCACATTTCAATGAAAAGCCCAAGAAGCCATTGAAAGCAAATACCGTAATGTATGTTAAAGTTGGATCAATGTTTACAAAGTAAACCTTTTTGCAGAAAGAATTTTTGAGAAGAAAACAAGCCCGTTTTTGTTTCTCTGTTTTTTCTTTCCTTTTTCTTTCTGTCTTTCTGTTTTTGCTTTTTGGTTTGTTCAATTATTTGTTCGTTGGTTGGTTCGTTCGTTGGTCCGTTCGCTGGTTGGTTGGTTGGTTGGTTGGTTCGTTCGTTCGCTGGTCTATTTGTTCGTTCGTTCGTTGTTTGTTTGTTTGCTTGCTTTTTTGCTTGATTGTGTGTGTGTGTGTGTGTGTGTGTGTGCGTTGTGTGTGTGTGTGTGTGTGTGTGTGTGTGTGTGTGTGTGTTTCTGTTTGTTTGTTTTTGTTTTTTGTTGTTTTTTGTGCTTATTTGCTTGTTTGCTTTTGCTTGTTTTAAGTAGTCGCTTATTTAAGCTTTTTTAAAACCTGGATTCGTGTACTTGTGTATTTGTGTGTGTGTGTGTGTGTATGTGTATTCGTGTATGTGTATTTGTGTGTGTGTATTTGTGTATTGTGTATTGTGTGTGTGTATTTTGTGTGTGGTGTGTGTGTGTGTGTGTGTTGTGTGTAGTGTTTTGTGTGTGTGTTGTTGTGTATTGTGTGTGTATTTGTGATTGTGTGTGTATTTGTGTATGTGTATTTGTGTGTATGTGTGTATTTGTGTGTATGTGTATTTGTGTATGTGTATTTGTGTGTATGTGTATTGTGTGTGTGTGTTGTATTTGTGTATGTGTATATTGTGTTATGTGTGTGTTGTGTATTTTGTTATTTGTGTATGTGTATTTGTTTTGTGTATTTGTGTGTGTATTGGTGTGTGTATTTGTGTATGTGTATTTGTGTGTGTATTTGTGTGTATGTGTGTGTATTTGTGTGTGTATTTTTGTGTATGTGTATTTTGTGTGTTGTGTTGTATTTGTGTGTGTGATTTGTGTGTGTTGTGTATTTGTATGTGTGTGTATTTTGGGTTGTTGTGTATTGTTGTGTTTTGTGTAGTGTGTATTTTGTGTGTGTATTTTGTGTATTTGTGTAGTGTGTATTTTGTGTGTGTATTTGTGTGTGTATTTGAGTTTGTGTATTTGTGTATGTGTATTTGTGTATGTATTTGTGTATGTGTATTTGTGTATGTGTATTTGTGTATGTGTATTGTGTGTGTGTGTATGTGTTGTGTATGTGTTTGTGTATGTGTATTTGTGTATGTGTATTTGTGTGTGTGTATTTGTGTGTGTGTAGTTTTGTATGTATATTTGTGTGTGTTTCTGTGTGTGTATTTGTGTGTGTGTGTATTTGTGTGTGTATTTGTGTATGTGTATGTGTGTGTATTTGTGTGTGTATTTGTGTGTGTGTATTTGTGTATGTGTATTTGTGTGTGTGTGTTTGTGTGTGTGTATTTGTGTGTGTGTGTATTTGTGTATTTGTGAGTGTGTATTTGTGTGTGTGTACTTGTGTGTGTGTATTTGTGTATGTGTATTTGTGTGTGTATTTGTGTGTGTGTGTGTATTTGTGTGTGTGTGTATTTGTGTGTGTGTATTTGTGTATGTGTATTTGTGTATGTGTATTTGTGTATGTGTATTTGTGTATGTGTATTTGTGTATGTGTATGTGTGTGTGTATTTGTGTACGTGTATTTGTGTATGTGTATTTGTGTATGTGTATTTGTGTGTGTGTTTGTGTATGTGTATTTGTGTGTGTATTTGTGTGTATGTGTATTTGTGTGTGTGTATTTGTGTGTGTGTATTTGTGTGTGTGTGTATTTGTGTATGTGTATTTGTGGTGTGTGTGTTACTTGTGTGTGTGTATTTGTGTATGTGTATTTATGTGTGTGTTTTGTGTGTGTATTTGTGTGTGTGTGTGTATTTGTGTGTGTGTATTTGTGTATATGTATTTGTGTACGTGTATTTGTGTTTGTGTATTTATGTATGTGTATTTGTGTGTGTATTTGTGTATGTGTATTTGTGTATGTGTATTTGTGTATGTGTATTTGTGTGTGTGTTTGTGTATGTGTATTTGTGTGTGTATTTGTGTGTATGTGTATTTGTGTGTGTGTGTATTTGTGTGTGTGTGTTTGTGTGTGTGTATTTGTGTGTGTGTATTTGTGTGTGTGTATGTGTGTATGTGTATTTGTGTATGTGTATTTTTGTGTGTGTATTTGTGTGTGTGTATTTGTGTGTGTGTGTGTTTTGTGTATGTGTGTGTGTGTGTTTCTGAGAGTGTGTGTATATATTTGTGCATTTATGCGTTTGTGTGTGTTTGTGTACGTCTGTCCGTCTGCCTGCCTGCCTGCCTGCCTCTGTGTTTGTCTGCGTGTGCCTTTGTGCGTCAGTGTGTGTCTGTGTCTGTGTGTGCGTATGAGTGTGTGTGTATGTGTGTGCGTGCGAATGGTCGTGCATGTGTGCGTGTGCGTGTCTGTGTGTGTTTACACCAGTTTATGTCTTTGTGGGTCTTTTTCTGTGAGTATGTCGTTGTGCGTGAAAGAAACGTTTTTTTTCCTTTTACAAAACGAGCAAAGAACACCAAACATCACATTTTAATGAGAAAGCGCAAGAAGCCATTGAACAACAAATACCTTAATGTATGTTAAAGTTGGATCAATTTTTAAAGAAAGCAAAGAAATAATCACGAAGCAAATTTTTTTCGCAGAAAGAATTTTTGAGAAGACAACAGGGTTGTGTAAACATGTCTTTGTTTCCGTCTTTCTTCTTTCTTTTTCCTTTTTTCTTTCTGTGTTTGCTTGTTTGTTTGTTCAGTTATTTGTTTGTTCGTTCGTTCAATCGTCCATTTGTCCGTTTGTTCATTCGTTTGTTCGTTCTTTCGTACGTTTGTTCGTTTGTTTGGTTGGTTATTTGGTTTTTTTGATTGTTTGTTTGCTTGCTTGTTTGCTCGATTGATCACTTGCTTATTTGAGTGATTGTGTTTGCTTGCTTGCTCCCTTGCTTGCTCGTTTGCTTGCTTGCTTGCTTGCTTGCGTGCTTACTTGCTGGCTTTCCTGCTTATTTGTTGGTAGTCACTTATTCAATCTTTTCTTTTTTTCTCCAATTCTACAGTCTGTATCTCAGCTTCAAATGGGCAGTTGTGTTGAACAAATTTTTCAAGTGCGCTTTGTTTAATAACAAAAAGCGAACAATGAGTGTGAATGCATGTGTGTGTGTTTGCGCGCGCACGCGTATGTGTGTGTGTGTGTGTGTTTTGTGTATGTGTGTGGCTGTGTGTGTGTGTGTGTGTGTGTGTGTGTGTGTGTGTGTGTGTGTGTGTGTGTGTGTGTGTGTGTCTGAGTGATTTGATGTCTATTCACTAAAGTGATATTAGACAACAACAACAAAAAAAAGGATACATGAGAAGAAAA
>CM060314.1:80822234-80837234 GCA_030674185.1 Monoplex corrugatus
ATGATTAGCGTATTCTGAGAAACGATTAATTTCCTGACCGTTTATGATATAAGATGAGTTGAAAAATGTGGTTAAACCTCGTCAATATGCAATAAGTAACTGGGAACTCATCAGTGAAAATATTTCACTCGTCTTGTTGCTATGAACCAAGCACTGGTTATAGCTGATAAAATGTATACGTTCGTTATTTCAGTTGGGCAGACACATTGTTGACATTTCATTCATTAATTAATAGTATAGCGCAAACAGTTCCATGTCAAAAGTATGTTGGTTGGACTTTACAGGAATAAAATATCAGGCGTTGACGCACACACACACACACACACACACACACACACACACAACACACACCACACACACACACACACACACACACACACACACACACACACACACACACACACACACACACCACACACACATAAACACACACACACACACACATAAACACACACACACACACACACATAAACACACACAACCCCGCATACACACACACACACACACACACACACACACACACAACACAACATACACAACAGGACAGCTGGAGGGAAGGAAAACACCAGGTGACCCAGTGATTAAATATTGGACGGACTTGCAATGTGGCTGAGGACAGACAGGGTAGGAGATGTACTTGCAGCGACAAGGGATATATTCGTGTGGAGGGCCATGATCGCCAAAGCCATGCGACAGGGCACATAATGATGATTACATATATATATATATATATATATATATATATATATATATATATATATATTATGTATTATATATATATATATTATACATACATACATCTATGTATATATATTTTTACATATATACGGACAGAGAGAGAAAGAGAGATATTTACACATACATACACGCTCAAACACACACACAAACGCAACTGCACCTACGCACACCAAGGTAAGAACGAACGACACACACACACACAAAGAGAGGAGGGGGGTGGGGGAGAAAAGGGAGAGACAAGGCAGATACGAGAAAGAGCCTGGTATTGATTTCAATCAATCTTCCATAAGCAAACTAGTAATGTTTCTCGACACATTATTCACACAAAAAGCTTGGCAGATGTGATGCGTCTAGTGTGTTCGGCTTCGGCCTGCACCGCTGGCTAGCACTGCTGTGCGAAAAGAAGAGCAAGGCGTAAGTCTCCTCCTGTCAGTACATAGCCTCTCCATCAGCAAGCCCTACGCTGTGCCTCCTCGTGGCGACAGGCGGTAACTGAGCACCTCGCGGACTCAGCCTGAATCTCGTAAGACTCGGAGGAGGTCTGGCCCCCAGACGTGAGGCATCAGGCCCACCGGCGTGTGGATACGCCCTGGTGCCCACGAACCAGATCCCCAAGCTTTGGGTAAATAGCCCCACTGCCTTGTGGACATCTCGGGAGAGAGTAAGGCTAAGGGAGTTAACCCATAAAAAAAAACCGATGGAAGGCAAGGGGAAACCACCATCGTAGTTTTTCCCCAGGAAAAGCCATGGACAGGAGAAAGAGAAAGAGGAAAGTTAACGACGTCAATAGGTGCTCCAGCGGAGCACCTTCGTCCGGTAGGGACTGTCATGCGGCGCAGGTGACACCAGACCGTCATCCAGCTACTGCGACCAAAATTAAATTCAACACCAAAATAGCAACATGGAATATAAGAACAATGCTGCAGAAAGGTAAATTAGACAACATCAAAATGGAGACGGAAAGGCTTAACATTAGTATTTAAGGCTGGGGGAAGTGAGATGGAAGGGGGCAGGCATGATAACATCAGGGGAATATACAGTGATTACTCTGGTGGTAATTCACATGAAAGAGGAGTAGGCATAAATGGACAAAGACAAATCAAAAGCAGTTAAGGGATACTGGGCAGTGTCCGACAGAGTTTTACTGGTCAAATTCGGAGGCAAACCTTTTGATATCAACATCATACAGGTGTATGCACCAACATCCGCAAGTACTCAGGAAGACATCGACAACTTCTACGAAGTTTTAGAGATGGCCAAGGTCCAATGTAAATAACAAGAAGTTACAGTCATAATGGGAGATTTTAATGCTAAAGTGGGACAGGATAGGGTGGAGGATATAGTTGGACCTCATGGCCTTGGTACACAAAATGAAAGAGGGGGGAAGCTTGTAGAATGGGCACAGAGATGAGTTCATAGTAGAAAACACCTGGTTTGAGCAGCCTAACAGAAGAAAATGGACTTGGATGAGTCCAGGAGATAATACAAAAATCAAATTGACTACATCCTGATCAACAAAAGATTTAGAAATTTCTTAACTCGTCCCGCCAAATGAAACAACTACCAAGGCACAAACTAAACCTGGACCTAATCAGACGAAATGATACGTCAAAAATTTAATGTACATGTTCAAAACAAATTCAGTGCTCTGGAAGACGTTGGTGACAGTGAGGAACAATGACAAAATTGAGAAGTTCTATAAATGAAGCTTGTGAAGAAATCCCTAAGGCAAATAGAAAACAAAAAAGAGTTGGATGACTAATGAAATTTTGGGCCTGATGGAGGAAAGGAGGAAGGCAAAGAGAAACGAGGAGATATACAGGAAGATAAACAAAGAAATCAGGAATAGGTGCAATGAAGCTAAGGAAGCTTGGCTGAACACAAAATGCAAAGAGATAGAAGAACGACACAAAATGGATCCTCAGAGTATGTACAGACGAATTGAAGAAATTGTCCACAGGAAAAATACATGCACATCAACTGGTTGCTTAAAATCGAAAGATGGCACGCTTTTCATGGAAAAAGACAAAATATTAGACAGATGGGGAGAGTACATTAAAGACCATTTTTGAGGATGACAGAAACGAAGAACACATTATAAAAAAAAACTTTGAAGGACCACTCATAATGAAAGATGAAGTTAGAGCAGCACTGAAAAAGATGAAACCAGGAAAACGCCCCAGGAACCAGACAACATTACTACAGAGATGATTGAAGACCTGGAGGAATTTGGTCATGAAAAAATAAGTCCTCCTAAATGAAATTTACGACACTTTGGAAAAATCCCCAAAGATCTGTCAAAATCAATTTTCATTGCATTTCCAAAGAAGACAGGGGCTATAGAATGCGAACTCCATCGCACAATCAGTTTGATGAGTCATGTAACAAAAATCCTGTTAAGAATAATCATGATGAGGACAAGGAATAGAATCAAAAGAGAAATAGCAGAAGAACAGTGTGGCATTTGTGGAGGTGAAAGGAACTATTAATGCCAATACATCCTAAGAACTATCATAGAGAGGTCAATTGAGATGAATAAGGATTTGTATTTATGCTTTGTTGACTATACCAAGGCTTTCGATCGGGGTACGACATGATGAATTGATCAACCAACTGGAGAGACTCAATGTCGATGGAAAAGATCTACGAATAATCAGGAATATGTACTGGAACAAACAGCTGCAATGAGAATAGAAAACAATACAAGCTCTTTTCAAAACATCAAAAGAGGAGTCAGACAGGATTGTGTTTTGTCACCAGATCTGTTTTCACTATATAGCGAAAACATGAGAAACCTAGAAGAAGACCCTGGATTAAAGGTTGGAGGGAAAATGATAAACAACATTCGGTACGCAGAGACACCGTGCTAATTGCAGAAAATGAAAGGGACTCTACAAAACCTTGTGAATATACTAGAAACAGAAAGCAAAGGTAAGGGGTTGGAACTAAACAGCAGGAAGACTGATGTCAGGTGATCAGTAAAAAACATGAAATCCCCTCCTGCAAAATAACAGCAAATGGCACAACCTTGACACACGGGTTAATAAGTTCAAATACCTTGGGAACGGTCATTTCATCAGACGGCAGATGCACATCGGAAATAGCTGGCAGAATCGGCCAAGCCAAAACAGCATTCAAGAAGATGACAAGCATTCTTACCAACAAATGCCTATCAATTAACATCAGAAAGAGAGTCATTGAATGTTATATAGAACCAATACTGTTGTACGGATGCGAGGCGATGGACAGTCAGCAAGCAAAGCCAGAGCAGATTGAGGCAAGCCGAGATGTGGTTTCTCAGAAGAATGTTGAGAGTTCCATGGACAGCAAAGAAAACAAATGAGACAGTCTTGATGGAGGCAGACACAAGTAGATCACTCATAAGGAAGATTAGGAAAAGACAAGCGACATAGCCATTTTATGAGGAAGGGAGATTTGGAGCACCTAGTCACAACGGGAAAGCTGGAGGGAAAGAGAGCACCAGGTAGACCCAGGGAGAGAATGCTGGACGGACTTGCAGAGTGGCTGGGGATGAGGAGGGTGAGGGGAGATGCTGGGGGCAACGAGAGATAGAGATGGTTGGAAGTCCATGGTCGCCAACGCCATGCAGCAGGGCACCTGATGATGATGAAAATGTATCTAAATACACCACACACACGCGCGCACACACACACGCACGCACGCACACACACACACAGCACGCACTCAAGCACGCACGCACGCACTCAAGCACGCGCGCACACACACACAACAGACAGAGAGAGGAGAGAAGAGTGAGACAGAGGCAAGAACAAGAGAAAGCCTGGCATCGATTTCAATCAATCAAGGAAGATTTAAAAGGATTATTGAGGATTATAAAGGGATTAAAAAGACTTGGATCACAGAAATCCTTAATGATTTCGTCAGCAATTTCGTTCACTGTGACCTCAGAACTAAGCTATGCGTGAGAATATCCCATGTAATGGGTAGGATTTCAATAAATCGAAGAAAATCCATTAAATAGTTTTCCAGGCTATCAGCATGTGGAATGATATACTGCTTTTCCCTGTAATCCACAAACATAAATCATAGTGAAAACTCTCCTGTGCTAGTTTTGTAGTATTTCTGTCTGTTACCTTTGTACTGCAACCTATAAGGTTCTCTCTCTCTCTCTTCTCTCTCTCTCTCTCTCTCTCTCTCTCTCTCTCTCTCTCTTTGTCTCTCTGTCTCTTTCTCTGTCTCTCTCTCTTTTTCTCTCTCTCTCTTTTCTCTCTCCCTCTCTCTCTTTGTCAGGGGGGGGGGGGGGGGGCATTTTCAGCTTGTGGAATGTGAACACCCATTGAAATGAGGTCCACACTCAAATGCATTTTCTGGCGCCAGAGCCCTCATCTGTGCCTGATACTTGCGCAATGCCGTCATGACCGCTGTGCGGTTGTGGTGCTTTTACTTTGTCTTGGTTTCATTCATGTATCCTGTGAAGAAAAAGGCAATCTTTATGCCTACAAACAGAATTTGAAACGTACGAGGCGATGTCATCATAGGATTACTACTCTGGTTCTTATACTGGGACATTTTGTTGTAATCACACACACACACACACACACACACACACACACACACACACACACACACACACACACACACACACACACACACACGTACACACTCACTCACACAACACACACACACACACACACACACACACACACACACACACACACACACACCGTCTAATCACTATAGTGAAAAGACTAATCAGCAACGAACGAACACACACACACACACACACACACACACACACACACACACACACACACACAACACACCAAAACAGAGGGAGGGAGAGAAGAGGAAGACAGAGGAACAGTGTAGATTTGTGGAAGTGAAAGAACTATTTACGCCATATGCATCCTGGGAACTGTCATAGTGAGGTCAGTCGAGTTGAATAAGGATTTTATGTATGCTTTGTTGATTATACCAAAGCTTTCGATCAGGTAAGACATGAAAAATTGATCAACCAACTAGAAAGACTCAATATTAATTAGGCACTTGGGCTGCCCAGTCAGTCTTAATACGGTTTGCAGCTTCGTCTAATTTGACCGGAGGAGCGCCTTCAGTCTCCAACCCTATCAGTTCTGTCAAACTCATCGTGAGATTTTTCGGTCCCAAACGCTCCCACCCAAACAACGTACTATAGGCTCTCTGGAAAGACTGGGACCACATGGTGGAGTCTTATCCACTTAACGGATGCGCCGTTCTGGGTGTTGCACACACCTCATGACCAACTGAAGGCGCATGCATCTCTCAAGCCTGGTTGACACTAGGATATGTTATGATAGAAAGCGTTGAATACAGCCCTGTCACGCAGTGTCAGTCCTGGATGGAACTCCCTAGCATCATGATGATCATCCTCGTCGTCATCACCATCATAGCATTATAAAACTGTCTCAGCTTCTGTGGCCATTAAGGTGGCTTAGACAATTGAAGCGGGGGAAAGGAAAGTAAACACAAAAGACACTGCATAAGTGCGATAATCCTAAAAATAAAAACAGTATGTGTGTATATATCTTCTTCCCCCTTAACTCCATGAAGAGTCATCAGTGCGCCGCACTTAAGACTTGTTGACCAGATTCCTCCAGCTATGTTGGTCGTGTGACAAAGCCTGGATATCTGCCGATTCTTTTCTCTGTCCATTCCGCAATGTTGTCAGTCTATCGTTTTTTCCTTTTTTTTCTCCATCTTCCTCCCTTAGCAGTTCCCTGTAAGATTGATCTAGCAAGGCTGTTTATTCGTGTTATGTGCCAATAACAATGTAGATTTTTTTTTTCATATCAACGTAGATTTTTTACTGAAGTCAGCAAGTCTTTGTATGATCCAGTGTGCTGCTTGATGGTATGGATCACTTCTTGGCTGGTGATCTGATCACTGTGTCTGACGCTTAGTATTTTGCGATACTATTTTGTTTCCATGGCTTAGAATTATATGTCCAAATCCACTGTGAAGGTCCATGTCTCACATGCAAAAAGTAAGAAGGAATATATCAGTGCGAGTAAGAGCTTGCCTGATCTTGCGTTTCATGGAGATGTACTTTTCCTTCCATACAGATATATGTACAGATGTATATGTATGTGTGTGTGTGTGTGTGTGTGTGTGTGTGTGTGTGCGTGTGTGTATGTGTGTGTGTGCGTGTGTATGTGTGTTTGTGTACATACATATATGTCAGTGAGAGAGAGAGAGAGAGAGAGAGAGAGAGAGAGAGAGAGAGAGAGTGAGTGTGTGTGTATATATACATGCATATATGTGTGTGTGTGTGTGTGTGTGTGCGAATGCGAACGCGTGTGTTTGTGTGTCTATCTGTCTGTGTGCCTGTGTATGATATATGTATTACACATACACAACATACCATATAGTGTGTGTGTGTGTGTGTGTGTGTGTGTGTGTGTGTGTGCGCGTGTGTGTATGTGTGTGTGTGTGAGAGTGTGTTTGTACGTGTGTGTGTGTGTGTGTGTGTGTGTGTGTGTGTGTGTGTGTGTGTGTGTGCATGCTCATCCTATGCATGTTTGCACATACACACAACAGTACACACACTTACACATTAACACACACACACACGCACGAGCGCTCATAGACGTGAACACCATTCTCTGTACCACTGTATTGAAACCTCTCTCTCTCTCTCTCTCTCTCTGGTCTCTCTCTCTCTCTCTCGGTTCTCTCTCTCTCCTTCTCTCTCTCTCTCTCTCTCTCTCTCTCTGTTCTCTCGGTTCTCTTTCTCTCTCTCTTTTGGTTTTCTCTCTGTTCTCTCGGTTCTCTCTTTCTCTCTCTCTCTCTCTCGGTTCTCTCTCTCTCTCTCTCTCTCTCTGCTCTGTCTCTCGGTTCTCTCTCTCTCTCTCTCTCTGCTCTGTCTCTCGGTTCTCTCTTTCTCTCTCTCGGTTCTCTCTTTCTCTCTCTCTCTGCTCTGTCTCTCGGTTCTCTCTTTCTCTCTCTCTCTCTGCTGTCTCTCAGTTCTCTCTTTCTCTCTCTCTCTCTCTCTCTCTCTCTCTGCTCTGTCTCTCGGTTCTCTCTTTCTCTCTCTCTGCTCTGTCTCTCTCTCTCTCTCTCTGCTCTGTCTCTCGGTTCTCTTTCTCTCTCTCTCTGCTCTGTCTCTCGGTTCTCTCTTTCTCTCTCTCTCTGCTCTGTCTCTCGGTTCTCTCTTTCTCTCTCTCTCTGCTCTGTCTCTCGGTTCTCTCTCTCTCTCTCTGCTCTGTCTCTCGGTTCTCTCTGTCTCTCTGCTCTGTCTCTCGGTTCTCTCTTTCTCTCTCTCTGCTCTGTCTCTCGGTTCTCTCTTTCTCTCTCTCTGCTCTTTCTCTCTCTCTTTCTCTCTGCTCTGTCTCTCGGTTCTCTCTTTCTGTCTCTCTGCTCTGTCTCTCGGTTCTCTCTTTCTCTCTCTCTGCTCTGTCTCTCGGCTCTCTCTCTCTCTCTCTCTGCTCTGTCTCTCGGTTCTCTCTTTCTCTCTCTCTGCTCTGTCTCTCGGTTCTCTCTTTCTCTCTCTCTGCTCTGTCTCTCGGTTCTCTCTTTCTCTCTCTCTGCTCTGTCTCTCGGTTCTCTCTTTCTCTCTCTCTGCTCTGTCTCTCGGTTCTCTCTTTCTCTCTCTCTGCTCTGTCTCTCGGTTCACTCTTTCTCTCTCTCTCTTTCGGTTCTCTCTTTCTCTCTCTCTTGCTGTTTCTCTGGTCACTCTCTCCCTCTCTCTCTGTTCTCTCTTCTCTCTCCCTCTCTCAGTTCTCTCTCTCTCTCTCTCGGTTCTCTCTCTCTCTCTTTTGCTCTCTCACTGGTCTCTCTCTCCCTCCCTCCCTCTCTCTGTTTTCTCTGTTCTCTCTCTCTCTCTCTCTCGGTTCTCTCTTTCTCTCTCTCTCTCTCTCACTCTCTCTCTCTCTCTCTCTCTCTCTCTCGCACAGATCAGAAACGTAAATATAGCATTGCTAGAGGTGGTACCCCAAAACCAACATTGCGTACATTTCAAACCATCAAAACACCCAAATTCACTTAGAATATCAACAAACGTACACACTCACCGAAAAATAAACGACAGCAATGTATACATAAGTTCAACCGCATACCTAAGTTCTGCTTGCCACAGTCCTTTGCCCCACGTGTGGTGCGACTCCAATGAGGAGGAAAGAATAACCTTCAATACATAGTCTCACAGAGGGTGACAGTTACGGTCCATACAAAGCCCCGATGCTAGGGTTCCCAATTTCTATCAAGTATCTCGAGGCCTGGAATGGCGAACAGGCGCTGACTGAAACAAACGCCGAAACAAAGTGAAGATCCTCGAAACAGCAGACATTGAGTCCCGTGAAGGGTGACACCAAGAAAACGAGCTGAGTCGAACAGCTGGGCCATAGGCTCACGGCGTGGAAGTTACCGCCGATCCTGCTGGAAGTCGCTGTCGTAGAAGCGCCCACTAGCCGCATCTGCCTCGGACACGTTACCGCAGCTCGGACACGTACACATCGTAGAGCCTGGACCAACACGGACAGGAACAAAGACTGGCACAGGACACTGGTGATCTTCTCCCCTCACACTGGCGAAACTAAGGAAACAACCTTCCATACTGACCTGTAGTTATATAAACAGCTATTATTAGACACGGCAGCAAAACTCATACACATGTAAAACATATCGACAAACCAAGATACCAATAACTAACCTAAATGCCCAAACCACACCAACTGCAGCAAAGGGGAACAGACGTTGATTTACTCCTGGTTACATGCTTGACAAAGACACAGACACTCTAGACTTCCATAAGACAGCGTCGAACTAAAATTCGAATGACTGTCCTCGACACTAAACCACATACCGACTGTAGCAGAGGGGAACACATGTCAGTTCAGTCCTGGTTTCATATCTGAAAAACATAGACTTACACAGAACAATGTCGAACTACGATTTTGAATAACTGTCCTCGACACCCAAACCGCATACTGACTGTAGCAGAGGGGAACAGACGTCGATTCACGCTTGGTTACATATCCAACAAACATAGACCTCTTCCCACTTCTAGGACATAAAATCCATCTACAAGTGGATCCCCTGACCAGGAACTGGCCCTATCCACCCCAACTGCAAACCGTCCGTAGCAGAGGGGCACCAAAAACCAAATGACTCCTACATCTTTACAAACACACAACTCTTTCACTTCTAGGACATAAAGTCCAACAAGTGGAATCTCCAACCAGAAACTGGCCCAGATCCCACCTACCCATCCCCCCTAACTGCAAACTGACCAATGTAGAAGGGGGGCCAGACACCAACTGGACCTTCTTACACCGAAAACCACATTTTTCAAGCCAACAAAACAAGCTCACTGAACCACTGCTCACAGAAAACAGCCCAAAAAACACGCAAAAACTATGCACACACGGACCCACGTAAATCATATCTTAGGCCACAAACACGGGCCCGGCAAAAACATCTGTTCACAGCCAAAATACAAAATCACGTAAAAAACACACGGGCACAGGTAAACTGTAACTGGACAGGTGAGTTTTATCCCACACGCTAACCCTCCCCTCCCCCTAAAAGTAAAAAAAAAAATTAAAAACTGCCGTGACAGACACAAGGGAATTTCAAAAGAAGACAGAATAAGTAAAATCTATTGTCTGAAATTTTGCGGTGTCATTTTGTAGTCTATACATTTAACCTTTACATATTTTGTCAATTTGAACTTCAGAATGCCCATTCACTGATCTTATCTTAATATGACATCAACTTAATCAGGAAATCTCACATGTCCACCACATGTAACTGTGTGTCCTGGGCACCTGCCATGAACCATCCAAAAAAGTAAATACAAACAAAACCAGCCTAGCCATTTTCAGATTGAGATTTACATTTTCTTTCTTCGCTCATTACATTATTGAAAGAAAATTCATCCAGCTTCCTTGACACAAAGAACACACACTGTCACGATCGGTTCAGCTGGTGTAATAAGATAAAAACAGTGGATAAGATTCAGTATGGTAAGGCAATGTTACAGACCTGCGAGATTCGGAAGAAAGATTTTACACGTGCGGAGCATTCTGTGTTTGGGATGCAGATTTCATGTAGAATGCAGGTTTTTCATGTAGAATGCAGGTTTTCACGTAAAATGCAGGTTTTCACGTAAAATGCAGGTTTTTCGTGTAGAATGCATGTTTTTCATGTAGAATGCAGTTTTTCATGTAGAATGCAGTTTTTCATGTAGAATGCAGTTTTTCATGTAAGAAATGGAGAGTTTTCATGTAGAATGCAGGTTTTTTCATGTAGAATGCAGGTTTTTCATGTAGAATGCAGGTTTTTCATGTAGAATGCAGTTTTTCATGTAGAATGCAGTTTTTCATGTAAATGAAGTTTTCATTGTTCATGTAGAATGCAGGTTTTTCATGTAGAATGCAGGTTTTCATGTAGAATGCAGGTTTTTCATGTAGAATGCAGGTTTTCATGTAGAATGCAGGTTTTCATGTAGAATGCAGTTTTTCATGTAGAATGCAGGTTTTCATGTAGAATGCAGGTTTTCATGTAGAATGCAGGTTTTTCATGTAGAATGCAGTTTTCATGTAGAATGCAGTTTTTCATGTAGAATGCAGGTTTTTCATGTAGAATGGAGGTTTTTCATGTAGAATGCAGGTTTTCATGTAGAATGCAGGTTTTTCATGTAGAATGCAGGTTTTCATGTAGAATGCAGGTTTCATGTAGAATGCAGGTTTTTCATGTAGAATGCAGTTTTTCATGTAGAATGCAGGTTTTTTCATGTAGAATGCAGGTTTTCATGTAGAATGCAGTTTTTCATGTAGAATGCAGTTTTTCATGTAGAATGGCAGGTTTTTCATGTAGAATGCAGGTTTTCATGTAGAATGCAAGGTTTTCATGTAGAATGCAGTTTTCATGTAGAATGGAAGTTTTTCATGTAGAATGCAGGTTTTCATGTAGAATGGAGGTTTTCATGTAGAATGCAGGTTTTCATGTAGAATGAGTTTTCATGTAGAATGCAGTTTTTCATGTAGAATGGAGTTTTTCATGTAGAATGCAGGTTTTCATGTAGAATGCAGGTTTTCATGTAGAATGCAGTTTTTCATGTAGAATGGCAGTTTTTTCATGTAGAATGGAAGTTTTCATGTAAGAATGCAGGTTTTCATGTAGAATGCAGGTTTTCATGTAGAATGCAGTTTTTCATGTAGAATGCAGTTTTTCATGTAGAATGCAGGTTTTCACGTAAAATGGAGGTTTTCATGTAGAATGCAGGTTTTCACGTAAAATGCAGGTTTTTCATGTAGAATGCAGGTTTTCACGTAAAAAGCAGGTTTTTCATGTAGAATGCAGGTTTTCAGAATTTGTGTTTCAGTAAACTTTGATTGTGAACGGTGTTTGAAAAACCTTAGTGCTGTCTGTATGTCCATGTTTGTCTTACTTCATTTTCAGCTGTCCTAGCAGAAGGTGTGAGGAGAGGACTAGGTGAAGTCATATCTGTCTCAAACAGATGCAGAGTAGTGTTGTAGTCAGGTTTTATGCCTTACAATACCACTATCCGTGTAGTACGCGTTAGTTCGTGTTGTTGTATAAATATAAGTTGGTCTGTCTCTCTGTCACACACACACACACACACACACACACACACACACACACACACACACACACACACACACACACACACACACACACACACACACACACACACACAAACACACACACACACACACACACACACACACACACACACACATACACACATACACACACACACCTGATGTTTCCAAACACAGGGCGACAGACATCGATTTGTCTCTAATCTCATCAGAATTAGCACCATCCTGTACCTGGGAAACTCACAGAGACACTTTGGGAAGCGATCACCTACCTATCATCATAACCATAACCGACAAAAACATCAGGATAAAAGACAGCTCTCCTGAAATTATTCCAAAATATAATTACAAGCGTGCTGACTGGTCCTTATTTCGAACTGCTCTAGCTAATCAAGATTACAGACATTATGAAAGTGAAAATGTAGACATTATGTTTTCTAAATTCCAAGAGTCAATTCTAGCCGCTGCATACCTATCGATTCCGAAACTCAAATCTTCTAGATCAAATAATCGATTGGGTAATGTTTGGTGGACAGAGGCATGTGAGAAAGCAGTTCAATATAAAATGGAGAAATTCAAAATCTACATCAAAAGCTGGAAACCTGAAGATCATGTGGAAATGAAAAAAGCTAACATCCAATGTAACAAAATCATTGCTGAAGCAAAGACAGATTATTGGGCATCATTCTGCACAAAAGAAATTTCAGATTTCAAAGATTTCCATAAAGTCTGGTCGAAAATGAAACAAATGAAGGATGAACCAACTTACCTAGGTGTCCGATAATGATTGAAACATGTAACACATTTCCTTCAGACATGGACAAAGCAGAAACTTTTGTGGATCTGTTTGCCGAAAACAGTAAAGTTGAAGGTTTATCTCCTGACTGCAAACATCACAGAGAAATGGAAGATTACAACCCAATCTACACTGATCCAGTACCACAGAATGATCTCTGGTTTAATTCTCCAATCACCTTAGAAGAGCTAAAAAACACAGTACTGTCTCTACACAACAAAAAGAGTTCGGTAGGTGTTGATGCAGTTTCGACTGAAATGATTAAACATCTCCCTGAAAACTACCTTACTTTCCTACACAAAATTTTGCAGAAATGCTGGGTTAGCGGAACTGTGCCACAAATCTGGCAAAAGTCTATAGTTATACCAATCTTAAAAACAGGAAAATCGAAAACCGATAAAAACAGTTACAGCCCATTGCTTTGACGTCCCACACAAGCAAACTAATGGAAAGATTGGTCTTAAACAGACTTTTACACTACTGTGATAAAAAAACGTTATTCTGGTAAACCAGGCAGGTTTTAGAAAAGGAAGATCCGCAGTTGAGCACCTGGTTAAACTTACAACTCAGATCAAACAACAGTTTGCCCGCAGAAAAAGTGTTTTAGCTACTTTCTTTGATGTGAAAAAAGCTTACGATCAAGTTTGGCATAAACGTTTATTGTTCAAGCTAAAATATGTTGGTTTATCGGGCAATATGTTCAATTACATTAAATCTTTTTTAGCTAATAGAACAATTCAGGCAAGAGTGGGAGCTAGTTATTCTTCTTCACGACGCCTCGACATGGGGATTCCACAAGGTTCAGTGATAGCACCTATTTTATTTAATATCCTTATACAGGATCTTCCTAAAGCTCTTTCAAATCGTGTTGTTTTAGTACAGTACGCCGATGATATATGCACTTGGATGAATATCACTTTAAAAAAGACAACTCCACAGAGAACGCGAAATTACATCAGGAAGTTGTATCAAATTGATCTTGATAATCTTGGAAACTATATGTTAGAAAATGGGCTGTCGTTGTCAGCAGAAAAAACTAACATGATGCTGTTTGATCCTGGTGGTAACTCAAATAACTTGCCTACTTTCAATTTTCTTGGTGAAGTGTTAAATTACAAACAGGTCGTAAAATTCCTGGGAGTTTACATCACGTCCAAATTTAGCTGGAATGTCCATTTTGATTATATTTTAACAAAAGCGCGAAAAACCTTAAATTTTCTAAAGATAATAAGCAAATTACCCTGGGGAATGGATACAAATGTACTGATTCATCTGTCAACAGCGCTGGTCAGGTCTAAATTATCCTACGCGCAAGAAGTTTTCTTCAATGCACCCAAATATTTACTAAAAAAGATTCAGAGCTTGGACTGCAAAAGTCTTAAAATTGCGCTAGGTGTACCAACTCATGCTTCTACTCTGGAAACGTACAAAGTTGCTGGAATTCTACCTTTAAACAACCATCGTGAGCTAGCTACAGCAAAGTTTGCAATTAGAACTACTTCACAAGCGGATAATTTTGTGAGCAAAGAAATTAAGATCAGGTCTGATACTGACTTTCCAAAACGAGCAAAAAACATTTCATCACAAATTACAGCCGCAACTTACATATCTGGCCTGATCAAACAGTCCAACATCACAATGGATGAAATAGCCGAGAAACCAACAATAACGCCTATCCCTACATAGGAAATGCTAAAGGCCACATTTGATCTCGATTATGCAAACGTTAAAAAAGATAATAATGTCAACATTACAATATCCACAGCTTGTGAACACATCGATGAAAATTACCCACCTCCACATTTTTACCGATGGGTCAGTCTTAGCAAATCAGAGCGCTGGAGCAGCCTTTTATGTTCCAAAATTTAACATTAAAAAGTC
>CM060314.1:80842234-80844734 GCA_030674185.1 Monoplex corrugatus
GTGAATGTTTGTGGGGAGTATGCGTACACAGTGAATGATGAAGGGAGAGGGTACGGGTATGCATGAGACTTTTCATATTTGTTGGCCTTGGCCCTTCCTAATGGAATAATGATAATGTAACATAATTAGCACTGTCAACTGGGTATGAGCACACTTAGTGTCCAGACACTGAGCACACTTAGTGTCCAGACACTGAGCACACTTAGTGTCCAGACACTGAGCACACTTAGTGTCCAGACACTGAGCACACTTAGTGTCCAGACACTGAGCACACTTAGTGTCCAGACACTGAGCACACTCAGTGTCCAGACACTCAGTTTCTGTCTATCATTCCATTACGTCCCTCAGTACTTCTGTACATGTATATTATTTCCCTTTTAAGTCTGTACACACACATTCATTGACAGACACATACACGCCACGTAAGCAGGCAACCTTAAAAAAGCGAGTGAGACACAGAGAGAGGAGAGAAATACAGAGTGATAGAAGGCGAATGAAGAATAGAAAGAAAGAAAGAAGGAAAGAATGAGTGAAGGGGGAGGGGCCAAAGAAACACGAGGGTAAGAAAAAGAGGCGATTAACAAAATAATCTCACATCAAGATTGAATTCTGGGAGTCACAAAAAAAGCCTGCTATCTTCATTTCCAATCACCAAAACAATTATTACTTTTTGTCCTTATGCAATACTCTTATTATGTTCCTTCATACCACTGCCCGCACGCACGCCTCCAGGAAACTGGTGACATCTCTGACACAACTAACAAAAGGATAGACTACTGATAGTGGGTATGGTATGATGGTCTGTTGGGAACTGGACTTTACCAGATACAGTTTGGAGTGTGCCTATGTTGGTTGTGGTTGGGAAGTACTGACTGAAAGTTCAATATTTCTATTACGTTTGATTGTTTTTATTGTTATTGTTTTGGTTTGTTTTATGCTTTTTTTGTTTGTTCGTTTGTTTGTTTGTTCGTTCGTTTGTTTGTTTGTTTGTTTGTTTGTTTGTTTATTTGTTTGTTTTTGTTTGCTTTTTCATGGAGAATGGTAATGGAAGTTCAGTTAAACATGTTATAGGATTGGTGTTTAGCATCACTCTGTCTCTGTCACTGTCTCTGTCTCTGTCTCTGTCTCTGTCTCTGTCTCTGTCTCTGTCTCTGTCTCTCTCTCTCTGTCTGTCCCTTCTTCGGCAGACGTGCTGTCTCCCACACTCAGGTCACTACAACATTTTGTTAAGTAGGACACACACACATACACACAGTACACAGACACACGCACGCACGCAGACAATAACAAAACGAATTCTGGTTCACTGCTCTTGATCTCTCTCTCCAAATGAATGAATGTCAACATCGCTTCCCTCCCTTGTATAACTTGCAGGTAGAGCTCACACACCCAGACAAGAACGAGGCAAATGTTAGAGTGCAGGTGTTGTCAGTGCCAGTGTTGACAGATGCTGGTCCTCAAGTGTGATCCTGTTTTACACTTTGTCCTGTTTCTTCCTTTGTTTCTTTGCTTTAATGTGTGATTGTGTGATTTTAGACAACAACAAAAAATGGGAAGAACTCTCATAATGTTGACAAAACTAAACCGAATGAAATGTTCAAGAATAAGTAATAATGAGACAAACATATCCAGAAAAATCACTTTTTTCGAAGGAAAGGGTGAAACAAAATGATCCTGAAAGACTGCACAGTCGATGCCTCACAGTTTGCGAAAACAAACAACAACAACAACAACAGCAACAACAAAAAAAACAAACAAGGCAGCATCTTCAAGTGATGCTGAAAGATGTACAGAAATTAATGACAAAAGTATGTGGATTACTGTATAGTTGTTGTTATTGCCGTTGTAGACGTTTTCTTCTTCTTTTGCTGCTTGTCATTGTGTTGTTGGTGTTCTTACTGCTGCTGCTGTTGGTGGTGGTGTTGTGGTTATTGTTTTTGTTGTTGTCGTTGTTGTGCGTCTTCTTCTCCTTTTTCTTCTTTTTCTTTTCTTCTTCTGCTTTTTCTTCTTTCTTTCTTTCTTTCTTTATTTTGTTCTTTCTTTTTCTTTCCTTCTTTCTTTATTTTGTTCTTTCTCTCCCTCCTGTTTTTCTATTTATCTCTTTTGATCATCTCCTGCTCTTCCTCTTCCTCATTCATTTTTTTACTTTGTTTTTCTCTGTTGCTTGATCGATTTGTTCTAACTCTTCTCCAGCACTGACGCACACGCAAATCGACACAACGTAACTACTACACACACACACACACACACACACCACACACACACACACACACACGCACATATGCACGCATACACACACACATACACGCACGTGCGCACATGCACACACACGCACGCGCGCACACACACACACACACACACACACACACACACATACACACACACACACACACACAAACGTACACACTATACGCACTTGATGAAGATGTCGCATAAATATTGGCAGATAAAGATTCGCAAGCTTTCGACAGTGACTGATTGAAGGCAGCTAACGGCACAA
>CM060314.1:80849734-80854734 GCA_030674185.1 Monoplex corrugatus
TAACGTCAGTCACCACTTGTCCTAACGTCAGTCACCACTTGTTCTAACGTCAATCACCACTTGTCCTAACGGCAGTCACCACTTGTCCTAACGTCAGTCACCACTTGTCCTAACGTCAGTCACCAAATTGTTCTAACGTCAATCACCACTTGTCCTAATGTCAGTCACCACTTGTCCTAACGTCAGTCACCACTTGTCCCAACGTCAGTCACCATTGTTCTAACGTCAGTCACCACTTGTCCTAACGTCATCATCACTTGTCCTAACGTCAGTCACCACTTGTCTAACGTCAATCATCACTTGTTCTAACGTCAGTCACACTTGTCCTAACGTCAATCATCATCACTTGTCCTAACGTCAGTCACCACTTGTCCTAACGTCAATCACCACTTGTCCTAACGTCAGTCACCACTTGTCCTAACGTCAGTCACCACTTGTCCTAACGTCAATCCAATTGTTCTAACGTCAGTCACCACTTGTCCTAACGTCAATCATCACTTGTTCTAACGTCAATCATCATTGTTCTAACGTCAGTCACCACTTGTCCTAACGTCAGATCACCACTTGTCCTAACGTCAGTCACCACTTGTCCTAACGTCATCACCACTTGTCCTAACGTCAATCACCACTTGTTCTAACGTCATCACATTGTTCTAACGTCAGTCACCACTTGATCCTAACGTCAATCATCACTTGTTCTAACGTCATCACCACTTGTCCTAACGTCAGTCACCACTTGTCCTAACGTCAATCATCACTTGTCCTAAACGTAATCACCACTTGTTCTAACGTCAGTCACCACTTGTCTAACGTCAATCATCACTTGTCCTAACGTCATCACCACTTGTTCTAACGTCATCACACTTGTCCTAACGTCAATCACCACTTGTCTAACGTCAGTCACCACTTGTCCTAACGTCAGTCACCACTTGTCCTAACGTCAATCACACTTGTCCTAACGTCACATCAATACCACTTGTCCTAACGTCAATCACCACTTGTTCCTAACGTCAATCACCACTTGTCCTAACGTCAATCACACTTGTCCTAACGTCAATCACCACTTGTCCTAACGTCATCACCACTTGTCCTAACGTCAAATGCCATCTCACTTGTCCTAACGTCAATCATCACTTGTCCTAACGTCAATCATCACTTGTCCTAACGTCAATCATCACTTGTCCTAACGTCAATCATCACTTGTCCTAACGTCAATCATCACTTGTCCTAACGTCAATCACCACTTGTCCTAACGTCAGTCACCACTTGTCCTAACGTCAATCACCACTTGTCCTAACGTCAGTCACCACTTGTCCTAACGTCAATCACCACTTGTCCTAACGTCAGTCACCACTTGTCCTAACGTCAATCACCACTTGTCCTAACGTCAGTCACCACTTGTCCTAACGTCAGTCACCACTTGTCCTAACGTCAGTCACCACTTGTCCTAACGTCAGTCACCACTTGTCCTAACGTCAATCACCACTTGTTCTAACGTCAATCACACTTTTTCTAACGTCAATCACCACTTGTCTAACGTCAATCATCACTTGTTCTAACGTCAATCACACTTGTTCTAACGTCAGTCACACTTGTCCTAACGTCAGTCACCACTTGTTCTAACGTCAGTCACCACTTGTCCTAACGTCAGTCACCACTTGTCCTAACGTAAATCATCCACTTGTCCTAACGTCAGTCACCACTTGTCCTAATGTCAATCACCACTTGTCCTAACGTCAGTCACCACTTGTCCTAACGTCAGTCACCACTTGTCCTAACGTCAACCACTTGTCTAACGTCATCACCACTTGTCCTAACGTCAGTCACCACTTGTCCTAACGTCAGTCACCACTTGTCCTAACGTCATCATCACTTGTTCTAACGTCAGTCACCACTTGTCCTAACGTCAGTCACCACTTGTCCTAACGTCAATCACCACTTGTCCTAACGTCTGTCACCACTTGTCCTAACGTCAGTCACCACTTGTCCAAACGTCAGTCACCACTTGTCCTAACGTCAATCACCACTTGTCCTAACGTCAATCACCACTTGTCCTAACGTCAATCACCACTTGTCCTAACGTCAATCACCACTTGTCCATTATTCTCACCATTGGGAAGTTGGACACTGAAAGGTGGACGTTTCTAAAGGTCTACATTGGTAGTAAAGGTCAATACCCACAACTGACTTCTGGAAATATTGTATCAATCCGTTTAGGGTAACTCCAAGTATAGCCACCATGCCATGATCTCAGTTCGAGTTACTGAATTCTCCAAGTCAGGCCTTAAGGATACGGACAGCTTATGACAGACCGACACATTTACGGTCAGAGAGAGAAAGCGTCCTAAATTGAATCTCCCTTCTATAACAGCGATTAGTCAATCAGTCCCTGGTAGTAGAGCCAGCTTCCAAGCTGCCTGAGAGTTATGTGACCCACGCTTTATTTCGTACTCTTGTTAGGTAAGATAGGGGTTAAAGTTAGAACCATGTTTTACTTTTCATGGAACAGAGAGAGAATGGAGTTGGACAGATGGAAGTGTTTAGTATTCTAGTAACATATAAGCTAGTAAAGATTCGTTGTGTATTTTTAGGGTTTAGGGCCATTAGGACTTAGGCGGTAAGAATGGTGAGTTGTGTTTTGTTGAAGCTATCCATGAATAAATGTGTTGTATTTCTCATTTCATGTGTGAACTACTTTTGAGAATCATATCTAGTGTGATTAGTGCGTTTATGCTAATCTCTCTCCTTCCTTGATATGTGTGAGATTTTTGTATAAAGTAGTAATTCTGTTTAAACATCTCTCAATCTCCAAAACAAGTGTGACTGCCCGCGTTTAAACAAACAGGAACCAGAAAAAACAACACGAAAAAAAGAATAAGAACGCGTACTTAATACAACCAGACAAGACAGGCGCACATTTTTGGCCAACTGGTCTTTGTCAAGCGTAAGATCACAAACAAACAAACACCAGATACAAAAATTAGGAGAAAAAGACTGAAACTTCCCTGCTTCTCGGTCTAGTGTGAGAAAAGAAATAAACTGACTAAAATGACATCATTATGTGTTTTTGAGTACATATGATGTCAAAGAAAGCAAAAGACGTCAAAAATTTCAGCGTCAAGATAATATAAGAAATTGGCTCACATGTGTCATTCAGTTGTGTTCGTGTAAAGTCTGGACTGTGAAAGCAGGTCTTAATGGAAGAGCACAAATTAAAAAGATATCGCAAGATGGTGTTTTATATAAAGACCAGATTACCATTTTGCACGGCAATGGTAAAATTGAGCAAGCTACTAGACATTTAAGCTGGACATTAAGTCTGTCTTCACACTATTATGAGATCGACAGCCCCACTGCAGTCTCAAAAACCGCAGTAAACAAAACCTCACATAAGTGTTGATGAAGAATACAGATAGACAGCATTAACTAAAAGAGACCGAATCGAACACCACATACAGAGTGAAACACCGGATCACCTGCCGTCATCACGGGTAATCAGACATTGCTGCCATTTTGTGTTGACTGTAGCTGAAAATCGTTGGGTTATATCAACACGTTATGTTGTATGTTGTGTGGAGATTATAGTCAACCGTGTAAGCTCCTGGTATAGTGTGGAGATTATAGTCAACCGTGTAAGCTCCTGGTATAGTGTGGAGATTATAGTCAACCGTGTAAGCTCATGGTATAGTGTGGAGATTATAGTCAACCGTGTAAGCTCCTGGTATAGTGTGGAGATTATAGTCAACCGTGTAAGCTCCTGGTATAGTGTGGAGATTATAGTCAACCGTGTAAACTCCTGGTATAGTGTGGAGATTATAGTCAACCGTGTAAGCTCCTGGTATAGTGTGGAGATTATAGTCAACCGTGTAAGCTCCTGGTATAGTGTGGAGATTATAGTCTTCTTCTTTCTTCTTTCTTCTTTCATCTGCCGCTGGTGCCCTTCGGCGTCGCGGGGAGACACAGACGTCTGTCTGCAGCAAGGCGGGAGGCTTGATAGAGTGACAGGTCATGGGCTCGCAGGGTGTCAGCCACGGAGTCGCTCCATCGTCTCCGTGGTCTACCTCTGGCTTTCCAGCCAGTGTATCTGGTGGTGTATGCCCGTAGGGCCGGTTGGTCGGGCGGCATTCTGGTGAGGTGACCAAACCACCTGATCCTTTGTTGTTCGACATGGTGGAGAATTGGTGTTAGTCCGACCATGTTTCTGATCACCTCATTCTTGATCTTGTCGCGTCTGGTCTTGTTGACAGCTTTTCTCAGGCAGCGCATTTCACATGTGACCAATTTTCTCTCTAAGGCTTTTGTTAGGGCCCATGTCTGACACTGGTATGTGAGTGTTGGAACGAAGATGGCGTTGATGAGTTTTGCCTTGGTGCTCACTGGGATGCTGGGATATTTCAGAAGGGGGGCGAGTTGGTAACTGACTGCGTTCGCTTTCTGGCATCTTGTTTCTATCTCTCTGTCCAATTTTCCATCTTCAGTGAAGAGGCTGCCAAGGTATTTAAATTCTTTGGTCTGTTTCAGCTGGGTGCCGTTGATGTTGATGTCCAGCTTTCCTGGATTTCTGCTGACAGACATAACTTCTGTTTTGTTGATACTGATCTTCATATCATACTTCTCGCAGCTTGTGTTGAGTTGGTCTGTGTGTTCTTGAAGAGCTGCTTTGTTCTGATTCATCAAGGACTGGTCGTCAGCAAATAATAGTTCGTTCAGGGCCTCCAGATCTGGATTGGCTTCCTTTGTAATCTGGTCCATGTAGATCACGAAGAGAAGGGGAGAGAGTACGCAGCCTTGCCTGACCCCTGATGTAACCGGGAACCAGTCCGATGTTCCACTGGCTGTTCGGACTGCGCTCCTACTGTTGGCATAGATTGCTCTGATGTTATCAAGCAACTGCCCCTTCACGTCGTACTGCTCCAGGATCTTCCAGAGCTTGTCTCTGTTGACTCGGTCAAAAGCTTTTTCTTGATCAACGAATACTGTATGCAGGTCTTGGTTGTATT
>CM060314.1:80859734-80862234 GCA_030674185.1 Monoplex corrugatus
ACTAATAACTTACATGGACACAATGTACAATATCACTAATAACGTACATGGACACAATGTACCATATCACTAACAGCTTACATGGACACAATGTACCATATCACTAATAACTTACATGGACACAATGTACCATATCACTAATAACTTACATGGACATAATGTACAATATCACTAATAACTTACATGGACACAGTGTACCAACTCACTAATAACTTACATGACACAATGTACCATATCACTAATAACTTGCATGGACACAATGTACCATATCACTAATAACTTACATGACACAATGTACCATATCACTAATAGCTTACATGGACACAATGTACCATATCACTAATATCTTACATGGACACAATGTACCACATCACTAATAACTTACATGGACACAATGTACCATATCACTAATAACGTACATGGACACAATGTTACCATATCACTAATAACTTACATGACACAATGTACCATATCACTAATAACTTACATGACACAATGTACCATATCACTAATAACTTACATGGACACAATGTACCATATCACTAATAACTTACATGGACACAATGTACCATATCACTAATAACTTACATGACACAATGTACCATATCACTAATAACGTACATGACACAATGTACCATATCACTAATAACTTACATGGACACAATGTACCATATCACTAATAACGTACATGACACAATGTACCATATCACTAATAACTTACATGGACACAATGTACCATATCACTAATAACTTACATGGACACAATGTACCATATCACTAATAACTTACATGGACACAATGTACCATATCACTAATAACTTACATGGACACAATGTACCATATCACTAATAACTTACATGGACACAATGTACCATATCACTAATAACGTACATGGACACAATGTACCATATCACTAATAACGTACATGGACACAATGTACCATATCACTAATAACTTACATGACACAATGTACCATATCACTAATAACGTACATGGACACAATGTACCATATCACTAATAACTTACATGACACAATGTACCATATCACTAATAACGTACATGGACACAATGTACCATATCACTAATAACTTACATGACACAATGTACCATATCACTAATAACGTACATGGACACAATGTACCATATCACTAATAACGTACATGACACAATGTACCATATCACTAATAACTTACATGGACACAATGTACCATATCACTAATAACGTACATGGACACAATGTACCATATCACTAATAACTTACATGGACACAATGTACATATCACTAACAGCTTACATGGACACAATGTACCGTATCACTAATAACTTACATGGACACAATGTACCATATCACTAATAACTTACATGGACACAATGTACCATATCACTAATAACTTACATGGACACAATGTACCAGTATCACTAATAACGTACATGGACACAATGTACCATATCACTAATAACTTACATGGACACAATGTACCATATCACTAATAACGTACATGGACACAATGTACCATATCACTAATAACTTACATGGACACAATGTACCATATCACTAATAACGTACATGGACACAATGTACCATATCACTAATAACTTACATGGACACAATGTACCATATCACTAATAACTTACATGGACACAATGTACCATATCACTAATAACGTACATGGACACAATGTACCATATCACTAATAACTTACATGGACACAATGTACAATATCACTAATAACGTACATGGACACAATGTACCATATCACTAATAAACGTACATGGACACAATGTACCATATCACTAATAACGTACATGGACACAATGTACCATATCACTAATAACGTACATGGACACAATGTACCATATCACTAATAACGTACATGGACACAATGTACCATATCACTAATAACGTACATGGACACAATGTACCATATCACTAATAACGTACATGGACACAATGTACCATATCACTAATAACGTACATGGACACAATGTACCATATCACTAATAACGTACATGGACACAATGTACCATATCACTAATAACGTACATGGACACAATGTACCATATCACTAATAACGTACATGGACACAATGTACAATATCACTAATAACGTACATGGACACAATGTACCATATCACTAATAACGTACATGGACACATATGTACCATATCACTAATAACGTACATGGACACAATGTACCATATCACTAATAACTTACATGGACACAATGTACCATATCACTAATAACGTACATGACACAATGTACCATATCACTAATAACGTACATGGACACAATGTACCATATCACTAATAACTTACATGGACACAATGTACCATATCACTAAATAACTTACATGGACACAATGTACCATATCACTAATAACTTACATGGACACAATGTACCATATCACTAATAACTTACATGGACACAATGTACCATATCACTAATAACTTACATGGACACAATGTACCATATCACTAATAACGTACATGACACAATGTA
>CM060314.1:80872234-80877234 GCA_030674185.1 Monoplex corrugatus
CACACATAAACACAGACACACGCGCTTATGCAAGCACACACACAAAATGTATACATACATGTGCCCACGTACACAAATGCCCACATTCATACATATATACATACGCGCACACATGTATCAATATGCACCAATAACCCAAAACAGGATCCGAGAAACAAATTATTGCCAATTGTAAACAGTAGATGTGCATGTAGTTTGCATCATTAATGTGTCATTAACACCATGAGACTAAGTGCAGAAGGATCATGTCAGATGGAACAAAACGGATTGTGCCAAAACAGTCTGAATAATTCAATAATAATTGATTCTGTGCAAGAACTGGATGACAGACATTTTGTGCCTGGCTGCTGAAAAAGTGATGACCAAAGGTGAGAGAAAGAGGGAGAGAACGGGGCAGTGTGTACGTGTGTGTGTGTATGTGTGTGTGTGTGTGTGTGTGTGTGTGTGTGTGTTGTGTGTGCGTGTTGTGTGTGTGTAAGTGTGTAAGTGTGTGTGTGTGTGTGTGTGTAAGTGTGTGTATGTGTGTGTTTGTGTGTGTATGTGTGTGTATCTGTGTGTGTGTGTGTGTGTGTGTAAGTGTGTGTGTGTATGTGTGTGTATGTGTGTGTGTGTGTGTGTGTGTGTGTGTGTGTGTGTGTGTGTGTGTGTGTGTGTGTGTGTGAGAGAGTGTAACTAGGAATGTATTAATACTGTCATCTGTGTATTTATGTCTTGTATCAATATTACTTGAATTCTTAGGCTTCCAAACTTTAAAAATAACTTCTCTCTCTCTCTCTCTCTCTCTCTCTCTCTCTCTCTCTCTCTCTCTCTCTCTCTCTCGCTCTCTCTGTGTTATCGGTAGTAGGTGGCAGAAAAGGAACGAACATATTCAAAACAGTGAAGGATATAACACATACAGAACGTTTTCAAATACACATGATTTGAAACCACATTTAGAGACAGATGTGGACAAAAATCTGAAATATACAACGACACGATTCAGGTTAGGTTTTTCAGAAGTCACAGTTCATCATCTTAGATACAGAGAACATAATGATAGTGCTCAATACGTCCATTGTGCAAAATTCGAAAAGAAGTCGAAGTACATTTCGTATTATGTCGTCCAGTGCTCCATTCTATTCGTGAGAAATATATACACTCAAAACATTATAGAGAACCCTCCTTATTTCGTTCACTTTACTGATGTCATCCACTGGCACTAAAGTTGTTCGAAATTAGATTTATTTCTATACAAAGCGTTTGTATTAAGAGATACTGCAATTTTTGAGTCCCTTTTAGAATCAATTTTTCGCGAGGAACCCAAAGCTTAAATATGAATAGAATGTATTTTATGTTATTTCCACGTATTTGGTATGTACTTGTACAAAACATTTAAACTTAGAAATATTGTTACTGTTAATGTTTATATGATTGTGAGAATGCTTAGTTACATGCACTTTCCTTCTAAGGGGCTGTGGTTTATATAAATAAACCATCTGGTCTGAGCTCTCTTTGTCTCTCTCTGTCTCTCTCTATCTCTCTGTCTCTCTCTGTCTCTCTCTCTCTCAACAAAAACAATATTGCATCAAACTAGATAAAACACAACAACAGAAACTGTTTAAAATGAACTTGAGGTGAAAACAAACAATAAAACAAATCATTCTGACTTATAGATGAGAGAAAATAAAACACGTAAAATAAATGACATAATTTCACTTGAAGAAGATACGCAACACAAACTTCAAACCAGTTACATTATTTTTTTTTATTTCAGTGTCGAAGGAACAAAAGAAACAAGCTGGAACAGACATAAAAATGGATCAGGGAAGAGAAATAACAGGGGAACTCATGTGTAAAAATCGATAATCCAAGAGGTTTCAAACAGGTGGTCAAGCCATATTAGCAATCTTCTTCTTTCTGACAATACACAAAAGAGGAACAGAGACGGCCGCGGAACAAGCATAATGTCAAGATGGAAGATGACCACAGAACAAGCATAATACTGACACAGAAAACGACCACATAACAAAACATAATATTGACACAGAAAACGACCACATAACAAACATAATACTGACACAGAAAACGACCACATAACAAAACATAATACTGACACAGAAAACGACCACATAACAAACATAATACTGACACAGAAAACGACCACATAACAAAACATAATACTGACACAGAAAACGACCACATAACAAACATAATACTGACACAGAAAACGACCACATAACAAAACAAATAGACACAGAAAACGACCACATAACAAACATAATACTGACACAGAAAACGACCACATAACAAACGTAATACTGACACAGAAAACGACCACATAACAAAACATAATACTGACACAGAAAACGACCACATAACAAACATAATACTGACAGAAAACGACCACATAACAAACATAATACTGACACAGAAACGACCACATAACAACATAATCCCTACACAGAAAACGACACATAAACAACATAATACCTACACAAAAACGACACATAACAAACATAATACTGACACAGAAACAAACATAATATCAGGACAGAAAATGACCACATAACAAACATAATTTATACAGAAATTTCAGAACAAACATAATTCAGACAGAAACGACCACATAACAATAATACTGACAGAAAACGACCACAGTAACAAACATAATATTGACACAGAAAATGATCACAGAACAAACATAATATCAGGACAGAAAATGACCACATAACAAACATAATATGATACAAAAAATAACCACAGAACACACTAATATCAAAACATTACCAAGACAGAAGATGACCACACAAAACATAATATTACACAGAAAATGACTACACAAAAACATAATATTGATACAGAAATACGATCACAGAACAAACATAACATCAAGACAGAAGATAACCACAGAACAAACATAACATCAAGACAGAAGACGACCACAGAACAAACATAATATCAAGACAGAAGACGACCACAGAACAAACATAATATCAAGACAGAAGATAACCACAGAACAAACATAACATCAAGACAGAAGATAACCACAGAACAAACATAACATCAAGACAGAAGATAACCACAGAACAAACATATCATCAAGACAGAAGATAACCACAGAACAAACATAACATCAAGACAGAAGATAACCACAGAACAAACACAACATCAAGACAGAAGATAACCACAGAACAAACACAACATCAAGACAGAAGATGACCACAGAACAAACATAACATCAAGACAGAAGATAACCACAGAACAAACATAATATCAAGACAGAAGATAACCACAGAACAAACATAACATCAAGACAGAAGATAACCACAGAACAAACATAATATCATGACAGAAGTAACCACAGAACAAACATAATATCAAGACAGAAGATAACCACAGAACAAACACAATATCAAGACAGAGATAACCACAGAACAAACATAACATCAAGACAGAAGATAACCACAGAACAAACATATTCAAGACAGAAGATGACCACAGAACAAACATATCAAGACAGAAGATAACCACAGAACAAACATAACATCAAGACAGAAGATAACCACAGAACAAAAATATCAAGACAGAAGATAACCACATAACAAACATATCAAGACAGAAGATGACCACAGAACAAACATAAATCAAGACAGAAGATAACCACAGAACAAACATATCAAGACAGAAGATAACACAGAACAAACATATCAAGACAGAAGATGACCACAGAACAAACATATCAAGACAGAAGATGACCACAGAACAAACATATCAAGACAGAAGATGACCACAGAACAAACATAACATCAAGACAGAAGATAACCACAGAACAAACACAACATCAAGACAGAAGATGACCACAGAACAAACATATCAAGACAGAAGATGACCACAGAACAAACACATCAAGACAGAAGATAACCACAGAACAAACATAACAACAAGACAGAAGATAACCACAGAACAAACACATCAAGACAGAAGATGACCACAGAACAAACACATCAAGACAGAAGATGACCACAGAACAAACACATCAAGACAGAAGATGACCACAGAACAAACACATCAAGACAGAAGATAACCACAGAACAAACACATCAAGACAGAAGATGACCACAGAACAAACATATCAAGACAGAAGATAACCACAGAACAAACAATCAAGACAGAAGATAACCACAGAACAAACATATCAAGACAGAAGATAACCACAGAACAAACATATCAAGACAGAAGATAACCACAGAACAAACATATCAAGACAGAAGATGACCACAGAACAAACACATCAAGACAGAAGATGACCACAGAACAAACACATCAAGACAGAAGATGACCACAGAACAAACACATCAAGACAGAAGATAACCACAGAACAAACATATCAAGACAGAAGATGACCACAGAACAAACATATCAAGACAGAAGATGACCACAGAACAAACATATCAAGACAGAAGATGACCACAGAACAAACATATCATCAAGACAGAAGATGACCACAGAACAAACATATCAAGACAGAAGATGACCACAGAACAAACACATCAAGACAGAAGATGACCACAGAACAAACATAACAACAAGACAGAAGATAACCACAGAACAAAACATCAAGACAGAAGATGACCACAGAACAAACATATCAAGACAGAAGATAACCACAGAACAAACACATCAAGACAGAAGATAACCACAGAACAAACATATCAAGACAGAAGATAACCACAGAACAAACACATCAAGACAGAAGATGACCACAGAACAAACATATCAAGACAGAAGATAACCACAGAACAAACACATCAAGACAGAAGATGACCACAGAACAAACACATCAAGACAGAAGATGACCACAGAACAAACATAATGTAAAGATAACAAGTGAACATGGTAGTCAAGTCGATACACGTGACGTCATACTTCAATCAGAAGATCATGGGTTCAATCCGCCCAGACATGTCCTCCTGTTGGGGAGAGGGGGGGGAGAGTTTTCTGATCCCCCCCCCCCCTCCAGG
>CM060314.1:80887234-80899734 GCA_030674185.1 Monoplex corrugatus
GAACCCTTTCTAAAATATTGTTGATTTTACTGGTGTGTGTTTTTTTGTACAAGACGTGGCATGGTCATCATACCACAAAATATCTATAATTCAACAAGTCCGACGACAATACAACCTCTGGCAAATGTCATCCGTCTGTTGACAAAACGTACTGCCATACGTCATGTATGTATGTCTGTGCAAGAAGGGAAAGCTTCCCACCCATCACATTTCCTGTTTTCACACAAGGAATTGAAGTGACTTTTTAACGGCTTTTTTTTATGTGTGGTTTACACAGCGTCACACCATCACCATACTGTCGATAGACAAAATGCGTTGAAATATTGTGATTCACTTCGTCTACATCAATAATCCTGTTGTCTCCCTGTTGCCTTGTCATTTAGTTCAAGTTCATCATTATCACAATCATCATTATCAGCCGTCATCGACAGAGAACTGAGCAGACTGCAGATGGACATCGTCGCCCTTCAAGAAACCAGGCTCCCCGAAACAGGATCTGTGAGGGAGAGAGGCTTCACCCTGTTCTGGCAGGGCAAACCATCAGACGAGGTCAGAGAACACGGCGTGGGATTCGCAGTTAGAAACAGATTATTGGGATCCATAACCCCACCAGCAGAAGGAACAGAGCGAATCCTGTCTCTCCGACTCCAAACATCCTCAGGACCAGTCAGTCTAATCAGTGCCTACGCACCAACTTTGGCATCCACAGCAGAAGCAAAAGACAAGTTTTATGACGACCTCTGTGCTGCTATAAGGAGAATTCCTGACAGGGAACTACTGTTCATCGCCGGCGATTTCAACGCCAGAGTGGGTGTCGATTACAACTCCTGGCCCACCTGCTTGGGTCAGTTCGGCACTGGGAAAATGAACGAGAATGGCCAGCGCCTGCTAGAGCTCTGTTGTCATTATGGGTTGTGCGTCAGTAACACCTTCTTCAACACGAAGCCTCAGCATCGAGTCTCCTGGAGACACCCGCGATCCAAACACTGGCACCAGCTCGACCTGATCCTCACCAGACGTGTCAACCTTTCCAGCATCAAGATCACTCGCAGCTACCAGAGCGCCGATTGTGACACTGACCACTCTTTGGTGTGCAGCAATGTGAAGCTCCGAGCGAAGAGACTGCACCGTACGAGAAAGGAGGGCCGACCTCGCATCGACACCAGCAAAACACGCGATCAAAGAAAAATGGAGGAGTTTGCGCGTGTGTTGGAGGATTCTCTCCCTGGCCCACCCTCTGCAAATGCCCAAGAACGATGGGAACACTTCAGAGATGCTGTCTACAATGCCGCCATGTCTACATTTGGCAAAAAGACCAGCAAGTCAGCTGATTGGTTCGTAGCCCACTCAGAAGTAATGACACCAGTCATCGAGGCCAAGAGAAACGCCTTGACAGCATACAAAAACCAATCCCAGTGAGCAGAACCTCCAGGTTCTCCGTGCTGCTCGCAGCAAAGTCCATCAGTGTGCCAGACAATGCGCCAATGACTATTGGCTTCAGCTCTGCTCCCAGATTCAGACTGTGGCTGACACAGGCAACATCAAGGCGATGTATGACGGTATCAAGCAGGCATTGGGCCCAACGCAAAAGAAAATTGCCCCTTTGAAATCAGCTACAGGGGAGGTGATTCAAGACAGAGAACAACAGATGGAGCGCTGGGTAGAACACTACACTGAGCTATATGCAAGGGAAAATGTAGTCACAGAAGACGCCCTGAATGCCATAGAGTGCCTACGAGAGCTGGCAGAGCTTGACAGAGAAGCAACTATAGATGAGCTCAGCGAAGCCCTGGACTCTCTTGCCTCTGGCAAGGCACCAGGGAAAGACGGTATTCCCGCCGAAGTACTGAAGTGCTGCAAAGAGACACTCATCACCGAGTTGCATGAAATCCTCTGCCTCTGTTGGAGTGAAGGCGAAGTACCACAAGACATGAGGGATGCTAACGTCGTCACACTGTACAAAAACAAAGGTGACAGAAGCGATTGCAATAATTATCGCGGCATATCCCTCCTCAGTATCGTTGGGAAAGTCTTTGCACGAGTAGTACTGAAGAGGCTCCAGGTACTCGCAGAGCAAGTCTACCCTGAATCGCAGTGCGTGTTCCGTGCCAACAGATCCACTATAGACATGATCTTCTCCCTTAAACAACTTCAGGAGAAATGTAGGGAGCTAAGGCAGCCACTCTTCGTTGCCTTCACAAAGGCCTTCGATCTGGTCAGTAGGGATGGCCTCTTCAAAATCCTTCCCAAGATTGGATGTCCACCCAAACTTCTCAGCATCATCAGATCCTTCCACGAAGACATGAAAGGCACCGTCGTCTTTGATGGCTCAACATCAGCTGCCTTCAACATACGGAGCGGAGTGAAACAGGGTTGCGTCCTGGCTCCCACCCTGTTTGGAATCTTCTTTGCTGTGATGCTGAAACACGCATTCGGTCCTGCAGTTGAAGGTATCTACCTCCGAACCAGGACAGACTAAGAGCCAAGACTAAAGTCCAGCTAAGGTGCCTGCGTGACTTCATCTTTGCAGACGACGCAGCAGTAACCGCCCACTCAGCTGAGGACCTACAGCAGCTCATGACTCGCTTCAGCGATGCCTGCCAGGACTTCGGGCTTACCATAAGCTTGAAGAAAACACAGGTCATGGGACAGGATGTTGACTCTCCCCCAGCCATCAGCATCAATGACCATGAACTGGATGTCGTCCATGACTTTGTTTATCTGGGCTCAACAATCTCTGACACCCTCTCACTTGACACAGAGCTCAACAGGCGCATCGGCAAGGCAGCTACCACCATGACCAGACTGACAAAGAAAGCATGGAACAACAGGACGGATCCCTAAAGACCTCCTCTACGGAGAACTGGTGCAGGGAAAACGTCCCACAGGCAGACCACAGCTGCGATTCAAAGACGTGTGCAAGAGGGACCTAAAAGCCTTGAACATCGACCAGAACAACTGGGAAGCAACAGCCCTGGAACGGCCAGCCTGGAGACAGACTGTGCAGAAAGGTCTCTCCAAGTTCGAAGAGACACTCGCTCAGCAGCACGAGGAAAAGAGAACGAGAAGAAAGGCTGCAGCCCAGGCAGACAGACCAGCGTCAGACTTCATCTGTGCCCTCTGCCACAGGAACTGTCATTCCCGCGTCGGACTGGCCAGCCACACCCGACGCTGCACCAGAATAAACGACCAGAATAAACACCCAGAGAGCAATTCCATAGTCTTCCGAGACTGAAGGACGCCTACGATGGCATTTGAGTCATCATCACAGTCACTACTAGAACTAGAAGACTTATCTACATAATAGGACTTATTCTGAAGTTTCACCTCTGACCGACCAGACGTAGCAGATGGCCATTTCTAGGTGTGCTAGGTTGGCTGTCTCTTGTCATGTTCTCACGAGCACTTTCCTGTATGTCTAACTCGTCTCATAGATCACACAAATTTTCCTTTTCGTATAATCATTTTTGGCTTCTTATGCTGGTTTCCACAAAAACAATACTTCTTCTTACGTTTTCCATATCCTTTAGGCTCTGAACGCATCTTTGTGGCATATATATTTCAATTAGCATTTTGAAAAAAAAAAGTCACTGATTCAGTCACACATTCTGGGCGCAGCCATGACAGATGACGTCACTACCGATAGGCGCTGTTATTCATAGTTAAACAGGAAGTAGCTTCATATTTTTATAGTAGTGACAGGAGTTTAAATCACAAAAGTTTTTGCACCCAAGGTGAGCTATTTTACCCAACACTCGCCCACTTCGGAAGCACTTCTCTCAAAACTACACAGAATAAACAAAAAAATCAAGATTGTTCTAAAATGTAGATTCCATCTTTGCATATTGTAAACGTTAAAGCTTGTAGATGTTCAAATATACCGAGAATTAATGTGGACCACTATCATCTAAACAATTTACTCGTTTCACCACAGGGAAATGACTGCTTCGCAAATACTCCCCGTAACCATCAGGTATTCAAGTTCTATTGACACTCTGTTCTTGTTTGACTGTCCTGTCTACGAAAAATCTGTCATCAAAAATCTCTCAGCCGCTTCTGAGTTGATTTTCACAGAAAATGAGTCAAGAGGTCTGGTATGCAAAGAAGTTGCCAATAAAAAATACATGAGTATTAAGTTTGTTTGTGTGGGTGGTGGGGTGGTTTTTGTTTTCTTTTGTTTTGTTTTGTTTTCTGGTTGGTTGGTTGGTTGGTTGGTTGGTTGGTTGGTTGGTTGGTTGATTCATTCGTTCGTTCGCTCGCTCGTAAGCTGGTTAGTTGGTTAGTATGTTGGTTGGTTGGTTGGCTGGTTGACTGGTTGGTTGGTTGGTTGGTTTCTGACTGGCTGGCTAGTAGACAGGTGTGTGGGTTGATTGATTGATCGGTCAGCCAGTATGTTATCAAGTCAACCAGTAGGTCAATGTCAGTCATATAGGTTGATAGGTAGCTGGGTAGGTAGGTAGGAAGGCAGTTCATCAGTTATTAGTTAATGATGTGGTTGGTTGTTTGTTTGGTTGGTTGGTTGGTTGCTTGCTTGCTTGCTTGCTTGCTTGCTGGGTTGGCTGCTTGCTTGGCTGGTTGGTTGGCTGGTTACTTGTTTGTAAGCTAGTTAGTTAGTAAGGTACGTAGGAAGATGGATGGGTAGCAGTTAATGCATAACATCACATCAGCAAAAATGGTTATTTCCTGGCAGATATAGAGACTGATGGGAACATGATAGCATAATACCGACAAAAATACTAGCAAACCGCAATTAACGAAGAAAATCCCTCTACTTATCCCAGTATCAAAATTGATGTTTGTTTGTTTGTTTGTTTGTTTAATTCTGTCTTTCTTTCTTTTTGTTTGTTTGTTTGTTTGTTTGTTTTGTGTTTGATCAATAGTCTATTTGTTTGTTCATTTGTTTGATTGCTTGTCTGTTTTGCTTGCTTGCTTGCCTGCTTGCTTGCTTACTCGCTTGCTTTCTCGTGTGCTTGTTCGTTTGTTCCATAATTCCGCTAAAACTGCTCTAATAATCTCTCGAATTAATACGCATAATCTCTGCCTGCTTTTCAATGCCGGAGAAATCGTTATAATAATTTCATGGAACATGGCGATATATTTTTTTTATCCAAATTGAAGAAAAAGGAAAAAAAGAAGAAGAAGGCGACTAAGAAGAAGAAGAGGAGGAAGAGGAGGAGGTTGAAAACGATGATGCTGATAGCCGAATGTGTTGTCACTCTCACGTCCCATTTCTTGCAATAACGCTGACAACTATATGTCCTTTAACCAAAGTCTTAAAACACTTTGAATATTTTACTGGTTTAAAAAAGTGAAAAAGTATAACTTACTTTTTGTTTATGAAAAGAGAAGATTTAAACAGATATTTTAAATTAATGCTTATATCTTCCTGAAAACATTTTTGACGGAAGAGAAAGAAAAAAAAAACACAGACCAAACAAAATTACAAGAAAAACGCGCCAGGAAGACGTTATTAAATACACAGAAGCGTCTTCATTTTCGTGGATTTCAAATGTGCAATGAAACGACAAGAAAGAAAGAAAGGAAAGGAGAAAAGAATGTAGGGGGGGGGGGGGGGGAGAAGAAAGAAAGAATGGAAAAGAGACATTGATAACGACAATGGTGGCAATGATGCTTCATTTTCCATTGGTTACAGTCATTGGCTAAAAGCATTTTAACTTCCCTTTATTGATATAGATATCTTCCAAGAACTGTGAAAATACAGAAAAATAAATACATCATTAAATCGATGATATAAGACATACTGCATGGGGAAATCACACAGTAAAAGCATTTGCTGTCATTTGCGTGAGGTGGATGGGGAGATGGAGTGAAGAAAATATTAGATGATGGAGGGGGGTTCTCTGTATGTGTGTGTGTGTGTGTGTGTGTGTGTGTGTGTGTGTGTGTGTGTGTCTCTGTGGTGTGTGTGTGTGTGTGTGTGTGTGTGTGTGTGTCTGTGTGTGTGTGTGTGTGAAATAAAGAGAGGTGGAGGGAGACAGACAGACAGACAAAGACAGAGAGAAAGAGCACAAGACCACTACCTTAGAGAAAGCGCGAGAAGAAGAAAAGAAAGACAGGAAGGAAAGGAAAGAAGTTTAAATGAAAAAAGAAAGGAAAGAAAGAAAAGCGTATGAATCAAAAGGAAAAGGAAAGAATAAAAGGGAAATGGAAAGAGAGAAAGATAGAAAGGAAAACAGAAACGAAAAGAGAAAGAGAAAAGAAAAGCAACAAGAAAAGAAAATTCCACAAACTTACCTTCAAAACACTTAGGAAGAAGACGCCAGCGCACACACACTAACAAAACTTACGAAGCGAAACGTATTCCACAGAGCCAGCGCGAACTCCCTTGCACAAACAACTTCTTGTCGGATTTGGCGTGGCAGAGGGAGCCAAAAGTAGCCGAGCTCGTGAAAGACTGACTGGCGCGCGAGCGGCCGAGTTCGTTGACAAGAGTCTCTCTCCACAGGGTTTGGGTGAGCTAAGATGGGAATCAAGTGAGAGAGAGGGGATGGGGGTGGGGCAAGTAAGCCACCCTCCATTCCCAGTCACACCCCCACACTCCCTTGTTCCTTTCTTTTCCACCCGAATGCCGTTCACTTCGTTCGCTTTTCTAACTGATCGATCAGCAAAGAATGAGTCTGTGAGGGAATCTCTCTCTCTCTCTCTCTCTCTCTTTCTCTCTCTCTCTCTCTCATACACACACACGCGCACACGCACGCACGGACGCACGCAGGAGACAGGTATCCAGCATGGGCATTTTGACAATGTCTGTGTGTGTGTGTGTGTGTTGTGTGTGTGTGTGGTGTGCGTGTGTGACGTCATCAATGCATGACGCACCCTGAAAATGCGTGTCCTCCGATTGCCTTATGCGAAACCTATATCACACAGTATTAGTCTGCGAGTTTTTTAAAATTTTTGTACACAAAAAGCTACAGTAGCATGCGAATGCCGAAGCAAATGGTGTCTTGTCGCTATGGATGGATACAGCAGGGCCACAAAGAAAGGGACAAATGGCTGCACACAACCAGAGTTGACGTTCGGTCCTAAAATAGCGGGGAAAGACACTGTTGTATCCAGACTGCCAACCTGAAGCTTTTGCATGCACGAAACCTTTCTACCCGTCTGTATGCCTGCCAGTCCTAGATACTGACAGCAGCAACTGTCAACTAAAACCCAAGTTGTAGAAATAAGATACTTCAGAAGAGCCCTCAGTGGTGTACTACTCTACTAACACTATCAAAACAAAAGAGTGAGGAGCCATCACTCAGCAGCTGATTCACTACGAAGGTCTACTAACTACAGTAAAGCCAACAGCACTCATAAGAAATAAAATCGGTTGTCCAAGACCATCTCCAGTGAACAGTGCTGGAAAGACCCTACTGAGGAAGACATATGCTAACAATATTGTTGAATGGACCAGGAAAAGCTTTGCTGCACACCAGGCACTCGGGTACAACAGACGGAAATGCAGTCATTGTTGCATCGTTCATTGATGCAGCAGCCCCATGACCTTGACCGTTCACGGAACGTACTGAATAAGAATTGTCCGTAAAGTCATTGTCCCCAGTTACAGAGTGTGCAGAGTGCTACGCCACTGCTCAGGACTAACGGTTGTCATGGACACTGACAAAGGACCAGCTTCACTGCCCGGATACAACTGTAGTTAGCACAGCCGGAAGTTCATTGTCCCTTGTGCTCTCGTGGCGAGAGTATACTCAATGCTATGCCACTGTGAGTGTTACAGTAGGCGGGTGGTCCCTTTTCTGCATGTCTGTGATAATATCCAAGTTTGCTTGATATTTGTTTCAGGAAAAAGCAATATGGTCAAATTTTGTCCTGTTTACCGGAGATGTTTTACGATGAAAAATGCTGGTGCTGGATGATGGTATCGTGAGGGAGAGATAGACAAACAGACAGACAGACAGATAGACAGACAGATAGACAGACAGATAGACAGACAGATAGACAGACAGATAGACAGACAGATAGACAGACAGATAGAGAGGTGAGTTCCACAGTAAGTAACGACACAGAGTAATATAACCAATATCTTTTCCTCCACGTCGATTTTAGATTTCAAAATATAGCTATAATCTAAAATACCTGTTTACCAAGTACATATACACTTTTTTTTTATAATGGTCTGACTTATTTTCATTTTGCCTACATTCTTCTTGACTTTTCTATGGTCGAAGGTATGTAAGCAATTGATCCATTTTACGTCACCAGCAGGTACAAATGGTTGCCAAAACGGAAGGAAGTTTTGTCATTTTTACAATGAAATGTCGACAAAACGTCTGGACTGACAAATGTGTTGTCTTCTAACAGTCACATGCGACCTTTGCAGACACCATCAAAACCCAAGACAAAATCAAAGTATTGTGTAAGAAACTTCTAAGTTTACTTTCTGTTCTGTAGGCAGCACAGGCATACAAGTATTTCTGAATCTGATTTCTTGGGGGAGAAAGGTGTCGTCTGCTCACGCCAGTCGAAATACGGATAGTTTGCCCGATCGTGTACTGCTTGCGCAGGGAAAGGATATCGGGTGATATAAAACATGACATGGATATATGCCTGATATTGTTATTTATACTTAATTAATACTCGTGACTAACGAATTCAATTTGTTTTGTCTTTGCAAATGAATAAATACATAAACGAATAAGTATGTAAGTAAATGAATAGAAAATGAATGAGTAATACTGAAAAAAATTAATGGTCATTTTTGGGTGAATGTTTGAGAGAGGATACGCTTTGATGTGATGTGTACATCAAAACCTAGCGCCTTATGAATAACAATGTTATTGTCGTCATTATCATTATCATTAATGTCTTCTTTGTTTACCTATCATTATCAATATTATTATCATCGTCATCATCATCATCATTACTGTTATTATATGGTCGTATGATTATCATTATCATTTTATTGACCGAGGGTGTGTGGGGGGAGGGGGTGACTGAATGTCTGTATGTACGTTTGTCTGCTTGTCTGTGTGTCTGTCCTTCTGTCTATGAAACATCTATCAACAAAGATCTCTCACCGCTTCTGAGTTGATTTTCACAGAATTTGAGTCAAGAGGTCTGGCTTGCAAAGAAGTTACCAAAACATGAGTTTTAAGTTTGTTTGTGTGTGGGGTGGTTTTTGTTTGATTTGGTTTGGTTTGTTTGTTTTGTTTTGTTTTGTTTTGTTTTGTTTTCTGGTTGGTTGGTTGGTTGATTGGCTGTTGGTTGGTTAGCTGGTTGGTTGGTTGGCTGATTGGTTGGTTGGTTGGTTGGTTGGTTGGTTGGTTGGTTGGTTGGTTGGTTGGTTCTCTGGTTGGTTGGTTGGTTCGCTGGGTGATTGGTTGCTTGCTGCTTGCTTGCTTGCTTGCTTGCTTGCTTGTATCTGAGTGGATAGAAGACGTGTAAGGGAGATGAAGGGAATTCACATAAAAACTAAAAATGCATGACCATCAATTTAACGTCTGTTTATGGACACATACAGTTAAAGTTGTACCAGTTTTCTGACTACAAGGATTTTCATGATCTTTGAATATAGTTTGGATATGACTCATGTTTCGGATCAATGTTACCTCAAATACGTCAAACCTGTCTCGGCTGTGTATGAGTAAATCCCAAGTGTGTGCAAGCATGAAACTCATCAAACATGCTCCGATGAATGACTTTAAAAACGTTTGGCCTAATTATTGGGGGTCACAGAGGCCATTCCAGTAAAACCAGGACCCAAACATTCCTTGGCAATTTGGCAGCAAAACAGCGTATGTGCGAATGAACTTTTCTTTCTCTCTCTCAGTCTCCCTCATCACACGATCTTCATACGAGTGGAACTTATCATGAATGCGTGACTTTTAGTATGGCTTTACTTCCTTGTTTCCAATGCTTGGTAGTTACATCTTTTTTTAAAATCCATCCGTTTCAAATATAACCTAATTCTCTTGTTTTCAAAGCTTAGCATTGACACTTGTTCCAAAACAATGTCCAAATTGAGTTAAGACAGTTCATTTCCTGGCCACACTCGTCAATTATATTAATAAGCTTGCACACCAAGAGGGAAAAATAAGTCTGTAAATTAGACAGTAAGTGCATGTCAGTGACAGAACGACAAGATCAAAATAGTGCGTGTAGAACAACACTTCCTGTCTCTGTTCACGCCAGTTCGATACGACGAGAGCAGATTGCCATGGTTGTCTGCAAGGCTCGTGTTGAAAACTGCGCGTAGTACTTGGTTTTTCTACTGTTGCTACTGTCTAAAGCTGTCACTGACTAATTTTCTTTACTAATAAGCATAGACAGGGCATGAGCTGTGCGCTCTGAAGGACAGAGACAGTGGCAGAGAGGAGAGAGAGAATAGAAACAGAAGAGAGAGAGAGAGAAAGAGAGAGAGGAAGTAAAGAGAGAGAGAGAGAAAGAGAAAGCAAGAGAAAGAGAGAGAGAGAGAAAGAAGAGAGAGAAGAGGAGAGAAGAGAAGAGAGAGAGAGGAGAGAGAGAGAGAGAGAGAGAGAGAGAGAGAGAGAGAGAAGAGAGAGAGAGAGAGAGAATAGATTCACTTTGTGATAAAAAACCTGACAATGTCGGCAGATGCAGCAGTTGAACTAATTAAAATTCAAGTAAAAATTAATTCACTCTGAAACAATCATATTTTTTCAATTTATTTCCGTTATTTTTATTTGTATCACGTGAATGAAGTTCACTCGAATTTGAGCCGAAAGTCTATTTTGTAATAATTTTAAGGTACTCAGTTTCGTTCGATTCAATAACATTTGATTAATCCATACGGAAACTGATTTTTGCCGTCACAGGCACTTAATAAACACAAACCACAAATGCATCAAACGCATATCGATAAAGGATTAAAAGTATTCAAATAAAAATTCACCCATAATAACCATGGATACATACAAACCATAAAAATTCAGTTTGATGCACATACCTTTGAAAACAATATAAAACTTTCAACCACAAAAAGTTATAATGACAGTCGTTGCATGACATACTCACACGTTAACTTTGCAAAGCATACGTCGAAAACACATGAAATATTACTCCAATGAAAAATTCTTTAAAACTAAGCATTTTTCATACATAGTTGAGCATAAAAGAAAGGTACATCTCATTGTGTAAGGTAACCGTTAAACTCTCTCTCTCTCTCTCTCTCTCCTCTCTCTCTCCTCTCTCTATTTTATATATATATATATATATATATATATATATATATATATATATATATATATATATAGTATGTATAGTATTAGAAAGAATATTTCAAATACATTCACGCGCACACCAAGCGTTTCTCTGTCCCTTATCTTTCCCTCCCTCATCCCTCTTACACTCATAAAACTCTATGAAGGTAAGAAAGACGAGTTCCTCCAGAGTTAAGACTAACTCACTTCCCTCTCACCCCACCCCCAACCACCACACAAATGCTTGTTTAAATCCGTAGGTAATGAAAAATTTTGACAATTTACAGCTGATGACCTAATGACACAAATATACCCCCACTCAACCCACCCATACCCACCTGTCTCCATATACAAGTAAAAAGCGGGTTTTGAATGTATGCACTCATCTACTAGTGAGATACAGTACAGTCTTATCGGTGAGATACTGTTTCATATCTAATGGTCCAATAACCAGTTCGCGAACTTTCCTCTCGTCTGCATCAGTCATCTGACACTTGAAGTTGTCTCCAACTATGTAAGTTACATCCTTTCTTTCTGCTTGTCTTGGAAATATCAATGCCTGTCCCACTTCACTTTAGCGTACATAAATCACTGACACGGCTGAGTTGTGTTTTTCTATAGGTAACAAAGGTCGCCACCTTTACATAGCAGTTTAATTACATCCTGTTTTTCTACAGGTAGCGAAGGTGCCATACTACATAGCATTAAATTACATTCCTGTTTTTCTACAGCTAGCGAAGGTGTGCCATACTACATAGCAGTTTAATTACATTTTTCACTTAGCTATACTTTGCACCTTCACTGATGGTAAAGAATTGAGACCAGTTTTAAATGACAAAAGATGAAATTGTTTCGCCCATTTTTTTGTTTGTTTTTTGTGTTGTTCGTTTTTTGTTTGTTTGTTTGGTTTAGTTTGTTTGTTTGTTTGAAGTTTGTTTGTTTGTACTTATCTGTCTTGTCTGCCTGGCTGGCTGCGCATGTCTGCTTGTCTTCCATGTGTCAGTTTTGTTTGTGTCTGTAATGTGTGTCTATCTGTACGTTTGTGGCCTGTTTAATGAGTCCGTCTGTCAATGTACCGTCTTTTCTCTGTGCGTTTACATGTGTGTGTGTGTGTGTGTGTACGTGGTTGTACGTGTGTGTGTGTGTTGTGTGTGTGTTGTGTGTACGTGTTAAGTTGATGTGTTGTGTGTGTGTTACGTGTTGGTGTGTTGTGTGGTTGTGTACGCGCGCGCGCACTGGCGTGCACTGCAATGTCCATTAAATTTTTGACGCATATTTGCCATATTCCATGCAGGATCCTGTCAACATCAAAGA
>CM060314.1:80904734-80934734 GCA_030674185.1 Monoplex corrugatus
GAGAGGGCTGTGCGGGAGAGAGAGAGAGTGAGCAAGGAATATCGGGAGCACGGTAGAGAGCGAGAGTATGGTTGGGGTGGGGCAAGAGAGTGAGAGTATGAGTAAGAGTATGTGTAAGCGTGATAGAATTTGATAGTAGAGAAACTGAGTGGTTGAGAGAGGGAGTGTGTTTGGGTCTGTGTGTGTGTGTGTGTGTGTGTGTGTGTGTGTGTGTGTGTGTGTTGTGTGTGTGTGTGTGTGTGTGTGTGTGTGTGTGTGTGTGTGTGTGTGTGTGTGTGTGTGTGAAGAGAAAAAGAGAGAAAATATCTTTGTATGATTGTCACTATTTTTAGTAATATTTGAATTTACTATGTTAATATGTCTTGTTGAACGTAAATTTTATGTTTTATGTTATATAGTGTTAGCAGCGGTATGTTTAAATTTTATGTTGGTGTATCTATTTGTATTTAGTTATATACTGATTTTATGTGAAGCGCTTTGTGCTCTGGAAAGCGCTATATAAATTGCCTTTATTATTATATGTGCAAACACACACGTAAGTGTTTTTTCTAACATTCTTCTATTTGGTACTGTTAGACTAGATGATGAAATAACTGAACAAGAAATATATGAAGCGGTTGCATGGTGCAGAAAAGACACAGCCCCTTGTCCAGACACGATTCGATACGGTGACATCAAAAACGCTGTCTGAACACGAAAATACTGAACTGTACACCCTCTATCAAGACAGTTTTGAGAAAGGTCAGGTTCCTGAGGACTGGACACACAGCTTCCTAAAAGTCCTACCCAAACTGGGTAAAGATCATCGCAGACTTAATGGATATTGCATCCTGACTATGCAAAAACGTAACTAGGAAACTGATGGAAAACATAATAGCAATGAAACTAGCTAGAGACCTAGAAGACAGGATAATATTCCCACCTAATCAAGGAGGCTTTAGAACAGGAAAAAGTACATGGAAAAACACAGCTGCCTTTGCTCATGAAGTCTACGAAGGTTTTCAGAACAAAGAAGAAACCCTAGCTGTAGCCATTGACCTAGAGGATGTGTACAATAAAGTACAGTTCACATTACTCATGGAGCTAGTTCAGCGATATGGTGTCAGCATGACAGTCACAAGATGGATTGCTGCTACACTCCAAGAACGAACAGTAGTCCTACGACTTGGAAACTGGTGCTCAGCACCACAAAAACTCTCCATGGGACTGCCTCAAGGATCACCACTTTCCCCTGTTCTCTACAACATACATACAAAGGACTTGCTGACCCAAATAACAACGGACCAGCCCGTATCCTCACTTTTGCTGATGACGGACTCATCTACAAGACAGGCAAGAATGCATCAGAAAGAAACAAAGCAGTCCAAGAACAGTTAAACAATGTAGACCAGTGGTGCCAGGAAAACGGATCAGCAACCAACCCCACCAAAGCACAGGTACTGTTCTGCACCCTTGAAAACAAAGCAGCGAGCGAAAAATGTCCATCAGTTATTTTCAGAGGAACCAATATCGAGTGAACAAACAACTTACGCTACCTTGCCATCAGTTTTCATAGAATGTTAACCTTCAGCAAACATATGGAAACCACTACACTCAAATGTAAAAATGGCCTTTCAATCCTGAAAGCAATGGCAGCTAAAGGCGTTAACAGCGTCATCTCTTTCATAATACTGAGTGTCATCGATTATGGGCTGGGCCTCAAAACGTTGTCACAGACAAACCTGTTCTGTCTTGTCTATGTGTGTGTGTTTGGTCAGTTCAAGAATAAAAGACTATGTCAATCTTGAACATAAGACCAATATATTGTATTATTTCTCTCCTCTCTCATAGTTGTGTGTAGGGTAGTTGCAGAGTATAAAGGTAGGCTTGGGCGCTCCTTTTTCGAGGAGTGTTCTGAGCTTACGGTTTTTTGTGCTTTGTATCTGCTTCTATGCTAGCTGAATGGGTAGCGCAAACTATGTTAGATTTGAGAAGTTCAACAACATGGGAGATAATTTCTACGTGACTCTCAAGAGTTATGTCCATTGGTTGACTGCTAAAACTAGAAAGAATACAAAACGAAGCAATGAGAGTGATCCTCGGAACCACAAAAACCACACCCACGGAGACTATGCGATACCTGCTCGACCTTCCTTCAATATATTCGACACACAAAATAGAACAAGTAAACGCATATTTCAGGGCATTGGAAAACTAAGAAAATCTACTCCACCAGATAATCGGAACAGCAAAAGGCAACAGATCCCAGCATGGAAAATCATGGATGGGACAGGCAGAAGACTCCATTCAGCATGTGTGACAACTGACAGAACTCAAAGGGACAAAGGAATGGGAAAAACATCCAAACCATTTCAAAAATCCGTACAAAACTATCATACCCAAACATCCAGGGAGACACTGTTGTGAATGGCCACAAGGGAAAACAAATGCAGAAATTCAGCTACTCATGGAGCAACTAAGCTGCAACCCCAAAGATGTAATCATATACACGGATGGCTCAGTCACCAATAGCAAATCTGGATGGGGCTTCACTGTCAAACAGAATGGAAACACCAGACAAGAAGAAAACGCTACATATGATATCACAACCTCCAGTCTAACAATGGAAACTGAGGCAGTTACACATGCATGACAATGGTTAACCTCACTGGATGATGACGTGAAAGAAAGTCCTTCATCCTGACTGACTCCATGAATTTACTTTAAAAAATGCAAAATGGAGTAGGGACCCCAGAATGGCACAAAGCAATGAACAGTATCAACCTAAAAAGTCTCACGTGGATATACTGCCCTGGACACGCTGGTGTTAAGGGAAATGAACGGGCCGATAAACTTGCAGGCAATGCCACTACAAGAAAAATTCTCCATCTGGGAAAGTCTGAGGTCCTTAGACGCTTCAAATCATATCTTCATGAACAAAATATGAGTCATCATACTATCGAACGTCTTACCTAAAAGGAATAGATAGAGGAAATGGCCGGAAATCCACTATTAAAGGCAAGACAAGAGCTAATAATAATAATAATAATAATTACAATATTTATATAGCGCAAAATCTCGATAAAAACCAAATCTAAGCGCTGAACATACACTTACGCACGCGCGCACACACACGCACACACACACTCACACATGGCTATAAATGGGGAAAAACAATAAAAGCAATGGAAAATTATAGAGAGCATATTATATACAAATATATATTACAATGTGATTCCCCTCCGAGTGGAGACAGGCTACAGAGGGGGGATGAGTGAGGTCAGGATTTTATGCAGAGGAGAAAAGGTGAGTTTTGAGAGCGGACTTGAAGGAGACAAAAGTAGGTTGCTGACGGACAGAGAGAGGAAGTTTGTTCCAGGAAAGTGGACCAGAAACAGAGAAGGCTCGTGGACCATAGGTATTGAGCTTAGTGCGTGGAAAGCGAAAAGTCAGAGAATCGGAGGCAGAGCGGAGGGTACGTGAGGGAACATAGATCTCAAGTAGGTTTGACAGGTAATCGGGGCTGCGTTATTGAGGCTTTTGTAGCACATGGTGTCTAGTTTGTACTGTATGCGCTTTGATACAGGGAGCCAGTGAAGTTGTGCCAGGAGAGGAGATATGTGGTCAGCTTTTTTCTTTTTGAGTACAAGGCGTGCAGCATTGTTTTGAATGCGCTGTAGGATGTGAATGGTGGAGGCAGGAAGACCAGACAGGAGTGAATTGCAATAGTCAATGCGAGACATTATGAAGGAGAGAACGAGTTTTGCAGTTGTTTCGACAGAGAGATACTTCCTGATCAGGCTTATACGATGGCAATATTTTCTTAACCAGAGCTATCATTAATCAGACCAACATTGGTATCATCTCAAAAGTAACACTGCACAGACGCTTACAACGTGGAATGGAAAATATTTGGGCTTTTCCTGGAACAGAGATAATGGAAAAGTGAAGAAAAGAAACAGACAACTGAAGAACAAGCAAATTTGCCAAACCGTCTGTGTGTGTGTTTGTGGGCTGTTTGTTGATCGTTATCCATATATGTCGGTAAGTTTGTCATGATATGTATATATGGGTGTCTCTTCTTTGCTGGTGTTGTTGTTGTTGTTGCTGATGTTGTAGCTGTTGTTGTAGCTGTTGTTGTCGGCCATCATGCTGTGTCGATATGGGTGTGTATGTATGAATGCATGTGTATATGTCTGTGTGCGGGCATGTGGATACATGCATGCAGTTACTATTATTTGTTATTTTTATCTCTTACCTGTTTATTTGTCTACATATTCCTGTATTTTGTATTCATTTATTCACCTACTTACTTATTTCTTATTCACTTACTCACTCACCCACTTACTTGCTTTCTTCCTAACTTGCTTGCTTAGTTACTTGCTTGCTTACCTACTGACTGACTGACTGACTGACTGACTGACTTACTTAATAACTTACTTACCTATCTATGGTTAAGAAAATATTGCCTTCACCTAGTTGAGCATTTGGGCATTTTCTGTCATGTGAGACGAGTTTATACAGAATAGCTAGTTGTGTCGTGATTCAAACCTATAACTATTTATTTATTTATTTTATAAGTATGTTCCTTTTTTGAAGGTAAGATACACGCATAAATTCTCATTTACATGTAACCAAGATTATTCCAGTGGTAGGCTGATAAATACCAGTACAAAATATAGACTAGGTAAAACATAGTCTAGGTATGGCCTCAGGACCTGGCCAGCTCATGGGTTTATGTGCAGGCTTAAGGAATGTGCCACGGTCACCATTAGCATGGCACCTGTAACGTTAGTGCATATGGAATTCGTTCCGAGCGCGGAGACATCATCTTGAGAAACTGAAACTGAAACTGAAACTGTAGCGACATGTTCTCACCTGGGACAACAGGTCAAATGTCAGATGATTCACTGATTAAGACAAAAAATAGTTTTTCAATACAAAATGTAGGGTCTACATATGTAAACTGCCGGATATGTAGAAGTGTGTATGTGTGCGTGGGTGCATGAGCGCATGTGCACGCATGCGTACAGTGTGTGCATGTACGCACTTATGTGTACTTAAGCGCAAACCAGTACCAACATCATCATTACTGACTGGCGTTTCTCTATTCACTCTTTTCTTGAACCAGAACAAAGGCTTGGGTGGACAGGGGAGATAAATTCAAGAAATGATGCGGGTTAATTTTGAGTATTTGTACATGTGTCTGGGCGTGGGGGTGGTATATGTGTGAGTGTGTGTATGTAAATGCCAGCGTATGTAAATGTCTACTTGTGTGTGTGTGTGTGTGTGTGTGTGTGTGTGTGTCTTTGTGAATATGTGCATGCATGCATATGTGTATGTATGTGTGGGTGGGTGTGCACGCATGAGTGTGTGCTTGTGAGCATGCCATTAGTACTTCGAAATGTTGCAACACAATTTTAACAAATAACAAAAGGTTTACCTCCTAAACTCAAAACAGTTGTTTGGTCTGTCTGTCTGTCTGTCTGTCTGTCGCTCTATCTGTCTGTCTGTCTGTCTGTCTGTTTCTTTGTCTGTCTATCAGACTCTCTGTCTGTCTATGCAACTATGTTTGCATACTTACGTGCATGCACAAGCGTGTCGTGCTTACTGTTGATGCACTTTTCGCTGTAATCCATACAAGACGTTGCCAACATCAAAAGGGGCGTTAGTGTATGACCCTAAAGAACATGCACATCCATCTCCTGTTGTGTGACAGGCTGTCGCTTTCATTGGTCATAATCACATAGAAAGCATCATAAACGAAGAATAGAAAGCATCATAAACGAAGAATAGAAAGCATCACAAACGAAGAATAGAAAGCATCATAAACGAAGAATAGAAAGCATCATAAACGAAGAATAGAAAGCATCATAAACGAAGAATAGAAAGCATCATAAACGAAGAATAGAAAGCATCATAACGAAGAATAGAAGCATCATAAACGAAGAATAGAAAGCATCATAAACAAAGAATAGAAAGCATCATAAACAAAGAATAGAAAGCATCATAAACGAAGAATAGAAAGCATCATAAATGAAGAATAGAAGCATCATAAACGAAGAATAGAAAGCATCATAAATGAAGAAAGAAGCATCATAAACGAAGAATAGAAAGCATCATAAACGAGAATAGAAAGCATCATAAATGAAGATAGAAAGCATCATAACGAAGAGTTCCATCTAACGTTATGTCCGTTTATCCAACATGCCACGTCGTTGTGAACCTGCAAGCCATCTTCTTGTGTGTGGCTTCTCTTCATTGGTTCAAGGCTTGTTTGTTAATCTTTTATATTCTTAAAAAAAATAACAAGACTATTTGATACTGACATGGGTGTGTGTGTGTTGTGTGTGTTGTGTGTGTGTGTGTGTGTGTGGTGTGTGTGTGTGTTGTGTGTGTGTGTGTTTGTGTGTGTGTGTTGTGTATGTGTATGTGTTGTATGTTCGTGTGTGTGTGCGGCGCTGGCGACGTGTGTGTGTGTGTTGTGTGTAATGTGTATTGTTTACTTGTGTTATGTCTTCTAGCGTGTCCATGAGCAACCGTGCAATGTTGTCATGAGTAAGTGTGATTTATTTTTATTTGATGTATAGCTCTTTAACTTGTCGTGTTTTCATAAGAGCAACTGACTGTCTGCAATGTTTAACGAGGCTCAATAAACTTATGTACAATTATCTTGCAATGTAAAGAAGGTTTTAACTATGTACAATTATCTTGCAATGTAAAGAAGGGTTTTAACTATGTACAATTATCTTGCAATGTAAAGAAGGGTTTTAACTATGTACAATTATCTTGCAATGTAAAGAAGGGTTTTAACTATGTACAATTATCTTGCAATGTAAAGAAGGGTTTTAACTATGTACAATTATCTTGCAATGTAAAGAAGGGTTTTAACTATGTACAATTATCTTGCAATGTAAAGAAGGCTTTTAACTATGTACAATTATCTTGCAATGTAAAGAAGGGTTTTAACTATATACAATTATCTTGCAATGTAAAGAAGGCTTTTAACTATGTACAATTATCTTGCAATGTAAAGAAGGCTTTTAACTATGTACAATTATCTTGCAATGTAAAGAAGGCTTTTAACTATGTACAATTATCTTGCAATGTAAAGAAGGCTTTTAACTATGCACAATTATCTTGCAATGTAAAGAAGGCTTTTAACTATGTACAATTATCTTGCAATGTAAAGAAGGCTTTTAACTATGTACAATTATCTTGCAATGTAAAGAAGGCTTTTAACTATGTACAATTATCTTGCAATGTAAAGAAGGCTTTTAACTATGTACAATTATCTTGCAATGTAAAGAAGGGTTTTAACTATGTACAATTATCTTCCAATGTAAAGAAGGGTTTTAACTATGTACAATTATCTTGCAATGTAAAGAAGGGTTTTAACTATGTACAATTATCTTGCAATGTAAAGAAGGGTTTTAACTATGTACAATTATCTTGCAATGTAAAGAAGGGTTTTAACTATGTACAATTATCTTGCAATGTAAAGAAGGGTTTTAACTATGTACAATTATCTTGCAATGTAAAGAAGGCTTTTAACTATGTACAATTATCTTGCAATGTAAAGAAGGGTTTTAACTATGTACAATTATCTTGCAATGTAAAGAAGGCTTTTAACTATGTACAATTATCTTGCAATGTAAAGAAGGGTTTTAACTATGTACAATTATCTTGCAATGTAAAGAAGGCTTTTAACTATGTACAATTATCTTGCAATGTAAAGAAGGCTTTTAACTATGTACAATTATCTTGCAATGTAAAGAAGGCTTTTAACTATGTACAATTATCTTGCAATGTAAAGAAGGCTTTTAACTATGTACAATTATCTTGCAATGTAAAGAAGGGTTTTAACTATGTACAATTATCTTGCAATGTAAAGAAGGCTTTTAACTATGTACAATTATCTTGCAATGTAAAGAAGGCTTTTAACACAGACTCAGTGAAATGTGTATTGTTGTGTGAACACCTTATTCTGCAGTTACATTCAAGTCGACCAAACGTCATTATGCCAACGATTAAACGTGTTTACGACATACAGCGGTCAGCAAGGATTTCTTGGTCATCACTCAATGAATGTTGACCAAACTGTGGCCAAATGGGCAATCTAGCGCATAGTTCTAGATGCACGAGGTTCAAATAAACGTGGTCCATATTTGGACCATGGAATAAACAAGTGTCAGTGGTCTTAATTATTTATGAACCAATCTAAATGAAATTCGGTGACTAATATCTATTGGGATCATTAGCTGATGGATTTACAAGGTAAACGTCGCATGCCATGTCTTAGCCACAAACGGGAGAGTAGCAGGATATCTCGCCATTTTCTTAATGTTTCTTCCATTTCACTTGTAAACAAATCAGAACGGTCATGCCCATCACACAGTCCGTCTCTATAGCAACTTTGTCACAATGTGCATGCACGAACACACACACACACACACACACACACACACACACACACACACACACACACACACATACACACACACACACACACACACACACACATACACACATACACACATACACACCGCACACACACACACACATACACACACACACACAACACACACACACACATACACACAACACACACACATCACAACCACCATAACAACACACACCACACACACACACACACCATACACATACACACACACCGCACACACACACACACACACACACACATACCACACACACACACACACACACACCACATACTCACCATACTCAACACACAACACACATAACACACACACTGCACACCATACACACGCTCATACACACAACACACACACGTACACCACACCACTACACACACACAACACATACACAGACACACACACGCATGCACGTACGCATGCACTAACACACAACACACACACAACACACACACACACACACACACACACACACACACACACACACACACGTACATTACAAGGATATTATTTTAATTATCATTATCTTATTTTGTTTTGTTTTGCTTTTTATGACGATTTTTCTTTTACATTTGATGTTACGTTGTTCTAGTTTCATTTCTCTGTTCATCCATATCATTTTTCTAAAGACCTTGCCGATTCCTTTTAAATTTTCCCTCTCTTACTCTGTTCCCTTCTTTCCCCTCCTCCCTCCTCCCCCCCTCCAAAAATCATCCTCCATGCCATTTTTACCCGTCTAATATCACTTATAGTGAAAAGACGTTAAATCAAGGAACGAACGAACACAGAGAGAGAGAGAGAGAGAGAGAGAGAGAGAGAGAGAGAGAGAGAGAGAGAGAGAGAGGAAGAGGCTGACAGAAAGACAGACAGACATACAATCAGAGCAGAAGAAACAGAAAAAGACGTTAAGCGTAACGAGTAGCATACCTATTAAATATATAAATGTAATCTTTCGTGTTCTCCATGTTACTGTAGTAATGGTACATGTAAATGATGATGGGAACATTACTGCTTATTCTCTCCTACCACAAGATAACATTCGTACAGACAAGCTGTGGGATGATTCGCAGATGAGTTATGCAGCAGACAGACATCAGGAGTGAAGAGAGAGAGAGAGCCAGAAAGAGAGAGAGAGAGAGAGCCAGAGAGAGAAAGAAAGGGTGAGAGAGGGAGAGAGAGGGAGCCAGAGAGAGAGAGAGAGGGTGAGAGAGGGAGAGAGAGGAGAGAGAGACAGAGAGAGAGAATAGACACAGAGATACATAGACAGAGACAGAGAGAGAGAGAGACAAAGAGCGATAGACCGACAGATAGAGAGAGAGACAGAGAGTAACAGAGAAAGAGAGAGAGAGGGGGAGAGAGAGAGAGTCACAAAGAGAGAGAGAGACACACACAGAGTCAGAGAGGGAGAGACAGAGAGAGAGAAGCAGACACAGAGAGAGATAGGCAGAGAGACAGAGAGAGACAGAGACAGTCAGACAGACAGAGAGAGAGACAGAGAAGACAGGACGAGCGAGCGAGCGCGAGAGCGAGGAGAGAGAGAGAGAGAGAGAGAGAGAGAGAGAGAGAGAGAGAGAGAGAGAGAGAGAAGAGAGAGAGAGCACATCAAAAAACAAAACAAAAAAACTTTGAAAATCTCGTGGGCTTATTGAAATCCTGTGCAAAAAAAAATTGTGTCTTGTTAAAATGCTCTCTACAACATAAAGGATGAGAGCTTAATTACAAACATGCTGTCTTTCATATTCTGGTCGATAGTTGGCCTTGCAGTAGTTTGTCTTTTCGTTCAATGACCGAGAACAGCACGGGAAACGCACACAAAGGGGACACGGGTGTAGAAAGGAGGGGTTGAGTCGATTTCAGGCATTTGTAAAGGTGTATGTGTGTGCGTGCGTGCATACATATGTGGTCGTATGTGTGTCTGCATGTGTGTGTGTGTGTGTGTGTGTGTGTGTGTGTGTGTGTGTGTGTTCGTACATGCGTCTGTTGTGTGTGTGTGTGTGTGCTGACTGAGTGCATGCACACATGAGTGCATAAAGGTTTGAGTCGATTTTAGATACTTGTGAAAGTGTGTGTGGGGGTACCGGAACCCCAATAGTGAAAGTGTCGATTGATGTGGTGTTGTGTTGTGTGTGTGTGTGTGTGTGTGTGGTGTGTGTGTGTGTGTGTGTTTTGTTACATGTGTCTGGTGCATGTGGTGTGCGCTGTATGTTGGTGTGTGTGTGTGGTGTTGTGTGTGTGTGTGTGTGTGTGTGTTGTGTGTGTGTGTGTGTGTGTGTGTGTGTGTGTGTGTGTGTGTGTGGTGTATGTGTGTGTGTGCAAGTGTACAGTGACATGTAGGCCTACCTCTTCATCAGCAAAGCCCCAATACGCCCCACAAGAAGTACTACCAATGCTTACACTGGCTGAAAAGTTGTACATGTACCAGACTGGAACAGTCCATCATAATGATGTTATAAAAACTTTGCAGGCTGGTGATCTTTTGCAAACTCTGTGTGTTCTTATCCTGGCAAACACAAGTGATAAATGACAAACGATTAATTGCACACTAAAGCGTCTATCAGTTAACATCAGAAGAGAGTTCTTGAATGTTATATAGAACCGATAATGTTATACGGTTGTGAGGCCTGGACAGTCAACAAGCAAAGCCAGAACAAGATTGAGGAAGCCGAGATGTGGTTTCTAAGAAGAATGTTGAGAGTTCCATGGACAGCAAAGAAAACAAACGAGACAGTCTTGATGGAGGCAGACAAGATCATTCATAAGGAAAATTGGAAAGAAGGCAACATTTACAGGCCATTTTATGATGAAAGGGGAATGGAGCACCTGGTCACAACGGGAAAGCTGGAGGGAAAGAGAGCACCAGGTAGACCCAAGGAGAAGATATTGGACCGACTTGCAGATTGGCTGAATGACTTTTAACTATAACCAATAATGAGGCAGACGCACCGTGAGGGAAGAAGAAGCAAGGATTCAATTTATTCATCACATATTTTGGAAGAAGAGCAGGTTCGATTTATTACATATTTTTGGTAAGACGTGTGCGATGTGCGTGTATGTGTGTGTGATGTAGGTGTGTGCGTGTATGTGTGTGTGTGTGTGTGTGTGTGTGTGTGTGTCATGCATGTCGTGTGTACATGTGTGTATGTTTGTCTGTCTGTGTGTCAAGGACAGAGTGAGTTCATGTATGCATGAGTGTGTTCTTGTGTGCATACTGCTACAGTTGAAAGGTCGAACACAAATTCACAGAAAAGAGAAAATCAAAACACAACAGCTGTCTGTTCTGTCTTTGGTCTATGCAGTGCATGCATGAGTAGTGGCATGTGTGATTACTTCTGATGCATATTTGCTGAAGTCCATACAAGATACAGCAGACATCAAAGCCAGCTGAACTGTATGAACCCTGAAGAACATGGACATCCATCTCTCCTGAAGTGACAGGCTGCCACAATTACTGGTCATAATCAGACACAACGTAGCGTAAACGCTGGATTTCCCAAACCCAATGTATTCGCTTACACTCTGTGCCAAATCGTTGTAAACATGCCTATCACTTTCATGTCTCCTTCATCTCTGTTCATTTGGAAGACACTTTTGGGGTTGCCTTCTTTCCCACTTTGCAAGATCACAGCATGAAAACTGGCTTGTTTCTGTCTACGTCGGTGTACCAATTACTCCGGTGTTGTTTGAATGCCTTCATCCGAACGCCTTACATTTGTTCATATTCAGACCTCAGCTAAGCAAGCTCTCACACTACGCACTATCAAAGCATCAACAACAATAAATAAGTCAGTTAAAAATCATTCAAAACATTTTAAACATATCAGCACAACAATGAAAGGAAGGAGAAAGATAATTTTACTTCTAAACAAAACAAATTAAACGATTTCATCACTGTAGATTACACTATAATGCTACTCTGCTGTCGACAAAATGATAGGAGATGTGAATCATGGATTTACTGAGATTACTGCTCCTTATTTTAAACTGCGTGAAGAAGCAGTTGTTTCAGAGGATGAGATAAATGAGGTGAACACAGACTATGTAAAGTTCGATTCTATGTGATCGATTCCTTGAAAAAGAGATTATTTCATGAAAGACAAACTGACTGCAACATTGAAGGCATGTCCTTGCAAAGAGTGAGCAAGTGTGTGTGTGTGTGTGTGTGTGTGTGTGTGTGTGTGTGTGCTTGTGTGTGTGTGTATGTGTGTGCATGTGCGTGCGTGTGTGTGTGTGTGTGTGTGTGTTTTTGTCTGTGTGTGTGTGTATGTGTGTGCATGTGCGTGCGTGCGTGTGTGTGTGTGTGTGTGTGTGTGTGTGTGTGTGTGTGTGCGTGCGTGCACGTGCGCGCGGGTGCGTGAGGTAAACACACATACATAAATTGTGCAGGTATTATGCCCTAGAAAATGTTCATATTACCTCGGAGAAACACCAAGCATGAGAACTTTGCTGTTGACGTCTTCTTCTTCTTCTTTTTATCATCATTTTTATCATTGTTATTATTATTTATTATTTTCATTATTATTATTACTATTATTTTCATCATTATCATCATTATTATTATTATTATTATTATTATTATCATTGTTATCATTATTATTATTATTATTATTATTATTATTATCATCATTATTATTATTATTATTATTATTATTAATATCATTATTATTATCACTATTATTATTATCATTATTATCATTGTTATTATTATTTCTCCTGTTTGCCGCCTCCATGGTTAGACCAGACCTGCTGATGAACATGGCCGTGTTTTTTCCCCGTTCTTGCCAGGTACCCTAAAGCTTGGTGATGACTGAAGTTGTCGTTGGCCATGTCTCCTGTTACTTCACTTCATAAAGGCTGCATCACTTCTACATCACTGTTACATCACTGTTACATCACTGCTACATCACTTCTACATCACTGTTACATCACTGTTACATAACTGCTACATCACTTCTACATCACTTCTACATCACTGTTAGATCACTGTTACATCACTGTTACATCACAGTTACATCACTGTTACATCACTGTTACATCACTGTTGCATCACAGTTACATCACTGCAACATCACTGTTACATCATTGTTACATCACTGCTACATCACTGTTACATCACTGCTACATCACTGTTACATCACTGTTACATCACTTCTACATCACTGTTACATCACTGTTACATCACTGCTACATCACTGCTACATCACTGCTACATCATTGTTACATCACTGCTACATCACTGTTACATCACTGTTACATCACTGCTACATCATTGTTACATCACTGCTACATCACTGTTACATCACTGTTACATCACTGTTACATCACTGTTACATTACTGCTATATCACTGCTACATCACTGTTACATCACTGTTACATCACTGTTACATCACTGCTATATAACTGTTACATCACTGCTATATAACTGTTACATCACTGTTACATCACTGTTACATTACTGCTACATCACTGCTACATCACTGTTACATCACTGTTACATCACTGCTACATCACTGTTACATCACTGCTACATCACTGCTACATCACTGTTACATCACTGTTACATCACTGCTACATCACTGTTACATCACTGTTACATCACTGTTACATCAGTGTTACATCAATGTTACATTACTGCTACATAACTGCTACATCACTTCTACATCACTTCTACATCACTGTTACATCACTGTTACATCACTGCTACATCACTGCTACATCACTGCTACATCACTGTTACATTACTGCTACATCACTGTTACATCAGTGTTATATCACTGCTACATCACTGTTACTTCACTGTTACATTACTGCTACATCACTGTTACATCACTGTTACATCACTTCTACATCACTGTTACATCACTGCTACATCACTGCTACATCACTGTTACATCACTGCTACATCACTGTTACATCACTGTTACATCACTGTTGCATCACTGTTACATCACTGCTACATCACTGTTACATCACTGCTACATCACTGTTACATCACTGTTACATCACTGTTACATCACTGCTACATCACTGCTACATCAGTGTTACATCACTGCTACATCACTGTTACATCACTGCTACATCACTGCTACATCACTGTTACATCACTGTTACATCACTGTTACATCCGTGTTACATCACTTCTACATCACTGTTACATTACTGCTACATCACTGCTACATCACTGCTACGTCACTGTTACATCACTGTTACATCACTGTTACATCAGTGTTACATCACTTCTACATCACTGTTACATCACTGCTACATCACTGTTACACCACTGTTACATCACTGCTACATCACTGCTACATCAGTGTTACATCACTGCTACATCACTGTTACACCACTGTTACATCACTGCTACATCACTGTTACATTACTGCTACATCATTGCTACATCACTGTTACATCACTGTTACATCACTGTTACATTACTGCTACATCATTGCTACATAACTGCTACATCACTGTTACATCACTGTTACATCAATGTTACATCACTGTTACATCACTGCTACATCACTGTTACATTACTGCTACATCACTGTTACATCACTGTTACATCACTGTTACATTACTACTACATCTTTACTACATAACTGCTACATCACTGCTACATCACTGTTACATCACTGTTACATCACTGCTACATCACTGCTACGTCAATGCTACATCACTGTTACATCACTGTTACATCACTGTTACATCACTGCTACATCACTGTTACATTACTGCTACATCTTTACTACATCACTGATACATCACTGCTACATCACTGTTACATCACTGTTACATCACTGTTACATCACTGCTACGTCACTGTTACATTACTGCTACATCTTTACTACATCACTGCTACATCACTGTTACATCATTGCTACATCACTGCTACATCACTGTTACATCACTGTTACATCACTGCTACATCACAGCTACGTCACTGCTACATCACTGTTACATCACTGTTACATCACTGCTACATCACTGCTACATCACTATTACATCACTGTTACATCACTGCTACATCACTGTTACATCACTGCTACATCACTGTTACATCACTATTACATCACTGTTACATCACTGTTACATCACTGCTACAACACTATTACATCACTGTTACATCACTGCTACATCACTGTTACATCACTATTACATCACTGTTACATCACTGCTACATCACTGTTACATTACTGCTACATCTTTACTACATCACTGTTACATCACTGTTACATCATTGCTACATCACTGCTACATCACTGTTGCATCACTGTTATATCACTGCTACATCACAGCTACGTCACTGCTACATCACTGTTACATCACTGTTACATCACTGCTACATCACTGCTACATCACTATTACATCACTGTTACATCACTGTCACATCACTGCTACATCACTGCTACATTACTGTTACATCACTGCTACATCACTGCTACATCACTGTTACATCACTATTACATCACTGCTATATCACTGCTACATCACTGCTACATCACTGCTACATCACTATTACATCACTGTTACATCACTGCTACATCACTGTTACATCACTATTACATCACTGCTACATCACTGCTACATCACTGCTACATCACTGCTACATCACTGCTACATCACTGCTACATTACTGCTACATCACTGTTACATCACTGCTACATCACTGCTACACCACTATTACATCACTATTACATCACTGCTACATCACTGCTACATCACTGTTACATCACTGTTACATCACTGCTACATCACTGCTACATCACTATTACATCACTATTACATCACTGCTATATCACTACTACATCACTGTTACATCACTGTTACATCACTGCTACATCACTATTACATCACTGCTATATCACTACTACATCACTGCTACATCACTGTTACATCACTGCTACATCACTGTTACATCACTATTACATCACTACTACATCACTGCTACATCACTGTTACATCACTGCTACATCACTGCTACATCACTATTACATCACTATTACATCACTGCTATATCACTACTACATCACTGCTACATCACTGTTACATCACTGCTACATCACTGCTACATCACTGCTACATCACTGCTACATCACTATTACATCACTGCTATATCACTGTTACATCACTGCTACATCACTATTGCATCACTGCTATATCACTGTTATATCACTGCTACATCACTGTTACATCACTGCTACATCACTGCTACATCACTATTACATCACTGCTATATCACTGTTACATCACTATTACATCACTGCTACATCACTGCTACATCACTGTTACATCACTGTTATATCACTGCTACATCACTGCTATATCACTGTTACATCACTGCTACATCACTGCTACATCACTGCTATATCACTGTTACATCACTGCTACATCACTGCTACATCACTGCTATATCACTGTTACATCACTGCTATATCACTGTTACATCACTGCTACATCACTGCTACATCACTGTTACATCACTGCTATATCACTGTTACATCACTGCTATATCACTGTTACATCACTGCTACATCACTGCTACATCACTGCTATATCACTGTTACATCACTGCAACATCACTGCTACATCACTGCTATATTACTGCAGTGTGTATTCAGCTGTTCAGTCCTGTAGATGGCAGAAGCAGGTCGGTGAAGGTGTCGGGTTGGTCTTCCTGGACTTCTCTTTGTGTCAGCTCATCTACCGTTTTGTTTGGTGGTATCCCATACTGGGCGGGGATCCATTGGAAGATCACTCTCTTGTTTCTTTTGATTTTGAAAGGCTGTGGTCAGGTGGGAGAGCTTGTCATTGTCCAGGATTTGGATAACAGACAAGGCATTTGAGAGGAAGACCACTTGATAGCATATCGTTTTTTTGTCTGAACTATGGAGCTGTCCGCTTGAGTGCCTCTGTTTCTGTCCTGGAGTGTGTTCATTGTCTGCCTGTAGCAATACTGGTAGATTGTTCTGAGCCCCTAAGAAGTTAATGAGCACACAGCATCCCTCTTTGATCAGAACATTGGTGGCTGAGCCATCAGTGATTACATGTATCCATGTCTCCTGTGGGTAACGCTCTTCTGTCATGGCCAATGTGAGAGCCTGGCCTACCGTGTCATCTTGTACTTTCACTGAGTTGACATAGGGGACAGTAGTGAAGATCTCAATGTATACCTTTTCTGGTGTCTATGGTTCTGGCAGTTGTAAAGGACATAATGAAAATGATTTCAAGGGGTTTTCTTCAAGCTTAATGATGCCGGCCTTCCGCTTGATCGACAAAATGAATAATTTTCTAGAGAACGTTTTGTTAATGGAGACGCATCAACCTTTTTCTATGCAATCAGCTGATGTGCTGACTGTTGCCTTCTGTAAGTGGCAGTTGTCTTATATCTCCTTACACCAGAAAACCATTTCGTTTTCGTACAAGTTACCAACAATTTTAACAACACAACTACTTACAAAGAGACAGACAAACAAACAGAGATAAAGAGACTGTCACACTTGGAGAGGAGCAGAAGATAGAAAGGAAATAGGAACCAATACAAACGATGCTTTTATTTACAAAGTTAACAGAGCAAACAAACAAATGCTTTTGATATCAGCCCTTCATCCAAACATGCCCACACTACATGTATTTACAATGGTATAAAATAGCGTCAAAATAATTCAATGTTATACTAAACACAGCATAGGGGAATTTCTTCAAAGAGGAAAAGATGTGAAAATGATATATTACACAACTTAATTACTACTCAACGTCACTAACAAATGTGACCTCTAGGCAGACAAAACATTTAGATAGTACACAAGAAGAGTTACGTATTGCTTCTTAACTATGGTGAAACTACGAGATTTTCATGTGGATTCAGACAGACAGAAAGACAGAGACAGAGAAGAGCAAAAAACAGATTAGTTTAGATAACATAAAATGTTGCATAACCTTACAGTCTTCTCAAAATCACGTGCCAAAATCAAGTCTTGTTAAAATGCTCGTTAAAACGCGGAAACAGCTTCCTTAATGATTGGATTGAAGTGTCCCCATTCATGCTATCCATTAAATAAACATGAGGAGCAGCTGAAGAGAAAAAGGGGAGGAGAGGAAGGGCGATAATTCAGGCTCATCAAAACTATTTCTAGAGATACGTGTGAGTCTGTGTGTCTGTGTGGGTCTGTGTGTTTGTGTGTGTCTGTGTGACTCTGTGAGTCTGTGTGTCTGTATGTATGTGTCTGTTGTGTGTATGTGTGCGTGTGTGTGTGTGTGTGTGACTTCCATTATCCAATGGTGTACAATTCGAAATTTTGCTGTGCATTTATTCAGTGCTATAACCAAGTTTTGTATTTTATTTGAAGGCTGTGAAGTGTGTGTAGTGTGTTTTACCTGTACAGTTGTGTGCAGTGTGTTTTACCTGTACAGTTGTGTGTTGTGTGTTTTACCTGTAGGCCTACAGTTGTGTGTTGTTGGACACACAGACGTCTAAACACGTATTTCTGTATTTCTTCCTTGATTTCTTGCATCTAACCTCCAATCAGTCCATGGGCTGTGTGAAGATCGACAGAAATCGAGAGTTGCTTCCCTTGGCTACGGTACGCAACGGCCGTAGCTATGGACGCCACAATGCGAATTCGAGCATCGTGACGATCGTTGGCATTTAAAATACGCGGAAAACCTCAATCCAAAGGAGAAATAAAGATAATACTGAAAAATTGTGGATATGATGGAGTTTATCCTTACAAAATTCTGAAACAATCGTGGTCTGCACACCTGAGCAATATTCCTGATGTAGGCTAACGTATATCGGCATCATAAAGTTTGTTCACGAGACGAACGCTTACAATGAGGACGAATTCAGAACGTATATTTGTCTGTTTTGCTTTGGCAGACTGGGGGAATATGGACCCAAGGTTCCTGTAATGTTGTGTGTTGATGTGTGGATGTTGAATAGATGGCGGTATCACACAACACATGCAGACAGTCAGAACAGACACCACCAGACCGCCATGTAAGCTCAAGCCCAAGTGTAATGTACCAAATAGGAAGTATGCCAAGTGAGAATGGCATGTTACAAATAGGAATGAGGCCTTATGTCACATCCCCCATTCTTTAGAATAATGGACAACTCAAAATTCCTTTCACTCCCAGTGAACTCTAAATTTAACAGTGAACGGTGAACGCTATGAAATGTTGAATGCAACCGAAACTACGTAAAGCTTTAAAGTTCTTCTCGTACTTGGTAGTAAAATAAAATAAAATGAAATAAAATGAACACTTAGTCAAATAACAGCTCAGTTCTTTGAAACAACAGTTCCATTCCTTGTTTCCTGCTCTGTTCTTGACACACACGAGCAATACAATTCACAAGTCCAGTCTTTGTGGGAGTTTCACAACACGTCCTCTTCTGGTCTTCTGGGCTGGCGCAGCAGGACTCAGCACTGGGCTGGTCGTAGGCGTCACTCCCTTGGAAGGACCTGGACTGGAAGCAGTGCTCGGCACACCTGGCGTATCTGGCACAGACACGGCCGCTTCAGGATTGTCCCATGAACATGGGGCTGAAGCCAAGTCAGAGTGGGGCTTGGTGGGAATTAGGGACGGCAGTGTTCTGGGGATGGGTTTTGGGGTTTCTGGGTTGGGATCACGGGGAACAAGAAGACGTCGATTACGTCTTTGAGGTCCATGGGGTGTTTGAACCTGGTAATATATGTTGTGTAGGGACCGTATGATAGTTCTTGGACTTGTGGCTGGTTTCACTGACCTGGTTGCAGAGTAGGTGCTGGTCTGGCCCGGTGAGCTCTGTCAAATTTCCCAGCACGGAGACGTGATCTTGAGAAACTGAAACTGAAATTGTAAAGTTTAGGACAATTGGATTTCACTTATTTTTTAGAGTTTCGATACGATTTCATTGAAATTTCTCTTTATACATATCGTTACACTGTGTGTGTGTGTGTGTGTGTGTGTGTGTGTGTGTGTGTGTGTGTGTGTGTGTGTGTGTGTGTGTGTGTGTGTGTGTGTGTGTGTGTGTGTGTTTGTGTGCGTGTTTGTGTGTGTGTTCGTGTGTGTGTGTCTGTGTGTGTGTGTGTGTGTGTATGTGTGTATATATGTGTGTGTGTTTGTGTGCGTGTTTGTGTGTGTGTTCGTGTGTGTGTGTATGTGTGCATGTGTGTGCATGTGTGTGTGTGTGTGTCTGTTGTGTGTGTGTGTGTGTGTGTGTGTGTGTCTGTGTGTGTGTCTGTGTGACCCACAGAATAGAATGGGAGGCTTACGACATCCACAGCGGGCTGAAGACAGTGATGTGGAGAGTGTATGATAACTTCACCAACACTGAACTTGTCCATGGCATTGCTGCTGTCACTCCCCAGGTAACGGATGGATGGATGGATGGATGGATGGATGGATGGATGGATGGATGGATGGATGGTCGGAGTGTGTATGATGACTTTAGCAACACCTAGCCAACAAACTATACCAGACCCTGCCCTCCAGGAGAAGGCTCATAGCCCTGAAGACCCACACAAACCGCTTCAAGAACAGTTTGTATCTAACTGTCATTGGCTTGATGAACTCAACTGGATTTCTGTAACATACAACAACCTGTCATTATGTCAGTGACTCTGCCCTATTTGCGTTAATATATGTGTGTATGTGTGTGTGTGTGTGTGTGTGTGTGTGTGTGTGTGTGTGTGTGTGTGTGTGTGTGTGTGTGTGTGTGTGTGTGTGTGTGTGTGTGTGTGTGTGTGTGTGTGTAATTGGTTATTTATGAAATATCAGCATGTTATTCCTATCGAAGTTCGTTTCATCATTATCTCAAATAATGTTCATGCAGGTTTTACCCGAGTGTATAGTCTAATTGTTTATAGTGTCTGACTGATTTGTGGTTCGTTTGTTATAGCATTACAGTGCATTTATGTGCACGTGTGTGTGTATGTGTGTGTGTGTGTGTGTGTTTGTGTGTGTGTGTGTGTGTTTGTGTGTGTGTGTTTGTGTGTGTGTGTTTGTGTGTGTGTGTGTGTGTGTGTTTGTGTGTGTGTGTGTGTGTTTGTGTGTGTACAATATTTTTGTTTATCTACTTGGTGTTTGTCATTTTATATTCTTAAAATGCATCTTTTAGTGTCTGCCAATCCATTATTAACCCTTCCTCTATCTTTGCAAAATCCATTCCAATCTATTATTTTATTCTTCCTCTATCTTTTAAAAATCCACTCATGTCCCCTCTTTCCTTTCCTCTATCTTTGGAAAATCCAATCAAGTTCGCTATTTCCTCTTCTCCTGTCTTTAAAAACAGTCCAACCCAGCAGATCGTTTTTCATCTCTCTGTTTATTTCAAAAATCCAATCAAGCCTACAATTTCCACTTTCTTTATATTTGAAAAATCCAGTCAAGTCCACCATTTCTCTTCCCAATCTATCGTTGAAAATCCAAATCGATCCAAACCTATGCTATGCAGCAATTCTGATAATCCACACGCCTCAAATGGATTTCAGACCCTGGCAGAGTGTCAATCGACGTACGCCAACTGTTACTGCACGGGTGCTGCTGGCTGTTTTCATCAACATTTCCAGGTGACACCAGCTGTCATAGACAGCAGCGGCAAGCACCATGGTGGCATCTTCAACAACAAGAACACCGCCACCCATGAATGCGACTACTACATTGAGGTCACCGTCTACAATCACGCTAATCTCTCCACCACCATTCAAAAACAGATTGGTTTCAATTCAAGATCTCAAGATGGCGTCTCTGGAGAGCCATAATCGCCAACGTCATGCGGCAGGCACATGATGACGATGACGACGACGACGATGATGATGATATATATATATATATATATATATATATATATACATATCCTGTCTGCTATTCTCCCGGTGGGCTTCTTTACTGGTTTGATGTTCGTGATGGTGTCTTCTGCTTGTACCTTGGTCTTCCCTCTTTTCTGTAGACTGCTTCAGGAGTTTGCTTTGATGACCGTCATAGGTTGTTATTGTGTTGGTAGAGTAGCTCTGGCATCAGTTGTTTGCTGCCTTTTCCTTGGGTTCTCCTCTCTTGTTTCTTGTCTTCATGGTTTGTTCTAGGAATCTCTAGATGCATCATTCAGTAGCCTATTATCGCATATTCATTCATTGATTTAACATTCGGATTAGTTGTCGTTCATTCAGTTTTTGGTTAGTATAGCTAGATTCCCGTTCTCATCATATCTCCTTTGATTCTTTGCTCTCTCTAATTTTTCCTCCTGTTAGAAGGCACACATGGTATTACATATTATTTAGTAACAGTAAACAATAGTCTTTTTGATGTAAGTTTATAGCACAACATATCTACTAGTCAATATACTAGATGGACAACAAAACATTCATCACCGTTTCATCAGCAAGGAGCAGTGCTAGCCAGTGGTGCAGGCTGAACACTAGAGGTGACAAGCACGCAGTCAGTAGCCAACACACTAGACACTATTTCTGAAAGAGCTTACACATTGGTGGGATATCTGCATGCGCATCAGTCTGATTATGATCTACCAATCACGAAAAGATAAATAATTAATCTTTTTAGGGTGATGTACATCTTTAAATCCCAAGTTGAAAAGAGTTTTCCCGTCACAACCTGTTTCAGAAGGATTCTGCCTCCAACGGTCATATAAATGAATACAGCACAAAATTGGCGAGGAACTTACAAGCTTTGTAAGTGAAACAGTTACTATATTTACCAGTGTTTGCAGCAGAAACATTGATAGCAGTTCCTGTTTATTTATAATACACACATGATCAGTGTCTAACAGAAATATGAATGGTATGTCTGATTTGTAAATAACGTTTCTATGTATGTGTCTATCTTTTCACATGTAGTGGCTGTTAATCATGTTTTGAGCAAATGCCTGCGTCCTTCTTTTGTTTTGTTTTGTTTTGTTTTGTTTTTTGCAGGTATGACATTTTTCAAGTTCTATGTTGAAATTGCAGTAGTGTTTTTCCTATCAGTTATGTATTTGTTTATATGTTTTGCCTTTTTGCAAAGAGGGTTTGACGGATTTGAAATATCTGAAGATCTTGACATCTTGTTTGTGTTACCACTGGGAGAAAGAGAGGTGTGACTGAAGTGGATGCACTGCATAGAGTCAAATGTTGACACATCAAATTTCACAATTGCTACTGTCAGTTAATGTGATGTTTTGTCACGATAGACACTGCCAGACAGAAAGTACGATACGTTGAAATCTCTCTGGCATGGAAACATTGAGTGGAGAGAAATGAAGAGAGAGACAGAGTATAATATTTCATTGTTCAGCAAACTGTGGCCTGGCTTTGCCAAATCAATTAAAAGATGCCGTGATTTCATAACTAAAGAGTACTTATTTCACGAAGAATAACAGAATGCCTGATTCGCCCACTACAATGATTGTAGGCCTACAAACATTACCTGAACAACTGGACAAAGATTAGTAACTGTCGTTTTCATGTTCTTTGAAAGACAGCTCAGTGATAATACTCTCGTAAACAATGTTTGGGCTTTTAAGGCGTTTCGGCCAGTGGACTTTGGAACACTGATTATTCCTTGTCACGCCAGTGGACTTTGGAACACTGATTATTCCTTGTCACGCCAGTGGACTTTGGAACACTGATTATTCCTTGTCACGCCAGTGGATTTTGGAACACTGATTATTCCTTGTCACGCCAGTGGACTTTGGAACACTGATTATTCCTTGTCACGCCAGTGGACTTTGGAACACTGATTATTCCTTGTCACGCCAGTGGACTTTGGAACACTGATTATTCCTTGTCACGCCAGTGGACTTTGGAACACTGATTATTCCTTGTCACGCCAGTGGACTTTGGAACACTGATTATTCCTTGTCACGCCAGTGGACTTTGGAACACTGATTATTCCTTGTCACGTCAGACATCGCAATGGATCATAAAGTCAATCCCCAAAACAGAAATCCTTCCTCGCCAAAAAGTCAAATGTTCTTTTAAAAAAAATAATAGTAATTTTTTTCCTATGGCTTGTGCCTACAAGAGAACACAACACACCGTTATTTCTGTCATTTTTAAAGAAAGTAGCTGAGCTAAATGTCATTATTCCACGGAAGCTCTTGTGTGTGTGTTTGTTTGTGTGTGTGTTTGTTTGTGTGTGTGTGTGTGTGTGTGTGTGTGTGTGTGTGTGTGTGTCTGTGTGTGTGTGTGCGTGTGTGTTGTGTGTGTTGTGTGTGTGTGTGTTTGTTTGTGTGTGTGTTGTGTGTGTGTGTGTGTGTGGTGTGTGTGTGTGTGTGTGTGCGTGTGTGTTGTGTGTGTGTGGTGTGCGCGTGCGTATGTGCGTGCATGCGTGCGTCTGTCTGTCTGTCTGTCTGTCTGTCTGTCTGAAATTTCAGACATGAATAAATTCTGCAGGTCATTATCTTTCTTTAAATCATGTGAGCATAATGTGACCCAACAACACACCACGACATTTTAATATGCTATATGATTGCAGTTCTCATTCATTTGGGGCTAAAGATATATCTACATCTGATCTACCGACAAGGATCTTTGAATAATCTGCTGACTTCTATTTGGTGTCCCTGACAAGTGGGTGTGATCCACGTTGTGAATGTGTTAAATTGAATCTAGACATTTTCATTCACGACTTCAGTGTGTGCTCACTGTATGACCTACAGTTGGTAAAACTCTCACCTAAAGAGGTGATCATCTTGCTGATATAGTTACACTTCTGGAGCTAAAAATCCCCAATGTAGACTATTCATGCCCATGCTTTCGTATTTCCCACTCACCTATAAACCCATTTGGTAACAATACGTATTTAGATCCTTTGCGCTTTTAAAATGGGCCACACTTATGTGAACTTACCCATTGGCGACTTTCTTATTGTGATAGATTTGTGACTTACTACATCCATGACAACAGTCATAAAGAAATAAGGAATCCTTGATAAAAGTATACGAACGTCTATGGAAAGAAACGAGTAATTCCTAACAAAACTATACTGTAGTCTAAGATGTGACACGAGAAATCCCTAATAAAACTATACTGTAGTCTATGGCAAAAAATGAGTAATCCCAGATAAAACTATACTGTAGTCTATGGCAAGAAACGAGAAATCCCTAATAAAACTATACTGTAGTCTATGGTAAGACACGAGAAATCCCTAATAAAACTATACTGTAGTCTATATAAAGAAACGAGAAATCCTTAATAAAACTATACTGTAGTCTATACAAAGAAACGAGAAATCACTAATAAAACTATACTGTAGTCTATACAAAGAAACGAGAAATCCCTAATAAAACTGTACTGTAGTCTATGGCAAGAAACGAGAAATCCCTAATAAAACTATACTGTAGTCTATACAAAGAAACGAGAAATCCTTGATAAAACTATACTGTAGTCTATACAAAGAAACGAGAAATCCCTAATAAAACTATACTGTAGTCTATGGCAAGAAACGAGAAATCCCTAATAAAACTATACTGTAGTCTATGGCAAGAAACGAGAAATCCCTAATAAAACTATACTGTAGTCTATGGCAAGAAACGAGAAATCCTTAATAAAACTATACTGTAGTCTATACAAAGAAACGAGAAATCCTTAATAAAACTATACTGTAGTCTATACAAAGAAACGAGAAATCCCTAATAAAACTATACTGTAGTCTATGGCAAGAAACGAGAAATCCCTAATAAAACTATACTGTAGTCTATATAAAGAAACAAAAATCCTTGATAAAACTATACTGTAGTCTATACAAAGAAACGAGAAATCCCTAATAAAACTATACTGTAGTCTATGGCAAGAAACGAGAAATCCCTAATAAAACTATACTGTAGTCTATGGCAAGAAACGAGAAATCCCTAATAAAACTATACTGTAGTCTATACAAAGAAACGAGAAATCCTTGATAAAACTATACTGTAGTCTATACAAAGAAACGAGAAATCCCTAATAAAACTATACTGTAGTCTATGGCAAGAAACGAGAAATCCCTAATAAAACTATACTGTAGTCTATACAAAGAAACGAGAAATCCCTAATAAAACTATACTGTAGTCTATGGAAAGAAACAAAAAATCCTTGATAAAGCTATACTGTAGTCTATGGAAAGAAACAAAAAACCCTTGATAAAGCTATACTGTAGTCTATACAAAGAAACAAAAAATCCTTGATAAAGCTATACTGTAGTCTATGGAAAGAAACAAAAAACCCTTGATAAAGCTATACTGTAGTCTATACAAAGAAACAAAAAATCCTTGATAAAGCTATACTGTAGTCTATGGAAAGAAACAAAAAATCCTTGATAAAGCTATACTGTAGTCTATACAAAGAAACAAAAAATCCTTGATGAAACTATACTGTAGTCTATGGAAAGAAACAAAAATCCTTGATAAAGCTATACTGTAGTCTATGGAAAGAAACAAAAAATCCTTGATAAAGCTATACTGTAGTCTATGGAAAGAAACAAAAAACCCTTGATAAAGCTATACTGTAGTCTATGGAAAGAAACAAAAAATCCTTGATAAAGCTATACTGTAGTCTATGGAAAGAAACAAAAAATCCTTGATAAAGCTATACTGTAGTCTATGGAAAGAAACAAAAAATCCTTGATAAAGCTATACTGTAGTCTATGGAAAGAAACAAAAAATCCTTGATAAAGCTATACTGTAGTCTATGGAAAGAAACAAAAAATCCTTGATAAAGCTATACTGTAGTCTATGGAAAGAAACAAAAAATCCTTGATAAAGCTATACTGTAGTCTATGGAAAGAAACAAAAAATCCTTGATAAAGCTATACTGTAGTCTATGGAAAGAAACAAAAAATCCTTGATAAAGCTATACAGTTTGAGGAAGTACATACAATGATGTCTGTATAAGACAATATGTGTTCAGCCTGCAGGAAATGTGTGACAACTTTTGGATACATTCTGTCTGTTTGGACCTTCTATAATATCATGTTTGTTTAAACACACATTTGACGACTTCTCACTGAGCCGTGTCAGATTTGTAATCGACAAGTCCAACCATAAACGGACAAGAAATCCTTCAGGGACCTGTAAATCTGCAGAACTGCGTGCAGAGATGACATCTTGGGGGAGTCAGTATGAAAAACATATGAAGTATCACACAACTGTTTATAAATGATGTCAGTGGTAGGTCTTGTGTATAAATGTGAAAATATACTATAATTATGATCAGTATCACTTAACACTGCCGCTATCAACCCTGAGGCAGCTATGACATCGACATAGGATCATGTCCCTATTGTTCAAACCATTTGAGGTGATTTACACCGTCATGTGAGACTGAGCTCAATCTTTGAGTCAACATTGTTGAAGTGCTGGGACTCATTCTGACAACCATCAACATAATGTCTCTATAGTCCATATATCTCCATGAGGAATTGGAGTGCTGCTGTCGCAACAGGCACTAAAGGATGAATCCAGCCCAACTAGTATTCCTGTCACTGGTGTGCTTGATCTTATCGCTTGATGTCTTTTTATTCCTTACGATAATACAGATGTATGTCTACTGTGTTGCTTTGCTAGACAGGAGAGAGAGAGGGGGGAGGGAGGGAGGGAGAGAGTGAAGGAGAGAGAGAGACAGACAGACGTCGTTTGAGGGCATGATCTAGGAAGGCCGTGTCACAGCGTACACTGACAATCCATTTGTTGCTCCCGATGGAAAGGGTCCTACTCTTCAGTTGGCTGCTATACAGTTAATCCTCTTCGCTTTCTAAATGACTCCTTGTCTTCAGGATGGACTGGTTGACAGTATGTGGACACACAGTCTGGTCTCCTGCCCGAAACATCACAATCTTCCATACCATCCTCCTTCTGTCAACTTGCTCTCAACCCTTCTCTGATTGCCACTACTTCTTTATACATACATACCATTAGCTCCCTCAACCGTCTCCTCTGTCTGCCGATAGAGTCTCGTTCATCATACAAGGGAAGATAAGCATGACACACGAAGTACTTCCTCTAAAGGCTTTTCCAAAATTGCACGCCATATTATTTCTTGATATACCAACCATTTCCTCTGACAAAATTTCCAACATTGCATGCCAAGTAATTATTTCACACGCGGACTATTTCCTCTCATAGCTTTTTTTCCAAAACAACATGCCAGATTATTACGTCCATTCAAAAGTTGCTTTTCAGTTAAATGCTAACTCCTGTCTGTTTAATGCTGACTTAACAAAACAAACCACACTCCCATCTTTACGACACATATAGCAGTAGATCATAGAAATGGACCTGACATTTCAAATCACACATATTTTATCCTAAATGTGACAAACTTAAACATTTCTTGTCTTGTTACGCTGTGGCCTGCCTGAAAAATGATTGTTTGATATTAACCAGAAGAAGGCAATGTATTCAGAAAAATGTGTCAACAAAGGTTTTGACGGCTATTTGTGGCTACACTGTTATCATCACAACACTGATCGAATAGAAGTTGATAGTACTCAAGTTAAAATGAGAATGACACTTTTAGGGTAAGGAGTGGAACATAGCACTGTGTGAAACATTGTCAGTTTTGAGTCGGTAATTTCTCAGCTCCATATCAACAGGACATTACAAATATTGGTCAGCTGTTAACATTAGAAAACAACTAAAATGCAATAAAATTGAGATAATATGACCAATTAATTTTAGCTGTATTGTCTTGTCAATTGTATGCTTATATTTCAGCCTTTTTTTTCAAGCAAACATGTTTAATTTTACCAAATTCCGTATAGACAAGTGGTTCATATACGAAATCTGGTAAAACCAAACACTTGTTCTATAAATAGGCGATATTGACAACGTGATGTTTTACATTTAATGGAAAAGTCTGTGGCATTTTCTTATCTTAAGGCTCACTAATGATCACTCTTGACAACTTTCACAGGTTATATTTTCTGGTGACTTTGTTTCTTGTCAAGTCTGATGTAACCAATCACATTTGAAGTCCCCAAATAAGGATACCTGTTCAAGACATAGAAAAGTACTTCGTGTTTCTCGTCAACTCTGTACCCACAATTGAAGAAAGTGAACATTCCCCTGTGGGGATGTTGATTGATTGATTGTGATGGATTGATGGATTGATGATTGATGATTGATATGATTGATTGATTGATTGATTGATTCATTGACTTGGTTCAGTTTTACGTCGACACCCACCTCAGGTGATTTGGCTGAAGGGAATTACCACCCCAGGGAAGTAGGGAAAAGGGACTTATCTAATCGTACACCGACACCACCAGAACAACAATGATGTTAAGATGGGACAATGAGAAGGCCAGTTTTAATTTAGCGTACACCGGGAATCGAACCCACAACCAGGAATGCTGTGTACACTTTCAGTATAAATAGTATTCCTACCTTCTGGAAAGTCTGCATCAGAAATTTTCTCTTTTCTGTCACTGTCTTTGTTTCTGCCTTGCTCGTTTGCTTTCTTTCGTTCATTCCTATCATTTTCTACCTTGCTGGTCCATTCACCTGTATGTGTTCGATATATACTTGTTTTTAGGATTGATGATTGGGTACATGTATTAAGTGCATTGTTGGCTCTAAGAAAATTTGATGTGCAGAAGCAGTTTTAGATCATTTAGGCC
>CM060314.1:80937234-81039734 GCA_030674185.1 Monoplex corrugatus
CCGAAAACATCGATATCAATTTAGTAACTAGTCAATACATAAAGAGAAATCACATTTAACATGGTAAGAGTAACACTTCCATCTATTGTGATGTAAATAATGAAGGATGTCCCTTCAAAATTGTATATATTTTATTTCCCATAAACTGATACCTGTGGCACTAATTTGGTAAAGATCATAAAGTAAACAGCGGAAACATTTTTCCTGACACATTCCTATCGCCACATGTTAGTACATACTCATGCACTAGTCCATGCATCATTTGTCAATCTGAATCAACATCCTTTCTATACCAACAAGAGGTTGAAAACATTTGTGGACAAAGGAACTAAATTTAATACCGTGTTCTAATGGCAAATTTGTTTGCTTGTTTTTCTCCTCCTGCATCTGCTGATATTGTGAGCGGTTCGACATTAAAGTTGCATTGACTGTTTTCCCACTCTCCTCCCTTCTTCCCACGCTAATGACATCACTTAAAAGTGAACAACTGACCCAGGTTTTATCCTTTCTTTTACGAAGGAAGCGTTAAAACATCTCGACACAAGGGAACTAAATGTCCTGTGGACTTGTAACAACAAGACGCTTCTTTCCCTTCCATCAGACACACAACAAAACCTCATGTGGTTTGTAGGTTGATTAGTCTCCCTTTTCCAAGTGAGAGATGTAAAACGGGGTCAGATATTACATTAATCATTTTCTGCAACCACCATACTCGTTTATGCTTTCATAATAAAAGATTAGTGTGACTATAAGTTACAGATTTCGAAGGTCAATATGACAGTAGTAGATTGAACCAAAGGAAAAATGACAGAAATATTGAAAAAGATAATAAAATTCAAAAGCATAAAGTATGTGTTGACAGCATGATACACCAGAAGACAGAGTGACTGCTACCAATGATGAAAAAAGTATCTTCGGTAATCCAATAGGCACCACGAAGACTTGACTCCATGTCTTATTGACAATAACTTGTTAAGTCCCTTACGTGAAGTAGTATTTTATAACGATAATATATCAGAGGAAAATCAACTGATGCAATTCAAATAAACATACAACACACACACACACAACACAATATATATAGTATATAATATTATATTATATATCAATCACAGAGAGACAGGGACAGCGATAGGGAGACTGAGCAAAAGTCAATGGAGGTCATGATCTAATTTACTAAGGTTATATCTGACAATGCATCTAGTTTCCTAATGGACAGACCGCTACTCTCCAGGTGACTGTTCTACCATTGATCTGTTATCTAGACCTCACATCAATCACGTTCTACCATTGATCTGTTATCTAGACCTCACATCAATCACGTTCTACCATTGATCTGTTATCTAAACCTCACATCAATGACATTAAACATTTAACAGCGGTTAAACTAGTTGGTATAAAAATTTAAAACATGTTTTTAACCTCCATGATACTGATATATTACCATTTGTATCGTTGAAATGTTGACGCCATTAAAGAATTTATGTATGAATTCTGTGTAGTGTAGACTCTCTCTAGATGAGCGCTGGGAATAAAAAGCGTAGATAATGTTTTAATTTAGTAATGAACGAACACAGACAACGACATCTTGACCTTGGGTCACTAAACTCCTATCAACAGTACAATAAATGAATTCATACCCGTGTAAATGAAGCTGTAAATGTTGTTGTTCTTGATGCTATTTGTTTCCTAAGAAGAAAACATAGAAGCACTGTATCATTTCTTTGCTGATGACTCACAGCTGTATTGGTTTGCTTTCCCAAGAGATATTCCAAACACTGTCAGACAACTTAAAAACCGTTGAGAAATTAGCTGCATGAACGAAGGCAAACAAACTAAAAATTACTGAAAACAACAGAACTCATGTACACAGGTACGAAATTTAACTTTAAAAAAGTAACGTCAAAGACCATGATTTTCTCAGACTGAAGTACAGCCTTCAACAAATCTGCAAGGAATCTTGATGTTTTTCTTGGAAGCTAAGGTAAACATCCCAGCAAAATTCTATATCCAACGACGTAGTATAAGCACACTCACCCGCCCCTCTCTGCTGATGTCACAAACAAGCTGTGCGTATCTTTCATTTGATCCATATAAGACTACTGTAATCCTGCCTTAGCTGGACTTTCTATCGGTAAGCTATCAAGAATCTAACAAATCAGAAAAACTGCGGCTCGATCTGTACAAGAGAGCAAATGGTGAAGTGCAAAGGCACTCTCAAAAACTACATTTATAGCAAAGCAATCATTGATAGAAAATTGACACACTCTGCTTTCAGTGTCCAGGTCTGAATACCATACCAACATGTATATGTCAGAACTCCTCCTGCATTACAAATCTTCTAAAACTCTCAAGCCTCAGGGAGCTTCTCTCTCAATCCTACCTCGGTTCTTGCCAGTTGACTACTGACTGAAAGAAATCCTTCTCTGTTTTTGCCCTCAAAACTAGGAACCCTCTCTCAGCGTCTGTAGGACAAAGCAGTTGTCTACTTACTTTCAAAAAGCACTTCACCGCAGATTCATGCTTGGGTCTCTTCTCGGTTCATTCGTAATGAAGGTTGTCTATTGTGTCTCTTGTATGTACGTATACATGTGTGTTGTGTTGTGTGTGTGTGTGTGGTGTGTGTTGTGTGTGTGTGTGTGTGTGTGTGTGTGTGTGTTGTGTGTGTGTGTGTGTGTGTGTTGTTGTGTGTGTGTGTGTGTTGTGTGGGGTGTTGTGTGTGGTGTTTTTGTGTGTGTGTGTGTGTGTGTGTGGTGTGTTGTGTGTGTGGTTTGTGTGTGTGTGGTGTGGTGTGTGTGTGTGTGTGTGTGTGTGTGTGTGTTGTGTGTTGTGTGTGTGTACGCTATGGTTGAAACCTCCACCTCATTACTAACTTCCAACAGAAAGTTCACTCAAATTGTCTTTGATTTCTGTAATTACAGACAAAAACATTTGCTGTGCCACAATAAAAATGTGTTTGTTGGGTATAACAATGACAATTGTATTGAAGACTGGTTCATAATTAGCAAGTCCCAACCCCACCACGTCTTAAGTAGTGCTACACCATAAGAACAATTGACAATACTGAATATTACCGCTGTGCTATCAATGAACTAACAAGATCACTCGATATTTTGTCCAATTTGATCAGAGTATATCTTGACTTACCTCCTTGATAATGTTCCTATGTGTGAATGGGTTTGGTAAACATCTTCTTGTATTTCAGTTATGTGTTATGTACAATATCACGACATTCATGTGGCCGTATCGAACACTTCGTATATCTATCTAAGAACACTGGCCTGGTTATCCGTTTATTTGATTGGCCTTCAGAACACGAGATTTATTTCACGTTTTTGTTGATGAAAATCATTTTTGAAACAAAAAATCTCCTCCTACACTAAAGCTATTATTATTCATTTTGTCTCATCCATTCATCTAAATAGTTATTGTCAATAACGCTTAGATATGAAATTAACTTCTAGATATTATTACCTTCGTTGAATAAACTGTTTCCGGCAAACACGCAATATATGAATTGAATACATGTGTTGCAGATGTAGATGCTTCCCCCAGCAGTCACAAAACAGAATGGTAAAATGATAACTTCTTGTGGAAAAGATATGCTACTGTTATGTTATCAGCAGATGCAACCACTTGTACTTTCGATGGTATAACTAAATGATCTATAACTGATATGACTTATCAGTAAATGAAATGCACTTAATGAAATAAAGCAAAGAGTTGATAATGAACAAAACGTGCAGTTAATGAAATAAAGTAACACAAACACATATATATATATATATATATATATTATGTGTGTGTGTGTGTGTGTGTGTGTGTGTGTGTGTGTGTGTGTGTGTGTGTGCGTGTGTGTGTGTGTGGAGAGAGAGAGAGAGAGAGAGAGAGAGAGAGAGAGAGAGAGATCCATCCTTCTTCACATACAATCCCATGCCTCTTCCATAATCCCAACACGTTTGCGTGCACATTTGTACTTACCATGTGTTTGCACAACTTATTCAGTTGACTGTACTGTGTACGATCCCCTACATAAAAGTAAGCCCAGCCTAGTGTCCTACACTGTCCCTACAACACTCCACCCTACTCATCTTCTTTCACCCACCCCCAATTACCACCACCATCCTCCTCTGTATGGCGACAGACGCTCGTTTGTCATTTAAGGGGAGATAAGCACGATGAACCGATCACTTTCCCCACACAGCTTCCTCGTCACTTCCGTGCTAAAATATACCTTCCAATCACACAATTTTTCAGTCAGTTGGCATACGACAGGAAATTAAAAACAATATGGTCAAGACATCCTAGTATTATCTTCTGTTGTGCTTTTTCGACACTTTAATGCTATATTTACCTTTAAAAAAACAACTTATCTCAACAGTTTTAGACACATGGCCGAAATTTGATTGAGATTGATTCATCATTGGTTTAGATCTTCGCACTTAATATATTTTTCATTCATAACCACATTGGTCAAGCAATGTCCATTATGATATTTTGTACCCGGCACCATGGGGCGGGGGAGAGGGGGGGTGCGCATGCGGGAGAGTGTAAAAATGTTTCAACATCGCTGCGTCTAAATCATCTGAAAAATGTTTTATTTTGCGTTTATTTGTGCCTAAATTTGTTCTTAGTGAATTGAGATCCTCTTCTAGTGATAGAACTTCAAAACAATTTAGTGTTTTTCTCGGAATTTTGGCGCAGGACACTTGTAATTCCCGTGTGAGGAGTCGTCTGCTGGAGTGTTCACGTCTGCTGGAGTGTTCACGTTGTGTTGTTGTTCACGTTTGGACTGGAGGATGAAAATAAAAGTTTTGCCTAGATGCTGTTTTAAAGTTTGTTGAGAAGTCTGCTGGAGTGCTCACGTTGTATTGTTGCTCACGCTGGAGTTTGGATTGGAGGATAGAAACAAAAGCTTTGTCTACGCTATTAATAATATTTTAAAGTTTGTTGAGAACATTATCATTATTTTGTGACCAGATTATTGAACAGTGTGACCAGTGTTTGGCCGGTAGCTTTTTGATGGACGTTTATCCTTGTTCTCTGAGGACTACAGATACAATATTGTGAGTATGCTGATTCTCTTCTAGTGTAAAATTCATGTATGAACTCTAGAAATGAGCCATGGCATGCATTACGCTGTTGTTCGCTGTAGCTGCTCTCCTGGTGCACAGACTGCTAATTTCAGAGGCCAAAAGTCCTGACAGTTGTAACAATGTGCTACACTCGGGTTTTGCGGATAAAACAGTCTTCAGGAGTACTAACACATGCATGAGTCTAAGCACCCTGCTGCCTGCAGATACTCAGAAAGATGCAAATCCTTTCCCAAACGAAAGACTGTGAAACTGTACCTGATTGTTTTGTTGTTATTAAACTCCTATGCGCGAGAACCAAACCCAGGCCCCGACAGCATTTCTGCCTCCCTACCAGAAAACTCTGAGGATCACTGCCCATGTGGGGAGTGTGACCTGTCAGTTACCTGGGGACAAAGAGGTGTCCAGTGCGAAACCTGCGGTCACTGGTTTCATGCTAGTTGTCAAAGCATCACAGACGAATATTATGCAAAATTGAGTGACTCTAAAACTGATATCTCCTGGTAGTGTGCTCTATGTGGTAACCCAAATACCATCATAGCTTTTAATCTGCATGTCAGCAATTGGCAATTCTTCTCATCTGATCAATCCAGATATACTACTTGCAGTTCTGAAAAGGATATTTCATGCACAACGCCAACAGAGAAGAACTTTCACCCCCTGCACGCATCAACACCTACTAGAGCCAGTCAACAAGACAAGTGGAAAGGTCGTCCACTGCGTATTCTGAACATTAATTTTCAGTCATGCATAGCAAAGAGGGCACCAATGCAAAATGTTATTGACAGTCTCCGCCTGGATATTATACTCGGAACAGAGACACACCTAGACAATGACATTTCGGATGCAGAAGCATTACCGGGACCTTACCTTCTCTATCGGAATGATCGTAACAGGAAGGGAAGGGGGGGGGGTCTTTGTGGCTGTGCATAAGAACCTGAACAGCTTTACTGTGAAAGAACTGGAAACTGATTGTGAAATTGCATGGGCAGCATTGCAACTAAAGGGAAAAGAAGACGCTGTACTTAGCTCATTTTACCGTCCTGACGATGCTGACCACGAAAGTTTGAAGAAATTTGGAGACTCTCTTGATAGGTTATCTACAAATCCAAATGCACACGTGTTAATTGGAGATGACTTTAACTTCCCTGGATTTGATTGGGAGACAGCCACGCTGAAACCTCACGCCCCAGCTGTGGGACAACACCGGGAGCTGTGGGACAACACCGGGAGTTCCTTGAGCTAATTAGGGATCATGGACTTGAGCAAATGGTGATTCAGCCCACTAGGCTTAGTAACACCCTTGACCTTATCCTCACTAACTCACCAGGCCTCATTCCAAGAGTAGAGACTGTCAAGGGTGTTTCTGACCATGAGATAGTCTACTACGAGACAACATCGCGGTGGAGAAAACCAAGCAGAGCCCCAGATGGATTAAACTTTACAACAAAGCAGATTGGGACGGCATGAGAGAAGCAATGAAGGCCCTGCACTCCAGCCTTGTAGAGGAAAAAGGAAACCTGGCTACAGAAGAACTATGGACGCGCTTCAAGGAAGCATACTTATAAGCTGAAGAGACGTATGTTCCCCGTAAACAAGCACGTCCCAAATGTAGTAGGCCCTGGGTTACACCTGATGTAAAGAAGCTCATTAACAGGAGAGCTACGGTCTACAAGAAGCTGAAGAAGACAGGACGACAGGACCTGAGAGAACTGAGACGAATGATACAACGCAAACTACGCAGAGCATACTGGACATACATAAACGAAACCTTGTCAGATACCCCTCCAGATGAACCCACGTCATCTTTGAAAAGATTCTGGTCCTATATTAAACACCAGAGGACTGCAAAGATAGGGGTGTCACCTTTGAAGGTGCAGGTCAGGTTAATATCAGAACCCAAGCACCAAGCAAAGACTCTGAATGAACAATTTCAGTCTGTCTTTACCGATGGCCAGGTCTACACCAAGGAACAGTTTATGGACAAATGTCGTATGAACGAGACAGACTACTCCGAGCTCAGCAAGATCCACATCTCAGAGGAGGGCATCAGGAACCTGTTAAAAGGATTGAATCCTCACAAGGCCTACGGCCCTGACAAGATCTCGCCGAGGGTGCTTAAAGAGCTCGCGCACGAAGTCGCTCCCATCCTGACACTACTGTTCAGAACCTCCATGCCATCGTACCAGAAGACTGGAGATCAGCCAACATCGCGCCAGTCTTCAAAAAGGGCTAACATTACGATCCAGCAAATTATCGCCCCGTATCATTGACCAGCATCCCATGTAAGATCATGGAGCATGTCGTCGTCAGTTCCCTCACGGACCACCTAGACAAGAACAACATCCTTTCTCTAAGACAGCATGGCTTTCGTCGTAAAAGATCCTGCGAAACCCAACTGCTGGAGTTCATCGAGGAGCTGACCGAGAATATGGAAGCCTGCAAACAAACTGACATCGTGGTAATGGACTTCGCGAAAGCCTTCGACAAGGTTAATCATTCCCTCCTCCTGCATAAACTGCACCATTATGGGGTTCGAGGCCATGTTAACAGATGGATCGGAGGTTTTTTTACGAGATCGGAAGCAGGCTGTGGTGGTTGACGGTGCGAAGTCAGACTCAGTCGCTGTGAAATCTGGAGTACCCCATGGCTCCGTTCTTGGGCCAAGCTTGTTCTTGGTCTACATGAACGACTTGCCCGGAACTATCCTCTCATCCACGCGACATTTTGCAGATGACACCGCCATCTACAGGCCAATAACAACAGGCCAAGACCAGGCACAACTACAAACGGATCTCCAGCAACTAGAGAAATGGGAAGAAAGTTGGGACATGTCTTTCCACCCAGGGAAATGCATCACCCTCCCGGTTATCAGTCCCAAGAGAAAGAAGAAGCTGCTGACACCATCATACCAGCTGCACAACCAGACTCTCGCCAATGTCACCTCGGCGAAGTATCTGGGTTTCACGATCGTACAAGACCCAGATTGGGATCTCCATGTTCAAAACATCACGAACAAAACCAACAAAATGTTAGGGTTCTTGCGAAGAAACCTCAGAATCAGTAACATCAGACTCAAAGAGACAGCCTACAAGGCAATGATGCGGCCTGTTCTCGAATATGCAAGTACAGTTTGGGACCCGTACAAAGAAGGACAGATCACAAGAAGTGAGGCTGTGCAACGAAGATCAGCACGTTTCGTTTCAAATCGCTACAAAAGAACCGCCAGCGTCACCAACATGTTACACCACCTCGGATGGACATCCCTACAAAGCCGACGTAAGATCGCAAGGCTCACCATGATGTACAAAATCATTAACAACATGGTCCAGGTGGATTTTGGCAAACTACACAAATCCCAGGAACCAAAGTTGAGAGCACCAAAGGAGAGGGACAGAAGAGCACACTCAAGGCAGCTTGCTAGACTTCAGTGTTCACGGGACTACAGAAGTTATTCGTTCCTCACGCGAACCATCCCTGAGTGGAACGATTCATTGACTGAAGCAGTGGTTGGAGCCGCGTCTCCTGGCGTGTTCGCGTCGGGATCTCGTATACTCCACCAGTAGATTTTTTCCTTGTAAAAGTGTCAGAATAATCAATGTGATGATTGTGGACAATCAACGGATGAAGAACGAAGAATGCATTAACAAGATGTATGATCTATAGTTGGACAGCCCCTTTCGATAAACAACTGAACAATCCTTCATGGCCACTGTAAAAACTATTGTACAATTGTGCACTTGACTTTTAACAGCCTCAGTAAAATAAACAGGACTAAAAATATTACAGCGTCCTATCTTTGCCATAAAATTTATCTCCAAACAACCGAAATATTTTCAAGTAAAGATTTTCTCATTTTGGAACACATATCTAAATATCATCCCAGTCCGTTTGCAACGGTTCTCTAACAGGGACCTGTGGCCCAACTTACTTTTCAGAATACTCAGTGGAGTGGGGTCACAAATATGCACACACATACAAACATGTTCATATGGTCAGTTTGAAGTATCCTTTATTTTGAATGGTGACATGCACATTTTTAGTAGTTTCAAGGAAACAATGCGCTGCTGATAAAAAGGGGAGGGGGTGGATAGGCAGCTAGTGAGGATTGGATGAGCAGGGGAAGGAAAAAGATGATTAAAGTTGTTAGATGACAGTTCACACTTACCTGATAACAGATACATGCGCACCAGCATCCTGCATTGTCAAACATGCTAGCAAAACAAACATCTAACCCTTTGACTCCTTCACCCTATCCACCAGCTTCCTGGAGGAAGCTGGTGGATAGGGTGAGAGAGTCAAAAGATTAAGTGTTTGCAGTTGGTGGATGGGTTGCAGTAATCAGAAGACTTCTCTATCATTTTAGGCCAGTATTCTCCGTGGACCATGTTCCCTTTGATCCTAGTTGCCAGACTAAAGCTGGGTCATAGAACGTTAGGAAATCAGGAAATATAACCCTATGGATAGGATATGACATTCCGTGTGTCATTTGTTGTTGGTGTGTGCAGTTGTCTCTTATGGATGCATATATCGAGTCACTGGTCTTGCAACACTGAATGTATTTTAGCTGTCGTCAGCTAACAGCTCTTGGGACACTATTAAAACGGAATATTGCTGTAAAATCTTCAAAAATTACGATACGAAAATATCAGTTTCAAGTGGGGTAAACATGCTGGACTGATTATTCCCCATCCCACTGCACTGCTAGTATTGGCAAATTTAGTTGTGTCCTGTTGTCTAAAACACACACAGTAGAACGGTTATTATTCTAGCAGTGTTCGTGACCGTTTTGTCAGGCCGAAAAAACATAAATGCATTCATTTAACATATACAACAAAAGATATTCATAGTTCATCGAAAGCAGCATATAAACAACTAACGTTCTCAATATTACACTAATACACCCATGAGGTGTTTCGTGTTAACTTCGGCTTGTGACTTGGTCATTGACTTCAGAGAATCAGGCCTGATGACCGCAGAGAAAGACCTGCTGACTGCTCGGAAATATGGCGAACTTTGGATCCTTTTCGGGGTACAGACCTCGCTGAACAGCAAAATGGGCTGTGTCTGGAGCATCATGCTTGGTCATTTTCGCGGCTGTTCAAATGACCCCTGTGGTTTCGACTGTAATAGTCGAGACTATTGTAAGGGGAAAGCAGTTGGCAGCTATGCGAGCTGGTGGTAGGTCGGGCTGCCCGAAAGAGAGATAAAGACCCAGAGCAGGGCGAGAGAGGGCGCTTCCATTCTGTCTTTGTCCGGTGGATGGGTTGGACCTGGTTGGAACATGTTGTGTGAAAATGTCCCGGGTTTTGTCATCTCCCCACCTTGCCAATCGGTTTGTAAACAAGGTAACCGCTGACTTGGTCCAAAATGGTCATGCAGTGCATAGTCAGCGCCCCTTTGCTTGATGAAATGACTATCAAGTGGCATCTGGAGCTTGGAAGGTGACTGTCCAGAGAATGGCGAGGCACTGGTGCTCTGGGTCTCATGCGCACCCTTGAGGTGTTTCTTGTTAACTTTGTGGTTTGACTGCTGGCTTTAGGGAATCAGCCCTGATGACCGCAGGGAAGGACCTGCTGGCTGCTCGGAAAGATGGCAAACTTGGCATCCCTTTCTGGGCATGTCAGATCTTGCTGAACAGCAAAATGGGCTGTGTCTGGAGCACCATGCCTGGCCACTTTCGCGGCTATTCTCAAACAACCTCTGTGGTTGAAGTGAGGAAATGCTAGGAGCTTCCGACTAAGTGTCGAGACTATAGTAAGGGGAAAGCAGCTGTCATAATATGCCATAGTGGCTGGATGGTGGTGATGCCTAGTGCTGTAAAGGATCGTTCATCCAAAGGAAAACGACGCGGATAGTTTCCTTTCTCGATGTAGTGATCGGCGTGGAACCCGTGTCTGGCTTGCCAGGCAGGAAGTCGATGTGCCTGTCACAATACATTTTCTGGTATCTCCCATTTTCCCATTGTTTGTTCTGTCATGGCGGGACCGCGTATCTGGCAGTATGTTTGGGTAAAAAGGGGAAGATCTGGCTCTTTGAACGTGCGCTCACCAGCTATAAAGTTGGATGTCGATGGGCAAAGTTGGAGCCCACTGCCTTCTGGGTATCTTTGGGAAAAAGAAGACTAAGGTGTAAACCCTTCAACAATTCTAAGGCACTTGGATGACGTACGCCACTTTCCGGCAGTTCCAAAACGATATCAAATGTAGTACCATGTCAATGACAAAGAGAGGGGGATCCTGATGTCTGGGCAGCCAAGGATCTCAGCACGCATGGCCTAGACCTGTGGAGACACCCAAGGTCCGGACATTGGCATCAGTTGGACATGATCATCACCAGAAGAGCCAGTTGCCCTCTACAGTGTGCTTCTCAAATACAGCTTCAACAATGCCAACTGTGACGAGACCATTCTATGATGTGGAGCAAAGTTAAACTGAAAGCGAAGAGGAGTCACCACATTAAGAAGAAAGGATGCAAACAAATCATCACTGTTAGGGCAGCCAACCTAGCCCTTCACATAGAGCTCAAAGACCAAATGGAACAGGCTTTCAATTTCAAAGTAAATGCAGCCACAACCATGGATGGGTGGCAATTCGTTTGTGACACCATCTGCAACACCGCCATGTCATCCCATGGGAAGAAGGGAAGAAAGAAAAACAAAACTTCTGCCAAACTCACCTATCTCAGATAGAACCGGCCATCAAAGCCAAGAGATAACTCTGATCAACTACAAGAAAAACCGTCAGAAAAAAATGTCCAGTCGTAGTCCAGAAATGGCAAGGTGCAAGGCATAATGAAGGGATAAAGAAAACGTTTGGGCCTGCCACTGGCATGATTCCTATGCTGAAGTCCAAGAAGGCTACATCAACAAAGATCATGCCAAGCAAATGGGAAGGCTGGAAACATGATACCTGAGTTTGTCCTAATTAGCATCACTAGCTTATCTGTCAACAGTGAGATGGACCTACGCCCAACAGACGAAATCAGCAAGGCCATTGACTCATTTGTTCACGGCAAGGCAGCAGGTAAAGATGGCATCCCTGCTGACTTGATACGTTATGGGAAACCAGTGCTCCTGAACCATCTTCACGAGATACTCTGCCACTAAGGAGGGACCAGTTCTCCAAGACATGCGAGATGCAAACATTGTCACATTATGCCAGAGTAAGGAGACCACAGTGATTGTAATAATCACTGCTCAACACCACCAACAAGGTCTTTGCCTAAATGGTTCTAAGGAGGTTGTAAACACTAGCAGGCCGCCGAGTCCCAGTGTGGCTCACGGTAGTGAAATCGACCATCGACGTGATCTTTTCACTCATACAGCTACAGGAGGGGAACTGGGAACTGATGCAGCTTTTATATGTTGCCTTTGTGGACCTGACCAAAACTCTTGACCTGGTAAGGAGATGAGACATCTTCACACTCCTGGAAAAAATTGGATGCCTACCAAAACTGCTGAATCTCGTTGACGTTTTCCATGACTACATGCACGGGACGATGCAATATAACGGATGATACTCAGAGCCATTCTTCACTCAAAGCAGAGTGAAGAAGTGCTGCTTCCTCAAACTGACGCTCTTTGGATCTTCTTCTCCCACATATTGTCGTAAATTCTAAGAACATCTGATGACGGAATATTCCTAAACACTAGGCCCGATGGCAAACTCTTAAACCTTACACGCTTCAGAGAAAAGACCAAAGTTCATCAAATCTTGATCCAGGAGGCTCTCTTTGCTGATGATGCAGTCATGACATGTTACGCACAGCATGGTCTACAGAGACTGGTCAGCTCCATGGCACATACTTGTCAAGAGTTTAACGTCATTATCAGTCTAAAGAAGACAGAGGTCATGAGGCAGAACGTCGGTGAAGACTCTACCATTGGCATCGGCAATCAAATGAATTCATCTATTTGAGATCGATAGTCTCCAGCAACCTGTCCTTCCACCCAGAAGTCAACATGTAGATAGGGAAGGCTGCCGTTGCCATAGCCAAGCTGTCCAAGAGAGTCATCATCATCATCAGGTGCCCTGCCGCATGGCGTTGGAGATCATGAACTTCCATCTGTCTCTATCTCTCGTTGCCCCTACATCTCCCCCACCCTCCTCGTCCCCAGCTACTCTGCAAGTCCGTCCAGCATTTTCTCCATGGGTCTACCCGTGCTCTCTTTCCCTCCAGCTTTCCCGTTGTGACCAGGTGCTCCAAATCCCCCTCCCTCATAAAATGGCCTATAAATGTTGCCTGTCTTTTCCTAATTTTCCTTATGAGTGATCTACCTGTGTCTGCCTCCATCAAGACTGTCTCGTTTGTTTTCTTTGCTGTCCATGGAACTCTCAACATTATTCTTAGAAACCACATCTCGGCTGCCTCAGCTCAATCTTGTTCTGGCTTTGTTTGTTGACTGTCCACGCCTCGCATCCGTACAACAGTATTGGTTCTATATAACATTCAAGAACTCTCTTCCTGATGTTGACTGACAGGCATTTGTTGGTAAGAATGCTTGTCATCTTCTTGAATGCTGTTTTGGCTTGGCCGATTCTGCCGGCTATTTCTGATGTGCATCTGCCGTCTCATGAAATGATCGTTCTCAGGTATTTGAATTTATCAACCTGTGTCAAGGTTGTGCCATTTGCTGTTATTTTGCATGAGGGGATTTCATGTTTTTTACTGATCACCATGACTTCAGTCTTCCTGCTGTTTAGTTCCAGCCCCTTATCTTTGCTTTCTATTTCTAGTATATTCACAAGGTTTTGTAGGTCTCTTTCACTTTCTGCAATTAGCACGGTGTCGTCTGCGTATCGAATGTTGTTTATCATTTTCCCTCCAACCTTAATCCAGGGTCTTCTTCTAGGTTTCTCATGATGTTTTCGCTGTAAAGTGAAAACAGATCTGGTGACAAAACACAACCCCGTCTTACTCCTCTTTTGATATTTTGGAAAGAACTTAAATTGCTTTCTATTCTCATTGCAGCTGTTTGTTCCTAGTACATATTTCTGATTATTCGTAGATCTTTTCCATCAACATTGCGTCTCTCCAGTTGGTTGATCCAATTCATCATGTCTTACCCGATCGAAAGCCTTGGTGTAGTCAACAAAGCATAAATACAAATCCTTATTATTCTCATTTGACCTCTCTATGATAGTTCTTAGGATGTATATGGCATTAATAGTTCCTTTCCCTTTCACAAACCCATACTGTTCTTCTGCTATTTCTCTTTTGAATAATCATGATGAGGACAAGGAATAGAATATTCCTTGTCCTATTGATTTATTCTTAACAGGATTTTTGTTACATGACTCATCAAACTGATTGTGAATGGAGTTCGCATTCTATAGCCCCTGTCTTCTTTGGAAGTGCAATGAAAATTGATTTTGATATATCTTTGGGGCTTCAATCATCTCTGTGGTAATGTTGTGTGGTCCTGGGGCTTTTCCCGGTTTCATCTTTTTCAGTGCCGCTCTAACTTCATCTTTCATTATGGGTGGTCCTTCAAAGTTCTTTTTTATAATGTGTTCTTCGTTTCTGTCATCCTCAAAAAGGTCTTTACTGTACTCTCCCCATCTGTCTAATATTTTGTCTTTTCCATGATAAGCGTGCCATCTTTCGATTTCAAGCAACCAGTTGATGTGCATGTATTTTTTTCTGTGGACAATTTCTTCAATTCGTCTGTACATACCCTGAGGTCTTCCATTTATTTGCACTTTGTTTTCAGCCAAGCTTCATTGCATCTATTCCTGATCTCCTTGTTTATCTTCCTGTAGATCTCATTTCTCTTTGCCTTCCTCCTTTCTACCATCAAGCCCAAAATTTCATTAGTCATCCAGTTCGTTTTTGCTTTTCTATCTGCCTTAGGGATTTTCTCACAAGCTTCATTTATCGAATTCCTCAACTTTGTCCATTGTTCCTCACTGTCACCAACGTCTTACAGAGCACTGAAAATGTTTTGAACATGTAAATTAAATTTTTTACGTATCACTTCATCTGTCTTTAAGAGTCCAAGGTTTAATTTGATGTTGCTTTTGGTCTGTTTCCTTTTCCTCAATTTCAGTCTAAATCTTAAAATTAAATTTTTTACGTATCACTTCATCTGTCTTTAAGAGTCCAAGGTTTAATTTGATGTTGCTTTTGGTCTGTTTCCTTTTCCTCAATTTCAGTCTAAATCTTCCCACTACAGGATTGTGGTCACTGTTGCAGTCTGCGCCTGGTAGTGGTTTTGCTGACAGTAAAGAATTTCTAATTTTTTTGTTGATCAGGATGTAGTCAATCTGATTTTTAGTATTATCTCCTGGACTCATCCAAGTCCATTTTCTTCTATTAGGTTGCTCAAACCAGGTGTTTCCTACTATAAACTCATTCATCTGTGCCCATTCTACAAGTTTCTCACCCCTTTCATTTTGCTTACCAAGGCCATGAGGTCCAACTATATCCTCCACCCTATCCTGTCCCACTTTAGCATTAAAATCTCCCATTATTACAGTAACTTCTTGTGATTTACATTGGACTTTGGCCATCTTTAATACTTCGTAGAAGTTGTCGATGTCTTCCTGAGTACTTGCGGATGTTGGTGCATACACCTGAATGATGTTGATATCAAATGGTTTGCCTCCCAAATTGACCAGCAAAACTCTGTCGGACACAGCCCAGTATTCCTTAACTGCTTTTGATTTGTCTTTGTCCATCATGATGCCTACTCCTCTTTCATGTGAGTTTCCACCAGAGTATATCACTGTGTATTCTCCTGATGTTATCATGCCTGCCCCCTTCCATCTCACTTCCCCTAGTCCTAAAATACCAATGTTAAGTCTTTCCATCTCTGTCTTGATAATTTCTAATTTACCCTTCTGCAACAATGTTCTTATATTCCATGTTGCAACTTTGATGATTTTAAATCTGAGTTTAGGGTTCGCAGTAACTGGCTGACGGTCTGGTGTCACCTGCGCCGCATGACGGCCCCTACCGGACGATGCTGCTCTTTGATTTTTTGGTTTCTGTCCATGATAACCTAGGAAAAATTACGATGGTGGTTTCCCGTTGCCTTCCATCGGTTTGTGTACGGTCTCTCCGCTAGCCTTACTCTCTCCCGAGATGTCCACAAGGCAGTGGAGCTATTCATCCATAGCTTGGGGATCTGGTTCGTGGGTACCAGGGCGTATCCACAGCCGGTGGGCCTGCATGCCTCATGACTGGAGGCCAGACCTCCTCCGAGTCCTACGAGATTCAGCCTGAGTCCGTGAGGTGCTCAGTTACCGTCTGTCGCCACGAGGAGGCACAGCGTAGAGCTTGCTGATGGAGAGGCTATGTACTGACAGGAAGAGACTTACGCCGTCTGCTCTTCTTTTCGCACAGCAGTGCTAGCCAGCAGTGCAGGCTGGAGCCGACACACTAGACGCATCACATCTGCCAATATGACGAGAGTATGGAAAAATAACAAGCTCTCCACAGCCACCATGATTGCAGTGTACAGAGCGTACATATTGAGTGCTGTTCTATATGGCACCGTGGACAGGATAACATACGTGCACCAAGAGCTCCAACTCCATAGCTTCACCGGAAGTACCACGCCAGATTGTCGGCCTTTCCTAAAAGGACCTTGTGTCACACAATGACGTCTTGGATCAGGCCAGCATGCCAGGCATGTGTGCTGTCTTCACACAATGACTTCCTGGATAGGGCCAGCATGCCAGGCATGTGTGCTGTCTTCACACAATGACGTCCTGGATAGGGCCAGCATGCCAGGCATGTGTGCTGTCTTCACACAATGACGTCCTGGATAGGACCAGTATGCCAGGCATGTGTGCTGTCTTCACACAATGACGTCCTGGATAGGGTCAGCATGCCAGGCATGTGTGCTGTCTTCACACAATGACGTCCTGGATAGGACCAGTATGCCAGGCATGTGTGCTGTCTTCACACAATGACGACTGTGTGACTTGGCCATATCCGCCGTGAGCAGGATGGCTAGATCCCAAAATATATCCTTGTATTAAGCGCTGTGCATTGTGCATTGATTGCCTTGGGAAATATAATATTACTGAATGCTATCTCATAGATATTCTGTGGATATTTCAGTTAAAAAAGGATAATGGTTGTTTAAAGCAAACTGACCATTTTAAGGGTTACGATCACAGTTTACACCAAGATGGTTGATACTGAATTGTGAACTAAAGATCGATGTGGGAAAAAATGCCATAGGCAGTTTGGGACAGTCTCTGGCGTGCTTGTCAACTAGGTAATCTACAGCGTAAAGAAGATATGGGTGGTTAAAACAGAATATAAATTGAGTTGGGTCATATGAAATGAATGTCCAGTCTTGGAGCTGAACATGTAGTATAACACCATGGAACTTGTACGTAGATCTATGAGTTTTGTAAAACGTTTATGTCAGCCACTGCGACAAAGTCAGGAAAATGATATGTTAATTTCCTTTTGCTGATATATCTCACGCATACAAACCGAATAAGGAAATATTAAACATCCACATCAGGTTTTCTGTCAGGAGTATGGAGGGAAAGTAGTTGAGTTATGCTAGCCATATGTTACAGGTGCAACAAAGGAGCATGATGCAAAATGCGTCAGGGCGTCAGCTTTGTATGTTATGCAGTGAAGACTCGTTGATAAATGGATCCGTGCTCTCCTCATCGTTGAAGTGTTTCGTGTAAGTGAAAGAGTCGTAGGCATCGTGTGGAAAGACGTGAATTTTTGTGGACTGGTGAGTTAAGGAAGAACATTTGTTTAACCACGTATTGTAAAACTGGGAAAATCGTACAAGTTGGGATTATAAAGCAAGATAAAAACGAAAACAAAAACGTTAATCATAAACTGAAATATCAGCTAATGAAGTGGAAATACAATCGATTGTGTTGCCAGTCCGTTATCATAAACATACAAAACCACAATTCGTAAAAAAAAACTATAAATCATAAATTGAAATGTACAGTAGTGAATTGAAAAGAACGACGGATTGTGTCACCAGTCCTTCTTTATTATAAACTTGTGAAACTACATATCATAAATGAACACTGAAGAGCTTTGCCAAAATATAAACTACGAAATTATACAAGTCCATGTCAACCATACAATCTAAACTTACATTTTAAAAATGTAATATGAATGGGTAAATTACAAACGCAATTGAATATGAAGACAATAGAGTTGAACCAAAACCACTAGAAAACTACCAAATTTACAATATGTATTTATTAAACAAAATCTAATATAAAGGTGTAAATTACAAAAACAATTGAGTATGAAGTCAATAAAATTGAAAAAAAAAACCTAGAAAACTACCAAATTCATAGTACATATAGTTATATAGTATATATAGTTGATAAATAGTTTTTACATATTCATGTGAAGAAGTATACCAAGAATACAATTGTTGTAGTATGTTTGGTATCTGTTAATTGACATTCATTTAGCCAACAATTTTCCATTGTATTTGATTATATAAAAGCGTATACCATCGCTCACGAACTGAGCGGACGTGTTTTGTGATCCTTTCCTCGGTTGTGTTTTCGTTTGGATTTTCTTGGAAGCCTGATGAAGTCTATCTGTGTTTGTAGCTATCTTTTACAGTTACAGAACCATGAAATAATGTTCCTTAAGACAAGTGAAAAATTTTGAAACATCCCTAAATATCTAAAATTACTGAGGTTAGAGGGTTCACAGCAGTATTCACGACGTCTCTTTTTTTCCGCCATGGTTCTGGTTCATACCTCCTTTGGACCTGCCTGTCATAGTGCGGGTCAAAGTGGTTGTACCACCCATCGTGGCAAGAGAAGTGTACGTGCTATGCGCGAAAGGCGTCGTAAACATCGAATCGCCAAAGCACTTGAAAATCAACTAAAAAAACTGAACTTTTGGCTGCCAACCAAAGTTTGTCTAACCCCCGCACTCAACAATCTAATGTGAAAGTTGGATTGTTCAACGCAGCCTTCGAATGCAGACAAGGTGTCCCACTCCCCTGGGTGACATATTGTCTGCCAACCTTAGCGACCGTGTCAACCTTCGACATGGACAAGGCAGAACCCTGACTCTGAAGGCTGATGTTACGAATAATCTTGATCACCTCGGCGTTTCCCCAGCAATTGTCATGAACATGAATAGCATCCAATTTTTACAGTTAATTGTTTCGTTTTAATTTACTGAACGTTGAATATTACTCTTGAACTTGTTTTGATATTTGTTGAGACAGCTTTTTGTTTATCTGATTACATAAAGACTGTATCAGGGCCAGTACTCTTGTGGGTGCTCTGTAACTCGGTAAATATGTACATAGGATAATCTGTTTATTTATTTCGTTTCATATACTTCTATGCAATCGTGTGCCTGGGTCACTACCATGATGGGCATTGTGGTGGCTCAAGGAGACTGTTCACCGTGTATGAAAAATGCGAGCGTACATCGGAGCTTAATTTAGCATATTTATGCATGGAAGTAGGGATGATCTGCAGTTAAGTATGTCAACAGCGTCACATTGTTTCCTTTTATTTATTTATCTATCTATCTATTTATTTATCTATCTATCTATCTATCTATTTATCTATCTATCTATTTATTTATTTATTTATTTATTTATTTATTTATTTATTTATTCATGTGAATAAAACAGATATTTTTGTGAACTGTTCATATCAGGAATCGATTTGATGTGTTGTAACGTCTGTGTGATAACCAAGCAGGTTTAGATCTTGGGAGGGGTTTGTTTGTTTCTTTCTTTCTTTCTTTGTTTGATTGCTTGTTTGTTCAAACCTTGGCATTGTGTGACATTCTGTTTGCTTATTTGTTTCTTTGTGTAAATAATAGCTATTTGATATGAAAGACAACAATACATAGAATGCATAGGTTATGCACAATGTAAAGATTGCCAGCTCGTAGGATTTTTGCATAGTCTTACATTTGCCATGTGTACTTTTGCATTGTTTTATATCACATGCTCATGCAATGGTGTTAGTGTGTATGGAAAGTGTATACTGAGTCTATCAACGCTGTCTGGAGAAAACTACACTGTCTGCAGGAAACGTAAAACTGAAAAGAACACTGTGACAGAAGACATCAGTGTATGATTACAGTATATGTAAATCTTTGTTGCATTTTGACACGTTTTGCAAATGATTTCCTTCACTCATCCTCGAAGCCATCATGATTTTCACATTCTCGAGAAATCATACCTGAGGTTGTTAAGAAGTTGACACCCATCAACTATCTTCATTTGCTAAAGTTGTTTCCAGGATGTGATTCTGTCATACGTTAACACCTCCTTGGTTCCACAGATAGGAAGCGAATGCTAAGTGTATCAAAGATGTGGATGACCAATTCCTGACAGATTGTGATTACCACTACCCCCACGAGAACATTGTATACGCCTGCTGGCGTCTGTTGCATGATAATAGCTCGGTTAGCACATCATTATCAATGTACCATTGCACACTTTCAGCTGACAGTTGTCTCTTTTGTTTCCTCTGTAACATAATGGTAAGCTTGAAATGTCGATATAATAGCATATATCTTAGTAAGAGATATTCATCGAGCTGTCTATTTTTTTCTAAAGATGTACATGTATACTTTTGAGAAGAGAAAAAGAAAGCAAGAAAGACAGAGCAAAACGTTATCCTTTCTTAGATATGTAAATCTCAAAACACACACACACACACACACACACACACACACACACACACACACATACACAGAGAGAGAGAGAGAGAGAGAGAGAGAGAGAGAGAGACAGAGAGAGAGAGAGAGACAGAGAGAGACAGAGAGAGAGAGAGACTTACACAGCTGTATAGTCACAATCCACAAACTTAAGTGCAGAGAATCTATTGCATGCCCCAAATGAACATAAAACCAGGCCAGTGTCCTAAATTTATCATGCAACTCATCACTCCCATCACTTTCTTCCATCTACCAGTCGGTAGGCCTACCACCAACACCACCCACCCTCTGGCGGTAGACAGTCAAACAAGGGGAGATAAGTTGATGCCCCACCCATGCTCCACATACAGCTGTCCCCTCACTTCCATGCTAAAATATCGCTATCTTCCCATAACAAAACTCTTCAGTCTGTGGGAACATGTCAGGAAATTAAAAATAAGATAGCAAAGCCACAATAATGTTGTCTTCTTTCGTGCTTTTACAACAAATTTCATTCTAATTTTACATAAAAATATCAGCTGATCGGAATATACTTCTCTACTGAGCTTCCAAACGGAATCAAATATATGGGTCAAACTGATTTGATTTGGTGCATTTATAGCTGAGATGTACATACAAGGTATTTTCCTTGTTCGTAAACCAAGGTATTAGACCATTCTTGTCTTGTGTGGATTTTACAGATGTGGAATCAGGCACTAGACTGAATTCATAGTCATTATTTTGCAAAATTCCATCATTGAATTGTGGAAATCCTTGTTGTTTCGTAATGTATTTTACATTGTGTGATCTTGACAATAGACTGGCCCTAAAGATGCCCATGTGTGAAAAACAGGACTGATCAAATGTCATCACAGGTGTGATGAACGATTAACTGGCAATTTTTATTCAGTCTTTCCCTCCCTTTCCACATCGTACAACGTCTACCCTTCTTTCTCCATAGCAGCTTTTTATTCCGGAGGAGGCAGGGGGGGGGGGAGGAGAGGGAATGTTGGAAGCATGGTGATGTAGAGAGGAGGAGATTAACTTTTAAATTCACTGGTGTTCGTGCCATAGGCTTACATATCAAAAGGTGGTATTATATAATGTACAAGTTCACAGAATGGTTCACGTATCATGCCTGTAGAACACAATGTATCACCATATCACCAGACAGGGGATGAGATGACATGATAGTGCTAATGGTGGGTCAGTTAAGGAGACAGTCGGGATGGGGGGTGCTACAAATTTTATAACTGAGAAAAGGATATGCCTGTGCAAGTAAATTAACTTACGATAATCATGTTTTTCATTTGTACTTGATATGGGAGTATTAAGTGGGACAACGTGTGCAAATGTCCATGAAGGTACACATTTCTGTGGAGGAAAGTCTCTCTCTCTCTCTCTCTCTCTCTCTCTCTCTCTCTCTTTCTCTCTCTCTCTCTCTCGCTATATGTATATATATATATATATATATATACATATATATATATATATATATACACATATATATATATATATATATATACATATATATATATATACACACACACACACACACACACATATATATATATATATAATATATATATATATATATATTCATATACACACATATACATATATATACTTGTTTTTGTACGTGCGCTTGCACTTTGTATCCTCCCGTCCCTCTTTATTCTGCAAGAATCGGATTCACATCTGCTAACGATAGTATGTCAGGTAAGTTCACATATCCGTTAAGTTGTATGTGAAATAACTGTCACAACAACATCAGTAACCATGTAAGACAGGTCAACATGGTCAACACAAACACAATGAGGGAAAAGAGCACCAGGTCGACCTATAAAGAAAATACACTTTTGCAGAATGGATGGGGACAAAAAGACACAGAAAGGAGACGCGCCTCCAGCAACAAAAGATATATTCGGATGGAGAAATATGATCGCCAACGCCATGCCGCAAGGCACATTATGATGAAGATAATATACATATCTATTTGTTCATACATATATGCATATGCATATATATCTATGCATATATACATACATAATATATATATACATATATATATATATATGTATGTATGTATGTATGTATATGTATACGTGCATGCATATTACTGTTTCAGTCTATAGTACTGTTAAATAACACGTTCTATGATGCAATAGAGTTTCTGTAAGATGTTGTACACTCTTGTGTCAGGATTATTTTCTGCATAGAAATTGATTTGATAATAATAGTATTGGTAGTGGTTCCTGATGTTAACTCTCTCTCTCTCCTCTCTCTCTCTCTCTCTCTCTCTCTCTCTCTCACTCACACACACACACACACACACACACACACACACCTCTCTCTCTCTCTCTCTCTCTCTCTCTCTCTGTATCTATCTACCTGTCTCTCTCTTTGTCTTCTCTGTGTCTGTGTCTGTGTCTGTGTCTGTCTCTCTGTCTCTGTCTCTGTCTCTGTCTCTGTCTCTCTCTCCTCTCTCTCTCTCTCTCTCTCTCTCTCTCTCTCCCTATTATATTTCAATGTTGTATGATTTTGATGTTCTTTGTGTAATTATTGTATAGTTCTATTACTATGGTTTTTATATAAAGTTATATTGGTATTATTGTAGACCCTCAATAGGCCAGGGCTGGATGTGAAGAAAATTTACATGTGTTCTTGTTCTCGTTTTCGTTCTGGTCCCCCACCCCCACCCCACCCCACCCCTTCTGTCTCTCTACTAGTCAAGTCGTGGTTAACATCTCTATAACTGAACTGTGCTATTCGCAGTATTATTGCTGTTTGATTTGAAATCAACCCACTGTTTTATCTAGGCTGATGCTTTAAAAGACATTAAATCCTCTCTCTCTCTCATATACACATGTAAAATGCGTTTACCTGAATTCGAAAATGAACAGCAACAATCGATCTCGAATGGCATATGGAAGAATACTGCAATTTTTTACATACATTTTGAAATGAAAGTTTAATCATTTGTTGTGTCACAAACTTTTCATTGAAATGTTCATGAAAACGAATCCATGAGGCTGATTCTAGCAAGCTGCAAGCTTCTTTTACGGAGGTTTTAATAGGTAATTCTATAGTATTATCAGTATTGTGTGCACCTTGCTTAGCTGCTCTGTCTACTACTTCGTTGCCTGAAGACCAACGTGAGAAGGCACCCAGCATAAACTGATATCTGTACCTTTTGTCCTTAAACGATGTATAAGATGATTTGCCTCAGTAATTAAGTCAGGTCTTGTGTCTGCATCAAAAGATTGTAGGGCATATAATACAGATTTTGAATCAACAAAGAGAACTACTTTGAAAAATACAGGTTTAAGGCTACTAAATAATGCAACGCTTGTATAATAGCGACTAATTCCGCTGTAAATATAGATATATTTGGCCCAATGAAAAATGACTTTTGTATTTTAAATTTTGAAACATAAAACGCTGTTCCAGCAGATTTATTTTCTAAGACTGACCCATCAGTAAAAATATGGAGGTGGGTACGGTAATTTTCATTGACGTGTTATCTTGCTGTGCATATCGAAATGTTAATGTTTTCATATTTCTTAGCATCTGTATAATCAATATCAAAGTGGCTTTAACTCTTACCAGTTCTTTCCCTTTCCATTTCCCATGTAGGGATAGGCATTGTGGATGGTGTCTCAGCTATTTCATCCAAATTTATGTTAGACTGTTTGACTAAGTCAGATACATAATTTGCAACAGTCATTTGTGATGAAATGTTGCTTGCTCGTTTTGGAAAGTCAGCATCAGACCTTAGATTAATTTCCTTGCTCACAAAATTGTCCGTTTGTGAAATAGTTCTGACTGCAAACTTTGCTATCGCTAGCTCACGATAGTTGTTCAGAGACAAAATTCCAGCAACTTGGTACGTTTACAGATTTGAAGCATGGGCTGGTACACCTACTGCAATTTTAAGACTTTTGCAGTCTAAACTTTGTATCCTCTTTAGTAAATATTTGGGTGCACTGAGGAACACTTCATGTGCATAGGATAATTCAGATCTTACAAGTGCTGTTGATAGATGGAGAAGTATGTTTGTATCCATTCCCCAGGGTAATCTGCTTATTATCTTTAGAAAATTTAAGGCTTTCTTTGCTTTTGTTAAAATATAATCAAAATGGACATTCCAGTTTAATTCAATGTTATAAAGACTCCCAGAAATTTTACAACCTCTTTGTAATGGATCACTTCACAATGCAGTCTGAAAGTAGGCAAGTTATTTAAAGTACCACCAGGATTAAATAGCATCATGTTAGTTTTTCCCGCTGACAACAACAGACCATTTTCTAACATGTAGTTTCCAAGACTATCAAGATCAGATTGATACAATTTCCTGATGTAATTCTGCGCTTTCTGGGGAGTTGTCTTTTTTAAAATAATATTCATCCAGATGCATATATCATCAGCGTACTGTACCAAAACAACACGATTTGAAAGTACTTTAGGAAGATCATGTATAAGGATATTAAATAAAATATGTGCTATCACTGAACCTTGTGGAATCCCCATGTCAAGACATCGTGAAGTAGAACAACCTGTTCCCACTTTTGCCTCAATTGTTCTATTGGCTAAATAGGACATACTATAATTATACATATTGCCAGATAGACCAATAGATTTCAGCTTGTACAATAAACGTGTATGCCAAACTTGATCATAAGCTTTTTTCACATGAAAAAAAAGTTGCTTAAAGACTTTTTCTAAAGGCAAATTCTTGTTTTATCTGAGTTGTAAGTTTAACCAGGTGCTCAACTGTGGATCTCCCTTTTCTGAAACCTGCCTGGTTTACCGGATTAACGTTATTTTTATCACAGTAATGTATAAGTCTGTTTAAGACCAATCTTTCTATTAGTTTGCTCGTATGGGACGTCAAAAGCAATAGGTTTGTAACTGTTTTTATTGTTTTTAGGCTTTCCTGCTTTTAATATGGGTATAACAATAGACTTTTGCCATACCTGTGGTACAGTTCCACTCATCCAGCATTTCTGAAAATTTTATGTAAGAAAATGATATAATTTTCTAGAAGATGCTTAATCGTTTCAGTTGAAACTGCATCGACACCTACCGAACTCCTTTTGTTGTGTAGAGACAAGATGGTGCTTTTTAGCTCTTCTAAGGTGATCGGAGAATTAAACCAGCGATTATTCTGAGGTATTGGATCAGTGAAGATACGTTTGTTAGCTGCCATTTCTCTGTAGTGTTTGCTGTTAGGAGACAACCCGTCTACTTTACTATTTTCAGCAGAGAGTTCTACAAAAGTTTCAGCTTTGTCCATGTCGGAAGGAAATTTGTGACATGTATCAATCATTATTGGACACCTAGGTAAATTGGCTCCGTTTTTCATTCGATTCATTTTTGTCCAGACTTTATGGAAATCCTTAAAATCTGAAATTTATTCGGTGCAGTATGATGCCCAATAATCTTTCTTTGCTTCAGCAATGATTTTATTACACAGGGTGTTAGCTTTTTTCATTTCCATGTGATCGTCCGGTTTGCTGCTTTTAATGTAGATTTTGAATTTATCTTTTTTATACTGAACTGCTTTCTCACATGCCTCTGTCCACCAAACATTACCCAAACGATTATTGGACTTAAAAGTTTTGAGTTTCGGGATGGAGAGGTCTGGTCTGCAGCAGCTAGAACTGCCCCTGAACTTAGAAAACATAAAGTCTACATTTTCACTTTCATAATGCTTATATTCTTGTACAGCAAGAGCAATCTGAAACATGGTCCAATCAGCACGCGTGTAATTGTATAATGTCAGGAGTGCTGTCTTTCATCCTGATGTTGTCATTAGTTATTGTTATGATGATAGGGTAAGTGATCATTTCCAAAAGTATCTCTGTAAGTGTCCCAGGTACGGCATGGTACTAATTCTGGTGATATTAGTGATAGATCGACGGCTGTTGCCCGGTGTTTGGAAACATCAGGAATTCTAGTGACACTCCCATCATTCAAAAGGTAAAGCGCACTGTCAACTATATTTTCTACTAAACGATTGCTTGTAACAGTACAACAATCTTTTTCCCAAAACGGGGAGTGGAAATTACAGTCTCCACGTTAGCTATCTACCGTGCTGCAGATCCGGAATCGTACGCAGCCATTCTGTGTTGTGGTCATTTGGACCTATTGACCTGTGTGTGTATGTGTATGTTTGTGTACAGTGTATGTGTGTGTTTGTTTGTGTATGTGTGCGTGTGTGTTTGTATGTTTGTGTTGTGTGTGTTTGTGTGTGTGTGTGTGTGTGTGTGTGTGTGTGTGTTTTGTGTGTGTGTGTGTGTGTGTGTGTGTGTGTGTCTGTCTGTCTGAGTGTGTCTATGTGTATCTTTAAAATGTATTGTTTGTCTCTCCGTACATGTACATGAGTGTGTCCGTTAGTATTTGTGTGTGTTTGTATGTATATCTTCTTTTGTTTTGCTTTGTTTTTGTGCGATATGGTGCGCATGTGTGTGTGTTTGTGTATTTGTTTTGTTTGTGTGTGTGTGTGTGTGTGTGTGTGTGTTGTGTGTGTGTGTTGTGTGTGTGTGTGTGTTGTGTTGTGTGTTTGTGCTCTGTGTGTGTGTGTTTGTGTGTGTGTGTTTGTGCTGTGTGTGTGTTTGTGCTGTGTTTGTGTGTTGTGTGTGTGTTTGTTTGTGCTGTACTGTGTGTGTGTATGTGTATGTGTTGTGTGTGTGTGTGTGTGTGTGTGTGTGTGTGTGTGTGTGGTGTGTGCTGTGTGTGTGTGTGCACCTATTGGAAATCTTGGAAAATAACAATAGCGAAGTGTTCCACTAGGTTTTGGCCATAGCCATTTATCAGATGGTTTCTGTCAATCTTTGGAGTGAGTTCTATGCCAAATACGCACTACGGAAATTGCCTCTTGGCACTCATTATCCCATAATGAGGGAACTGTACTCCTATGATTGTAAAGTGCTCACTAAGTCCTGCTTAATGGATCTACATTCTGTTAACTGTTTTGCACTCAGTAGTCTTTGACCGTCCATCTACCGACAAATGGAATTTAATGTACTCACTGGTTCTCACTTAATTGCTCTTCAGTAATGTTTCCAAGCATGACTCAAAAAAGATACGTGGACACCAGAAAAACGGGAGGAGGTTCTATCTTCCGACACAGGAACCCTCTACAGACAGACGGTCTTACATGGACAAAATACTGTTGACAGCTCTAACAAAGGAACACGCAGTTATCATCAGATCCATCACATGCAGCAAAGACATGCTGTCATTTAGGCACTGATTTATATGGTCACAATAAATACTAAGCCTAACCCGATGAATATCTGACTGAAACCTGTTACCACAGGACTGACTGCAAGATGATTAGCTACATTGTATGTTACAATACAGTTCACACCTCTATAATGCAATGCTCTGTGATATTTTCCAGTGTTATACAAAGATACACATGTAGTCATTGACAGTGAACATTGATTTGGGCTGAATAACTTTAATCTGGAACATTTAAAAGGGAAGCGCTTGCGTTGCCATTTACAGAAGGGACATTTTTTTGTAAATCTTTTTTTTTGTTTAATGTCAAGCAGAAGGAGGTTCTATGTTTATTCAGCGGCTGTGTGTACCTGTGAATAAAATGAATAAGTGAAGACTTCTGACGTATTCCCCGATGGTGCCTAACCACAGATCCAGCCGTACACGAAATCACAAATGCTGAAATCTAAATCGTCATGAACTAGTTTGTGTAAAATGTTAAAAACTTTCAGCACTGGTTTCTCTTCTATCAGTGAGTTGATTTTTACACAGTTTGGATTACAGTCAGACACATTTCTGAGATTTAACCATGTATGTTTCAAGATCACTTTACACAGTCTGCATCATACCACAAGGAAAGTATTGCCCATCTAACTGTCTTATAATTCCCTTTGCTCTTGAATGCTAAGTTTCTTCAGAAAAGTGCAGTCTGAAACATGGTTTGACCATCTGGTTGTCTTGTTTTTTGTATGTTTGTAATTTGGCTTTGTGCTTGAGTTTGTTTGTTTGTTTGTTTGTTTGTTTGTTTGTTTTGCTTGCTGTTCGGTTTGTTGGTGTTTGTTTGGCGTTTGTTTGTTGCGGGCTAAATAAAAAGCAAAATTAAGGAAAAATATTCAGATTGAAAATGATCTTAACACAGTCAATTGGCCTAAAAAGACAGCTTGGGGACTTAAAAACATAAAACGAGGACGAGACAGCTGCTCAGAGAGTTCCTTAACTTCCTTCACCACAACGTCCGTTCGCCATCACTACCAAATATCTTTCACGTCACATATTTGTATGATGCAGAGGGATAGGGTTATTCTCTGCACACTTTCCATAGTGTCAACGAGCCTGTTTCCATGGATTTTCTTGGTGAGAGTTCCCCGACCTCATCATGGCACTGACCTGAGGAAGTTGCCCGCCCTTTCAAACTTCAGATCACAGTTTAGAAAAAGTGTGTGTCCACCCAGATATTCAACTGCTGATATCACAAGTATGTGCATGTACTTTTAACCAGCAATCACGTGGCATACTGTAATCATCCACGTATGTATTTCTGACCATAGGTATATGTGCACGTATGGTTAAACGTTGCTACTGTTTATTCATGTGTGTACTAGAATTAATGTACGTAATCTGATTTGAGTGTACATGCGATATGTCAATACCTCTTTATGTATCACATTCTGTCTCTTGTAAATTTGTAATGTGCAATGAGTTTTGAGAATAACGTTTTACAATTATTATTATCATTAATAGTAGTAGTAGTATAGTATAGTTAGTAGTAGTATCAGTATTAGTATTATTATTGTTGATATTGTTGCGTGATTGTTATTGTTATTGTTATTATTATCATCATGATTATTATCATTATATTATAAGAAATCTTGCGAAAGGTGTCACGTGATAACAGGCTTCATAAAGAACAAAACACCTTGGACAGAAAATATCTTTTCTCCTTCAAGTTTATCATAATTGTCTTGCCTAGTCTTGTCTTATATTATCTTATCTTGTCTTGTCTTGTCTTGTTTTGTCTTGATTTATCTCGTCTTGTTTGGCCTTTTGTCTTTTAAGGTTGGACTGTCCTCTGCATTTTCTATCTAGAATAATTTGCAAATGAACAGAACAATGAACCTCAAATGAATATTGAAATAAAATTTAACATAAACACCTTTCGCGAAAGCCAGTATTAAAGATATAAAGATTATCCACAGATCACAGGGCGTTGTAGCTTCTTTTTCTAGATGATGTCATGGTGAAGTTATCCTATAATCTGACTCGTTAAGTCACAAAAATGCAGACTACACAGTGTGATCAGACAGAATCTTATACAGAGCTAACCATGTACCTTACTCATTCAGTTCACAACAGATTGACTATCATACTTTTCTTAAATCGTTATGTTCACTGAAACAACATGTAAGGAAAACTAAACTATTCTTGAAAACGATGCCTCTTAATCATATTTATGTCTACCTATTATTTTAGTTTTAGATTACACCAACTTTCCTTTTCACATTAACTGAAATATTTAAAGCTGAACTGAAATGTTATGACACTACTCATGAAAAATACAATACAGGTCTTAAGCAAAAACCTTACGCAAATTGCATCAAACTCCCAGCACAAAGAGAAACCAAATCCCTAAGTAGTTGCGTGCACGCCCTTTCCGTGGCAGACTGTCATTTCAACCTCTCCCATCAGATTCACGTTTCATGAATACGTCTTGGGCTTGATGTCAAGTGTGCACTGATTTACTGTCAGAATGTCCGCTGGCCGAGACATGTGAATGTGACCCCTGTGCAACGACATGGTGCCACGCAACACAACACTTTACTGACACATCTTCATGTTCTTTCCCTGTTGTTTGTCTAGTTATCAGTTTGCATGAAAATCTTCTCCTATAGGTTCAACCGTACTGTAAAGGGTATCGGCCAAAAACAAAACCAACCATTTTATCTTTTACTTATTTGTTTGATAGTCCCTCATATTTCTATTTTGCCTGATCATCAAAAGAGCACCAAGACTAGGGTCTTCATTGTCTGTTTCTTAAAAGAGGCAGGCAGACAGACAGGCAGACAGACAAAGATGGTGAAGGAGAAAAAGGTTGTAGTAGACGGTGGGTGGAGAAACGGCCTAGATTTGACTCACTTGAATGGCCAAATGTTATACAAAACCTTTTTGGCGTATAGTTTCCTGTGTGTGTGTTTGTCTTGTCTGTCTGCCTGACGCAAAGTAGTCTCCGAGAGTTTCTGATTTTTTCCATTCTGTGGATCTTTACCATTCTTAGACCAACGTACTGATCTAATACGTAACTGCCGACTTTTTAAATATTTTCGTCTGTAGACCTTTTCTTATAGTCTCTTTGCCAGGCTAATGCTGAACGTTGAGACATCAATAAATGAAACTTGAGATTTTAAGATTGAGGCCTCAACTTCTTCCCTCAATTTGACCTCAAATCGAAATGAACGTCTAGTCCTTCGGAAAGGAGCGAAAAACTCGCCGGAACTATGTGCCTTCTGAACTGCGATCTCTAAAGATTCCACAGCAGGTGAAAATCGTGAAAAGCAGAGCATTCGCTCGGCTGCTCCGGTATGGAACATTGGAGAGATTGGTTCATTTCCCAGTCCCTCCCCTCTCTGACAATAAGCCATCTTTGCCTTTCTTCAATTTTGGTATAAAAAAGCAGTCCGAGTTTCACATGGTAAATCAGTTGTGACAGAAATGAAGATGAGTATGAATAATGGAAAAGGCAAACGTTTGTACTTACTATGCTCAAATCTAGCACACATAAAATTAGCAACATCCGGTGTGTGTGTGTGTGTGTGTGTGTGTGTGTGTGTGTGTATGTGTGTATGTGTGTGTGTGTGTGTGTGTGTGTGTGTGTATGTGTGTGTGTGTGTGTATGTGTGTGTGTGTGTATGTGTGTGTGTGTGTGTGTGTGTGTGTGTGTGTGTGTGTGTGTGTGTGTGTGTGTGTGTGTGTGCAGTTAACAAAGTTATATGTATATACAATATTTATCTAGAGAGAGAGAGAGCTATATATATAGATGTATATATGTATATATACAAGGGTAAGTCAAAAAGTAATGCCTTCTTATTTATATCAGACGAAGTTTTTGATAAAATTACCTGAAATGTTGCTCAGTTACAAATGATTATAACTGTCACGGACTGAACTATTTTGTGTGGTATATTTCCGGTTCATAGACTCGTGAGGAAAATTCAAAATGGCTGCCACCTTAGAGCTGCGTCAAAAACAAAGAGCAGTGATTGAATTCCTTTTTGCTGAGGGGGAAACCTTGCGAACATTCACAGACGATTACAGAATGTGTATAAGGCGAATACGTTAGATTATAGCAATGTTCGCAGGTGGGTCTGTCGTCTGAATGATGAAAAGGTGGGAACTGCAAGCGTAGCCGATAAACCCCGTTCTGGCCGTCTGTCCACTTCTGTGAATCCTGCCAATAAAGCAAAAGCAGATGCTCTGATTAGAGAAGATAGGCGCATAACTCTTGAGGAGTTGGCAGAAAACCTTGAAGTGAGCCATGGAAGTGCTTTTAACATTGTGAATCACTTGGGTTTTCAAAAGTGTGTGCCCATTGGGTACCGAGAGAGCTGACTACCAAACGCAAGACTGACAGGGTCAACGCATGCACTGAACTTCTTGAACAAAGTCAGAGAGACAACACCTTCTTTGGAAGGCTCGTTACCGGTGATGAAACATGGATTCACCATTATGAAACGGAATCAGAGACAGTCAGTAGAATGGCGCCACCCTATGTCACCAAAACCGAAAAAGTTCAAGACAGAAAAGTCAGCTGGAAAAATCACGGCGACTGTCTTTTGGGATGCTCAAGGTGTCATTCTGGTTGATTTCTTGCCAAGAGGAGAAACAATAAACTCTGAGGCATACATTAATTAAGACCTGACAAGGCTCAAAGCAAGAATCCGACGAGTGAAATCCAACTTGCAAATCGGTAATATCCTCCTTCTGCATGACATTGCTCGACCACACACAAGCATCAGGACAAGGGAGACAATTGCCTCATTCGGGTGGACAACTTTATCGCATCCTCCATGCTCACCAGATTTCTTAACGCCTTTAGACTATCATTTCTTCGGCCCCATGAAAGAGGGTTTGAGAGGCAAACATTATGACAGTGACGAGGAAGTGAAAACTGCAGTGAAGACGTGGCTCCAAGCACAGTCAACAGAATTTTACGAGGCAGGATACATGCACTCAATCGAAGGTGGTATATTGCTATTGAGAGAAACGGTGTCTATGTTGAGAAGTAGGGATGTGATCCCCGGAGGACCAGCTTCATTTTGATGTATGATACACGTTCCTGTGTCGGTAATTGTTCCTGTACTAAAGAAAAAGACATTACGTTTTGACTCACCCTCGTATATATATATACCTATATATATATATATATATTTACCCGACGGAGGTTATTGGAAGCGGACATGTAGAAACTCCTCAAAAATGCAAAATCACAAAAAGAAAAAAATGCAAAAAAGGATTTGAATATAGGGACATGGAATGTACAGACTATGTTAGAATTAGGAAAGCTCTACCTACTAGTCAAAGAATTAGAAAGGAGCAAGATGAACATAACAGGGCTCTGTGAGGTTAGATGGAGTGGGCAGGGACTTTTTACTGTAGGAGAGCATACAGTTGTATATAGTGGAAATGAAAAAGGTGGCTCAAGAGGAGTAGCAATTGTGCTGGACAAAAAGCATGCTGGAGCTCTGAAAAGCTATAATCCAATTAATGACAGATTTCTCACTGTCAAAATAAATACCAAATATGCTGTTTTGAACATAGTTCAAGCTTATGCTCCAACATCCACTAGCTCAGAAGAAGAAATAGAAAATTTTTACAATGACCTCCAAACTATCAGAGACAAAATTCCCAAAAAGGAAATATGCATTGTGATGGGTGACTTCAACGCTAAAGTTGGAGAGGGGACTGACACAGAATGTGGAATAGGACCATATGGTTTAGGAGAACGAAATGAGAGAGGTGACATGCTGGCTCTGTTTTGTCAGGCAAATGAGATGAACATCACAAATACTTTCTTCCAACAACCACTGCGCAGAAGATACACATGGATCTCTCCAGGAGACAGGTGTCGTAATCAGATTGATTATATTATCATTGACAGATCCTGGAAATCAACTGTCCTCAATGCAAAAACAAAGCCTGGAACAGACTGCGACACGGATCACATTCTTGTGACAACCAAATTAAGAATGAAAATATTGAAGAAGCCTAGATCTGGCAGAAAAGAAAAGTCAAGCTCGAAAGCAGGGAGAGCGGGAAAAATACTCAGCACTGAAAAGGGAAATAAAAAGTAAAGTCAGAAGAGACAAAGCAAATTGGCTGGCACAAGAATGCAGAAAAATCAATGAACACAACGAAAACAGGAAGTCGAAGGAGCTCTTCAAACAAATAAAAAAAGTGAAAAAAACAAATTTCAAAGCAACAAACCAATGCATCAACAACAAGGATGGTCACACTCTGACTGAACCAGATGATGTCTTGGATAGGTGGAACGAATATGGCACATCACTTTTTGGCAAACCTGACAGCCATGAAAATAATTTAGAGCCAAATTTGGAATTGACCCCTGGAGATACGGAACCTGAACCTCTGCTCAGCGAAGTTGAATCTGCCATTAAAGATCTAAAATGCAGAAAGTCTCCTGGTCTTGACAATATTCCTGGAGAGTTGTTGAAACACTCAGGTGATGGTGGACTCAAAGTAATGCATCACTTATGCTGCAAGATATGGAAGACTTGTCAGTGGCCTACAGACTGGAAGCTCCAAGAATTTGTCATGTTACATAAGAGTGGAAATGTCAAAGACTGCAACAATTATAGAACAATTGCACTGATCAGTCATGCCAGTAAAATACTGCTGATAATAATTTTAAACAGGTTAAAGCCAAAAGTAGAGGAAGAGCTATCCGACTGTCAGGCAGGCTATAGGAAAAACAGGGGAACAATAGATATGCTGTTTGTACTCCAGATATTGATAGAAAAGATTAGAAACACAGACCAAGAGATGTTCATCGTTTTCATTGACTACAGCAAAGCGTTTGATAGCGTGATTCACCAAAGTCTTTTCCACTTCATGATCAAAATGGGTTTTCCAAGACATCTGGTTTCCCTCATAGCTTCATTATATAATGATCAAAAAGCAACAATCAGATGGAATAATCAAAACTGCAAATTTTTTAACATCACTAAAGGGGTAAGGCAAGGTTGCATCCTGTCTCCACATCTCTTCAGCATATACACTGAACATATCATGAGAGAAGCAGACATAGAAGACATGGGAGTAAATATTGGTGGTAGAAACCTGTCAAATTTACGCTACGCAGATGACACAGGATTACTGGCAGACAACATTACAGGCTCTAGGAGGATCCTGTACAGGGTAGACCGGGTTGGAAAGGCAGCTGGGCTGGACTTAAATTCAAAGAAGACAAAGGTTATGCATGTTGCAGGCAAATATAACACTAGACAGGACCAGATCATGCTAAACCAAGTCCCTCTAGAAAATGTCAAGGACTTTAGATATTTAGGTTCAGTCAAGACACACGATGGAACATGCTCAAAAGACATAAAGATGAGAATTGGAATGGCCAAGAACAGTATGGTTCAATTGAACAATATTTGGAAAGACCACAGCATAACAGCAGACCTTAAGATAAAACTCTTAAAATGTCTTGTCTGGCCAGTGATGTTATACGGCTGCGAGGCATGGACAATGAAGAAAGAGGATGAAAGACGAGTGGAAGCAGCAGAGCTGTGGTTTTACCGAAGACTGCTGAGAGTCAAATGGACGGATAGGCGCTCAAATGAAAGCATACTGAATGAGTTGGGTACTACACGCAAGCTTCTAGTACTCATACAACGGAGGAAACTGAAATATGTTGGACACGCAATCCGTAATGAGAGAACAGACTTGATGTCCACTGTCCTCCAAGGTAAAGTGGAAGGAAAGAGAAACAGAGGACGGCCACCTGCATCACTTGCTAGAAACATCACAAACATCAGTGGCAAGAAACTCCAGGAGGTGGTCAGACTTAGCCAAGATCGAGAGTGCTGGAGGCAACTTGTGAGGACATCATGTGCAGCGGCCAACACTGTTCCCGGTGACGCCGACAGGTGAGACAGGTGAGGTGAGATATATATATAGGGGGGGACTGTAGTCGAGTGGTTAGAGCGCTCGTCTGCGGTGCGGAAGGTCGGTGGTTCGAATCCGCTAAACGCTGGTTCGATTTTTCCGGCCTGAAAACTCCCTCTGTCCACCCAGCAGTGAATGGGTACCTGACTTCGGTCGGGGGAGGTTTAAAAAGGCGGCGAAAGGAGAGGGATGGGCTCCGCCTTTCATAATGCCGTGCCCTAGACACGGTGAATCTTTAACAGTTCACTGCCCCTACGGTCATATTGACCATGGGACCTTTAACTTTATATATATATATATATATATATATATATATATATATATATATATATATGTATATATATATATATATATATATATATATACAGAGCTATAGATATAGATATCTATACATATATATATATATATATGTATGTGTGTGTGTCTGTGTGTGTGCGTGCGTGTGTGTGTAGGTGAGACAGAAAGAAAATGATAACTTGGGTCAAGAGTCACACGCCTAACAAGCTGAGTGTACTCTGGTTCACTATCTTCTTTTTGTGTGTCTGAGTGTGTGCGTGCGTGCGTGCGTGTGTGTGTGTGTGTGTGTGTACGTGTGCGTGTAAGTGTGCGTGTGTACGTGCGTGCGCATGTATGTGTGTGTAGGTGAGACAGAAAGAGAATGATAACTTGGGTAAAGAGTCACACGCCTAACAAGCTGAGTGCACTCTGGTTCATCATCTTCTTTCTGTGTGTCTGAGTGAGAGAGAGCTATAGATATATATGTATATACATATATGTATATACATATATGTATATACATATATATATATATATTATATATATCTGTGTGTGTGTGTGTGTGTGTGTGTGTGTGTGTGTACGTGAGACAGAGAGAGAATGATAACTTGGGTCAAGTGTCACACGCCTAGCAAGCTGAGTGTACTCTGGTTCACTATGTTCCCTCTCTCTCTTTCTTTCTCTCTCTCCGTGTGTGTGTGTGTGTGTGTGTGTGTGTGTGTGTGTGTGTGTGTGTGTGTGTGTGTGTGTGTGTGTGTGTGTGTGTGTGTGTGTGTTAGAAAGAGAGACACAGGATGACAACATGGTCTAGGGTCACACGCCTAGCAGTTTGAATGGATCCTGACTCAGCATTACCTGTGTGTGTGTGTGCGTGCATTGTTCATTTATTCTTGCAAAGTGCAACGAACATGCTTTTGACGTGGACTGTGCTATGTAAGTGAAATAAGTAGTAGTAGTAGTAGTAATATAGTAGAAGTAGCAGCAGCACCAGCAATGGCAGCAGCACCAGCAGTAGTAGTAGTAGTAGTAGTAGTATCATTATTAAAGTACAGTCTCATAGTCCTTTACCTTTAACAGATAACCAAAGCCGTACCAGTGATAATCTATGACTGTGGACTTTCAACCACTGAATGCAACTATTAACATAACTGATGCCTTAAGGATTCATGCAGATTTGAGGCAAAAAGCAAACTAGGTTACTTCAAAGGAAACATAGTACCACATACAAACACTCTCCAGAACTGAGCTGCTTGGAAAAGTAAGGTCCAACTGCTAATCAGACAAAGGCAATGGAAACATTAGGTGGCACTGTTAGTCCTACCTATCCATCTTCATACGGGAAAAGAGCTTGTGTCCTGAGCAATCCCACCACCATCCATCAAAGCAATTGGACGCTGCACTGTCTAGACAATTTCTTCTTTCCAGTCAGACTCCATCAGTACTTGTGCCCTGAAAAGAAGTCTATCAATCAGTCTTTTTGCTCTTACTGTTCGTTTCACTACAGCTCGTATTTCGGAATACACTTGACTGTGAAAGTAACTATCAGAACTGCAACAACCGCGTGTGTGTGTATGTGTGTTGTGTGTGTGTGTGTGTGTGGTGTGTGTGTGTGTGTGTGTGTGTGTGTGTGTGTGTGTGTGTGTGTGTGTGTGTGCGTGTGTGTGTGCATATAACATGTTTTCTCTTCTATTCTTTTGTTTCTTAACTTCTTACTATATTGAAAAAAAATCAATGGTCAAGTGATTAAAGTGCCCATCTAAACAAACGAGACATGTCAGGTTCAAATCCACGTTATTAGAGGGACTTTTTCTCCCCAGCCCTCTTCACCCCCACCCCACTGGTCACTGTTGGTGATTTCACACACATACAGCCTTTTCTTGGCGTTCAAGTTTAGGCCAGCCTTTTTGCTGGCTGCACCCGCCGTATTAGTCTACTTCTTTCATACTGGTAATTTGTTTGCTAATAGCGCAGTACCATCGGCATGGCGCAGGTTTGTAGTTTTTTCCTCCTATCTTTATGCCCATGTCCTTGTATATCAACATCTCTCATGACTTGTTCCGTAGATTTTACGGTGAGAGGACAAACCTTGTTCTAACTCCCCTGTGGATGTTGAGAAATTCATATTTCTGACTGTTCTGATTGTAGCCTTTGGTCCTTTATGTAATGAGGCAATTAATGAAATAAGATGTTTGGGCACGCCTTTTAAATATGGTTGTAATCAGTCATGATGATGAACCTATATGCTGTCTCTTCAGAAATGTACGGTAGAGAAATGATGACTCTATTAGGAAAAGCTTTGACATATTACAGATCGTGGTCAAGAAATGGTTAAAAATCTCAGACGCTGCGCTACAGTTTGTGACTTTTTTTAGAGTTGTGTGCAGCTAATTTTTGCAATAACTCTACACTGTATCATTGGCCGTCCTTTGGGTGTGTTTTTTTTTCCTGTAGATGTATAGTGATGTAGAAAAGCCTTAGTCATGGTTCCACATTCACACACACACACACATCTTTTTCACATGTATCTGTTTCTAATGTGTGGAAAAGGGTTTGTTTGTTTGTTTGTTTGTTGGTTGTTAGCTGATCGGTTGGTTTTGGTTGTTAGTTGATTGGTTGGTTGGTTGGTTGGTTTTTAGTTGTTTGGGGTGGGCTTTTTTTTTCTTTTTTTTTTTTTTTTGGTGGGTGGGGAGGGGGGTAATTTTTCTTTTCAGAAAAATGGAGATTGTTAAAATATCCTGACCATCTTGTTTCTTCTTTCTATTCCTCCTCCAGTTTGCATTTTCTTTTTCTACTTTTTCCGTTGCTTTTTTCAACTTTTTAGTCTTTTGCACATTGGAATGCAATAATAAATGGAAAGAGATTGTATCAAGTGAGTGACCAGACAGACCTGCCAACTGGAAGCCCAGTAACCTAACCAACGATGCATCTCTGCAAACTGTCTTGGACGAAGGGACACAACCTGATGATAACTGAAACAACCACGAGAACGCAGGCTGCTACTCTCCCTTACTCTGTTGATTCCTGTGCCACTTTTCTGATTAAAAATCATCTGCTCCGCGCACTTTAGAGAACTGGCTGGTTCTGTTGGAAAACTGAAGACTGCTTATCTAGCTTTCAGTTTACACTGGCCTGCATAATGATTAAAAGAAGGTAATGTCATACGATCAACTCCTCCCTCCCTCATGTACATTTATTACATTTATAGATTTAAACATGCAGTTACCTGAAAATCTGATAATCTCAATGGGTCGAATGATGAGCTCCCTAACAATATCTGCCTCACAGTCCGGTGCTGCCTTCTTCTCCTCCTCTGTCTTCTTCTTAGCGTGAATTGTACATTTACCTGTTTATTGCATAGCCTCCATGAACAAGATGGTTGAGCTATTCAAACGATCTCCTTTTATTTCTTTAAGAAAAAAACACATCTCTTCGCCAATTACTCTCCTGGAAAGAAATTGGTGTGAAAAGTGTGAGTGAGTGTGGTGTGTGTGTGTGTTGTGTGTGTGTGTGTGTGTGTGTGGTGTGTTTGTGTGTGTGTGCATAAATGTGTATATTTTTTCACATGACTCTGCATATGTCTATATCCATGTTTTTCTTCGTATGTATTTTTGTATTTGCACAAACAAGTTTGTTTTCATAAAAAGAAATGAGTATATCTGATTATGTTTGAATCTACTCTATCTATGCTATAGAAAGTCTCATGCACAAAACGTCTGATGTTATTTGTCTTTTCATTAACGGATGGGAGCTGTTTTTAGACCCTACAGACTATCACACATTATTCCATTGATATGATCATGCTTACATGTACTCCTTAATTTTTGAAAACGTGTAAAGAATTTTTTTAAACTTTCAGGTTGGTTTAACTGTCATACACTGGTTACATAACATGCTCATAAAAATAAGAGAAATCACTATTTCTTGAAATCCAATATGTGAATATATGTATTCATAATACTAATCACGACTATGGCTTTTCAGCATCCACAGAAAAGATAGGTAGTGTCATCAGCTTCAAGTAATTGCCCGATTTTCTGTCTTGTTTGTGATGCTTCTAGCGATACATTGCAAGTTAATCCAAAGCTTGGCTAAAATTCAGCTGAAAACATTCAAAAATGCTGCGAATACATTTTTCGTTTGAAGCCACTGTCCCACCACCCGCCTTTATAACCAGAATGGACTGTAGCCATTAAAATGTATCATTTTGCAGTATGGATTCCTGTAATGAAATTGTGATACCAAAAAATTCTCCATAAGCGAAGAAAAGAAAACCTTAGCTGACGACACATCTTTATCAAAAGAAAGATACATATATACAAGGGCCAGTTAGCAGTCTTCACCACAACCCCAAACCAGAACGTGCAGTTTTCCAGGACATTTATTCACTGGCAGTTTCCATCTAAAAGATGTCGGCAAAAATCGATTTAGAATACAGCACTATTTTAACACACATCATCACAGTATAAATAATTTCAAAATATGCAAAAGGGCTCTCAAAGTATTATTTTCTACATCAAATAATTGAAATAATACGTATAGCAAAATTGGTCTCAATAGTGAAAGAAGGTATAAGATGTGGCCCTTTTTCCTGGCAGGTGAGTACTGATAAGTAATATTACTCTTTTATCCAAATTTCATATCAGGGTTTGTGGTTTGTTCAACCTGGATTCTCTGCACTCAGATAATTCCATATCCGCTCCACATATACCTGCCAGATTCCTTGAGTCTGTACAGTATGCTCCGCGCTGGCAAGATCTTGAAACTAAGGACAAGAACGAGACTTGCGAAACACTGACAACACAGAATGAATGGAGCATTAACCCTGTGTCTTCCGCATTGTTTCCCAACTGCAATAACTTAACTCTCTGACTACCTCACCCTATCCACCACCTTCCTGCAGGAAGCTGGTGGATAGGGTGAGGGAGTCAAAGGGTTAAGTTTTTGCTTTGCTAGCATGGTTGACAATGCAGGATGCTGGTGGACGGATGCAGGAGGCGTCATAGACTTAAGATGGGCAGTTCTGTTTTGTTGACTTTAAAGTTCTACCACTCTCAGAGTGTATGAGGACTAGCTATAAGAATGTTGCTCAAAGAAGCCTTAAAACATGTTGGTTGCACTGTGAGATACCGATGCTGTTGTCGGATTCTCTCTGGGTCTTTTGCAACTACACACGGATGTGCTTAAGATGTACAGCAAACTGACTTTTATATTGCAGGGTGGGTTTGAAATCAAGACAAGGTTATCTTCAGTCCACGGCTTCGTCAAAAGGCCAGCCAGCCTTCATATGAGGAAAGAAACAGGCTGAATGGTCTTGTTTGTTCTTGTTAACTCTTTGACTCCTGCACCCTGTCCACCAGCATCCTGTATTGTCAACCATACTAGCAAAGCAAAAACTTAAAAACTTTTGACTCCAGCAGGAAGCTGGTGGAAAGGGTGAAGGAGTCAAAAGTTTAAGCTGGTGGAAAGGGGTTAGGGAGTCACAAGGGTTAAGCTTTTGCAGTTGGTGGATAGGTGTGGAGTCAAGGTAGGGATAGGGTGGATCAAAGGTATGGATAGGGTGTGGGAGTCAAAGGGTATGGATAGGGTGTGGGAGTCAAAGGGTATGGATAGGTGGAGTCAAAGGTATGGGATAGGGTATGGAGTCAAAGGGTATGGATAGGATGTGGGAGTCAAAGGGTATGGATAGGGTGTGGGAGTCAAAGGGTATGGATAGGGTGTGGGAGTCAAGGTATGGATAGGGTGGAGTCAAAGGTATGGATAGGGTGTGGGAGTCAAGGTATGGATTGGTGTGGGATCAAGGTGTGGATAGACACAGGACAAACAGAGTGGAGGGTGAAAATATCGCACAGCCATGCATGTTTCTACACTGTCCTTTCTAGCAATGGATACAGTATTCAGGGTTGATGGGGTCCTCCATGGTCTGTGGGTCTCTCTGTATTCCTCCTGCACAAAGAAAACAGAACCAGTCATTCAAACCCACAGTTTGGTTTAATCTTCTGATAGATTCTGTTTTTTCTTAGCCCTTTGATTCCCGCACCCTATCCACCAACTTAAAAATCTTGACCGTCTGACTCCCTCACCCTATCCGCCAGCTTTCTGCAGGAAGCTGGTGGATAGGTGAGGTAGTCAAAGGGTTAAACGTTTGTCCAAATCGATGCAGTCAATGCCAAGTGCGGTGACAAGACTGTTCATCGCCACCTGGAACAAATAAACAGGTGTTCATTCTCATAGCATCAAAAAAAAGTTTAGATTTTGTCAAATGAAGTTTCTCTTCAATTATCCATCAAAACAGGCTATTGACACCCACGTCAAGTTTCATTTCAATTTCTCAAGATGATGTCTCCGTGCTCGGAACGAGTTCCATATGTCACAGGTGCCATGTGATGGAGAAGATCCAGAATGATCATGGCACAAGCCTTAAGCCTGCACATAAACCCACGAGCTGGCCTGGTCCTGAGGCCCTACCTAGATAGTTCCATAACCCTGGGGTCGTAGGGGAGTGAGGTGGCAGATACCTCAACTTTTCTCGGGGCCAGCACCACGTGGGCGGCGCTCATCCCCTCTCCCTCGCTTCAAATTTATATTCATATCACATTTTTTACCAAGACTTCAGAAAAGCAAGAAGGCTGATTGGTCTTCACGGGGAGGGACCTGGGAAATCAACATATCTGTCCAACGATTTTATATCATTTTTAATTTAAATCTTAAGGATGGCTGCCCAGCTTTTTCTCACTTCGAGTCTCAGTAAAAGCCTTACCTGTTTTCGTTTCTTGATATTTAGAATTACTCTTTCACTATTATGCCCTGTCACTTCTAACTACAATGTGGCATTGTGTAGTCATTCATGTATGCATATTATATCTTTATCCATAGGTATGTGTATACATTGTTAGACCCTGAGTATGTGTTCATAAATGTGGCTACGTGTGTGTACCCGTGCGATAATCAGTGCTTCTGTATGCATTATACTTCGTGTCTTTCACATAGATAATGTGCAGCGAATCTTGATTACTTTGAAGAACAATGCCATACAAAAATGAGTAATTATGATTGTTTTCTCTTCGATCTGCTCTTCAAAATATTTTTACAAATGGAACTGTAAATCAACACAGACCATCATCAGTTAGATTTCTTCTTACGACGGTATGTTCAAGTTACAGAATCCTTAATCACCACATTTCAGAGAAAACTGATTATTCTCAAAAGGGAACAAAAGATAATGTCAGCAATTCCTCCAAGGTTTAAAACATTTTGCAGTAACTGGATCGAGTAAGATCATTTAGACACAGAGAAAGTCAGTTCCTGCAAAAGCTGGAATGTGTTCTTCTATCAGAGGTTGTTTACCTAGAGGTATGAGACTGCAGTCCTGGCTGGTGACCTGAGCGTAGGTCAGTTTACGAGCTGTCAGTCTGGCACGCACTTTCTTCCTCAGCTGTGGGTTTGCCATTCTCAGGTAGAAGTTCTTGGACAGCATGACACACTCCACGTCATCACTTAACTGCTCAAACAATGATATAACCAAAAAAAGTACCCCAAAAGAAGTGTGACTGCTCGCATTCAAGCAAACAGGAACCAGGAAACAAAAACACGCAAAAAGAATCAGAACACGTATTTTATACAACCAGACAAGACAGGCGCGAATTTTTGGCCAACTGGACTTTGTCAAGCATAAGATCACAAACAAACAAACGAACACCAAATACAAAAATTAGGAGAAAAAGACTGAAACTTCCCTGCTGCTTTGTCCAGTGTGAGAAAAGGAAGGAGGTCTGATTTAGCATAGATCACAAGCAAACAAACCTGGAATGCTCTTCAAAATTTGGCATACACCGTTTTTCTCTTGAACAAATAAGATGCAGCAACAGATTAGATCACAGCTGAGGAAGACGGTGCATGCCAGACTGATAGCTCGTAGACTGACCTACACTCAGGTCACCAACCAGGACTGCAGTCTCATACCTCTAGGTGAACAATTCTGATGGAAGAACACATTCAAGCTTTTGCAGGAACTGACTTTCTCTCCGTCTACATGACACTCGATCGTGTTTTTTCCAATGATAGAACTGATAAATAACACCACTCAAGTGGAAGTTCCGAATTTGTTCAAGGCGTACTCACTGCATTCAGAACTGAACTGACATTGTCTGGTTGTATTAAATACGCGTTCTGATTCATTTTTCGAGTTTTTTTTTTTCTTCTGGTTCCTGGTTGAACGCGGGCAGTCACACTTATAAGGATTCTGATCAAACAATGATATAACCGATAAATGACACAACTCAGTGAGAGTTCTGTGTTTGCTGAAGGCGTACTCATCGCATTTAGCCAATACCGCGTGCACTCGACAGAAATCTGACAATGACTATCTGGCAGATTCCTCGAGCCTGTACACAACGTATCCGTTTGCAAGGTATCAAAATATAGGGCGGGGAGAACGAGACGTACAAAAAACTAAGCTGAAACCACAAAAATGACAGGGGCAATGAAATGGGCTATCAACAGACCTGTTCTTTTGTTACATGCCGAGTCTGAATTCTTGGCATCAGATCTAGAATCCATGGATCTGTCAACAATCGGGTCTGAATTCTAGGCACCAGATCTAGAATCCATGACTGTCGACAAAGCCAATCTAAATTTTAGGCATCAGATTTAGAATCCATGGCTGTTAACAAAGCCAGTCTGAATTCTAGGCATCAGATCTAGAATCCACATCTCAGTCAACAATCGGGTCTGAATTCTGATCATCAGATCTAGAATCCATGCCTATGTCAATAAAGCCAGTCTGCATGTAAAAGAAAAGCAACATTATACCACTCGTATAAACATAACCACCGGTCAAGCAGGTGATGGTATTTTTTGCCGTAGTGTAGAGACCACCTAGGGTGAAGATATTTCTACCTCTTGTTAAGATCTTTGTCATTTCAAGTGATTGGATATATGGCCGACACTTCAAATCTCTGGTGATTGGATATGTGGCCGACACTTCAAAACTGGTGATTGGATGTGTGGCCGACACTTCAAAACTGGTGATTGGCTATATGGCCGACATTTCAAAACTGGTGATTGGATATGTGGCCGACACTTCAAAACTGGTGATTGGATATGTGGCCGACACTTTAAAACTGGTGATTGGATATATGGCTGACACTTCAAACCTCTGGTGATTGGATATGTGACCAACACTTCAAACCTCTGTGGTCACAAACTTTCTTATCATACAAAAACCATATAGCAGAATTGCATGTCAGTCTGCCTTCCCATTCTGAACGTACGTACTGGCCAGACCAGGTATGAGGGATTTCTTCATTTAGTTGAGGATTTTACTGCTTCAGCTGAACAAAACTAGAAAAAAGGGAGACTAATTTTTTAAAAATTGAAAAAAAAGTCAGTGTTTCTTCTGCTCATGACCTCCATCAGGGACCTGGGCAGCTCTGGACCTCTGCGTTTTTAAACTGGATTCATGAAAACCAGGTTGTTTGCTTGTGATCTGTGCTGACTCAGACTTGCTTTCCGTGGAGTTCGATTTATTTGTTTCATTTCTTTCTTTTTGTTTCATTATTAATTGTTATTGTTGTTTAAAGCCCGACCGACTGCGTAGAGCCATATCAAGACTATAACCGTTTCAAAACATACAAAACTTTAACAGGAAAAAAGAAAGAAAAGAAAAGAAAGTACACATATCATCAATGCAATCACACACGATAATTTAAGGACATCCCCCCCCCCCACCCCACCCCCCCACCCCCCAGCGTTGACCACTCCGTCCAATTTATCGCACAGGGGATTTAAAAAACGCTCCTGAATACAAATTTAAGCATAGCTAAGGATACCAAAACATCTATAAAAGCGGGCATAACTTACCTAAAATTGCTTCCACATGTCTCACCTCCCTAAAGCCAAAAATGTACTTAATACATGTACCCAATTATCAATCCTAAGAAAAAGTACGTAAGAATATCGAACACATATAGGTGAATGGACCATTAAGGCAGAAAATGATAGGAAAAAATGACAGAAAGCAAAGGCGGAAGAAAGAAACAAAGAGACTGACAGAAAAGAGGACGTTTCTAGCACAGCATTTCTAGAAAGTGGGGATACTACTCATACTGAAAGAGCCCCCGGTATCCCCACTGGGTTTCAGTATTTAATGAAAAAGATTAATAATGGAGAACTTAAGGCTGGCTGCTAACATAATACTGCTATATACTCAAGATCTGGCATCTGAAGTTCAATCTCAGCCTGCAACATAAAACACTGGCCTGTTCAGCTGTCCATCTTAATGCTCCAGTCATTCTGATAGTGTCAGCTTATTACTGTTTTTCACAGGTTTTCCCCTCTCCACCTCTCATTTCAAACCTTCTCAGATCACAGTTCTGCGTGAGATGAAGTTTGCCTGGTCATCACGGGTAGGCTTGGGCGGTGCGCATATGGAACTGTCCCAGTGTAATGAATCTCTCTTAAACAAATTCTAAGTCTGCATTCTTTAATTGGGGGAGCGATTGCATATTAATTTAAACAAGGTCTAACTGGCGTACAGGTTATGCTACTGCCTTCCAATCAGATTACACAGGCTGAAGTTTAACTAAAATGTATCAGAGCGATCTCGAGTCCACCAGGTATGAAATGGGTGCCTGGCCCCGTTTAGATTGGCGAAGGCAAAGCAGCGATGAAGGGAAGAGACAAGCACTACCGTCACAATGCTGGCACCAAAAGTTGTTGAGATCTCTACCACCTCACTCCCTTACAACCTCAGTGTTTGTGGGCAAAATTTATCTTAAAAGCATTTCTGATAACAAAACTGTGATTTGGTGTAGCAATTATGACTGATTACTAAGAGCTTACTCAATAAACCCACAGTCAAATAAAATGTTTACGTAATAATCCCACAATCAAATCAAATGTATGTTTTTATTCTTCTAATGCCATAAGCAGCATGGTCCTTGAAGAGACTAATGCGATGCAGCAGCAGACTAGATCCTCTGTCTGACAGACTCTCTTGATTAAGATTCTCTCTCTCGCTCTCAGGGACTGAAAGAACCAGTTTAGACATCATCATCATCATCAATTGCCTTGCCACATGGCGTTGGTGATCATGGCCCTCCATTTGTTTCTATCCTTTGTTGCCTCAAGCGCCTCTTCCACCCTCTTTGTCTTCAACCACTCTGCAAGTCCGCCCAATATTTTCTCCCTGGGTCTACCTGGTGCTCTTTCCTTCCAGCTTTCCTGTTGTGACCAGGTGCTCCGTTCTCCTTTCCTCGTAAGATGGCCTATAAATCTTGCCTGTCTTTTCCTAATCTTCCTTATGAATAATCTTCTTGTGTCTGCCTCCATCAAGACTGTCTCGTTTGTTTTCTTTACTGTCCATGGAACTCAATATTCTTCTTAGAAACCACATCTCGGCTGCCTCAATCTTGTTCTGGCTTTGCTTGTTGACTGTTCACGCCTAACAACCGTATAACATTATCGTTTCTGTATAGCATTCAAGAACTCTCTTCCTGGTGTTAACTGATAAGCATTTGTTGGTAAGAATGCTTTTCATCTTCTTGAATACTGTTTTGGCTTGGCCGATTCTGCTGGCTATTTCTGATGTGCATCTGCCGTCTGATGAAATGATCGTTCCTAGGTATTTAAACTTATCAACCTGTCTCAAGATTGTGCCGTTTGCTGTTATTTTGCATGAGGGGATTTCGTGTTTTTTACTGATCACCACGACTTCGGTCTTCTTGCTGTTTAGTTCCAACCCCTTACCTTTGCTTTCTATTTCTAGTATATTCACAAGGTTTTGTAGGTCTCTTTCATTTTCTGCAATTTGCACGGCGTCATCTGTGTATCGAATGTTGTTTATCATTTTTTCTCCAACCTTTAATCCAGGGTCTTCCTCTAGGTTTCTCATGATGTTTTCGCTGTAAAGTGAAAACAGATTCTAATTGCAGCTGTTTGTTCCCAGTACATATTTCTGATTATTCGTAGATCTTTTCCATCAATATTGAGTCTTTCTTGTTGGTTGCTCAATTTTTCATGTCTTACCCGATCGAAAGCCTTGGTATAATCAAAAAGCATAAATACAAATCCTTATTCATCTCTATTGACCTCTCTATGATAGTTCTTAGAATGTATATGGCATTAATAGTTCTTTCCCTTCCACAAATCCACACTGTTCTTCTGCTATTTCTCTTTTGATTCTATTCCTTGTCCTCATCATGATTATTCTTAATAGGATTTTTCTTACATGACTCATCAAACTGATTGTGCGATGTGCATTCTATAGCCCCTGTCTTCTTTGGAAGTGCAATGAAAATTGATTTCGACATATCTTTAGGGATTTTTCCAGTGTCATAAATTTCGTTTAGGAGAACTGTTATCTTTTCAATACCAAATTCCTCCAGGGCTTCAATCATCTCTGTAGTAATGTTGTCTGGTCCTGGGGCTTTTCCTGGTTTCATCTTTGTCAGTGCTGCTCTAACTTCATCTTTCGTTATGGGTGGTCCTTCGACATTCTTTCTTATAATGTATTCTTCGTTTCTGTCATCTTCAAAAAGGTCTTTAATGTACTCTCCCCATCTGTCTAATATTTTGTCTTTTTCCATAATAAGCGTACCATCTCTCCATTTTAAGCAACCAGTTAATGTGCATGTATTTTTCCTGTGGACAATTTCTTCAATTCGTCTGTACATACCCTGAGGAAACGTTTTGTGTCGATCTTCTATTTCTTTGCATTTTGCTTTCAGCCAAGCTTCCTTAGCTTCATCGCACCTATTCCTGATTTCTCTGTTTATCTTCCTGTATATTTCCTTGTTCCTGTATATTTCCGTTCCTCCATCAAGCCTAAAATGTCTTTTGTCATCTAGTTCTTTTTTGCTTTTCTATCTATTTTAGGGATTTCTTCACAAGCTTCATTTATCCAATTTCTCAACTTTGTCCATTGTTCCTCACTGTCACCAACGTCTCCCAGAGCACTGAATTTGTTTTGAACATGTGCGTTATTTTTTTTACTTATCACTTCATCTGACTTTAAGAGTCCAAGATTTAATTTGATGTGGCTTTTGGTCTGTTTCCTTTTCCTCAATTTCAGCCTAAACCTTCCCACTACAGGACTGTGGTCACTGTTGCAGTCTGCGCCTGGTAATGTTTTCGCTGACAGTAAAGATTTTTCTAAATCTTTTATTGATCAGGATGTAGTCAATCTGATTTTTGGTATTATCTCCTGGATTCATCCAAGTCCATTTTCTTATATAAGGCTGCTCAAATCAGGTGTTTCCTACTATGAACTCATTCATCTCTGCCCATTCTACAAGTTTCCCTCCCCTTTCATTTTGTGTACCGAGGCCCTGAGGTCCAACTATATCCTCCACCCTATCTTGTCCCACTTTTGCATTATAATCTCCCATTATTATTGTAACTTCTTGTGATTTACATTGGGCCTTGGCCATCTCGAATACCTCGCAGAAGTTGTCAATGTCTTCCTGAGTACTTGCGGATGATGGTGCATATACGTGGATGATGTTGATATCAAATGGCCTGCCACCCAATTTAACTAGCACAACTCTGTCGGACACAGCCCAGTACCCCCTAACTGATTTTGATTTGTCCCTGTCCATTACGATGCCGACTCCTCTTTCATGTGAGTTTCCGCCAGAATATATTACTCGTATGCTCTCCAGATGTTATCATGCCTGCCCCCTTCCATCACACTTCCCTTAGTCCTAAAATACTAATGTTAAGCCTTTCCATTTCCATTTTGATATTGTCTAATTTACCTTTTTGCAACAACGTTTTTATGTTCAATGTTGTGATTTTGGTATTCTTCCTGAGGTTGAGGTTGGACATAGTAGCTTGCTGACGGTCTGATGTCACCTGCGCAGTATGACGGTCCCTACCTGACGAAGGTGCTCCATAGGAACCCCTATTTACGTCGTTACACTTAATTTTATTGGATTGTCTGGCCATGAAGTCTAGCGAACGTACGATGGTGGTCTCCCATTGCCTTCCTTCGGTTTGTTTACGGTCTCTCCGCTAGCCTTTGTCGTTCCCACGACAAACTACAAGGCAGTAGGGTGATTTTTTTTCGGGGTTTACTCCCTTAGCCTTATTCTCTCCCGAGATGTCCACAAGGCAGTGGAGCTATTTACCCGTAGCTGGGGATCTGGTTCGTTGGGACCAGGGCTTATCCACACGCCATTGAGCCTGCATGCCGCAGGTCTGGGGGCCAGACCTCCGACGAGTCCCTCGAGATTTAGCCTGAGTCCGTGAGGTGCTCAGTTACCACATGTCGCCACGAGGAGGCATTACGTAGGGCTTGTTGATGGAGAGGCTATGTATTGAGAGAGAGAGACTTACGCATTCTGCTCTCCTTTTCGCATAGCTGCAAGCAGCAGTGCTAGCCAGCAGTGCAGGCTGAAAGTGAGAGGAGACAAGCACGCAGTCACTAGCCAACACACTAGACGCATCACATCTACCATTTGATATGCCGAGTTTAGACATACCGAGTCTGATTCAGTTTTTGATATTTGCCATCCAGGAACAGAACTGAGACATTTTGAAATCATGTACAGTGAAACTGACAATAAACACACACACACACACACACACACACACACACACACACACACACACACACACACACACACACACACACACAGACCTACCCACCCACCCGCCCCCCACACACATAGTCGTATAGACAGACACACAGACACACAGACACAGACACACACACACACACACACACACACACACACACACACACACACACACACAAACACACACACACACACAGAATAACCAACTAACACCAAAAGAAGACGTCGACGACGAGGTGGATGTTTGGGATCTAGACGTATGTCCTCCAGACCCTGGAAACAATTTTTTTTCAGGTTATGTGTGTGTGTGTGTGTGTGTACGCGCGTGCGCGCACGCCTGCGACCGTGTGTCTGTGTTTGTGTTTCTGTGTGTGTGTGTGTGTGTGTGTGCGTTTTTGTGTGTGTGTGTGTGTTTCTGTGTGTGTATGTGTGTGCGCGTGTGTGTTTCTGTGTGTGCGTGCACGCGAACTCCTGTGCATGTGCATATGCTAATGTGAGTGCTAGTGACAAATACACACACACAGGGAAAACAAATCCTCACCAGACTCAATAATCTGATGCCAAACAACAACGTCAGCTACAGCGAGAAGACGAACATCATCAGATCACTTCTTAGCCCTCGGACAGCATGGGGCGACTACGGTAGTCCAAAGAGCAGCAAGTGGTCCTGATGAGGCTTTGCAACGACCACGTATTCCTCCTGTTGTGATGCTGGCGGCTTTTTCAGTATAACTAATACCCCACCTTCTGGAAATTCTGTGCTAGAAATATCCTCTTTTTTTTCTTTTTTTTTCTTTGTCGCTCTCTTTATTTCTGCCATGCTCTATTGTTTTCTGTCATTTTTCCTATCAGGAATTTCCTATTTCCTGTCGCTCTCTGTGTTTATGCCTTGCTCCTTTGTTTTCTGTCATTTTTCCTATCAGAAATTTCCTTTTTTCTGTCGCTCTCTGTGTTTATGCCTTGCTCCTTTGTTTTCTGTCATTTTTCATATCAGGAATTTCCTTTTTTCTGTCGCTCTCTGTGTTTATGCCTTGCTCCTTTGTTTTCTGTCATTTCTTCTTATATTTTCTGCTTGGCTGGTCCATTCACCTGCATGTGTTCGATAAAGTCTTACGTACTTTCTATTAGGATTGATAGTTGGGTATATGTATTAAGTGTATTTTTGGCTCAAGGGAGGTGAGATATGAGGAAGCCATTTTAGGTAATTTAGGCCCACTTTTATATACTAGTGTCTTTAGTTATGTTTAAATTTGTATTCAGGTGTTTTTTTTTAAATCCCCTGTGACAAATTGGACGGAAAGGTCAACGCCAGGGGCATCTCCTTAGATTATGTTCGCAAAAGCATTGATATGTGCACTTAACTTTCTTTTCGTTTTTTCTCTCCCTGAAGTACTGTTTAGGCTTTGAGATGGTTATAGCCCTGATATGGCTCTACGCAGTCGGCTGGCCTTTAAACAAAAATAACAAACATCAGTGCACGTAACAACGTCATGTTTAAACTGATGCCTTCAACAACCTGTCCCTGAGGTCACGAGGACCATACATTTGAACACATAATAATGCAACAAGGGCATAAATCAAGTGCAGCGACAGGACATACGGTTGGCTACAATTCCTTTTACCACCTACCTCCATGGCAAGAGGTAGGAACTGAAAATAAAAAATAAAAAACACAGCCACGTCCATTGCCAGATGTGGCCTGAGCATGTATAGACGGTGAATGACATTGACAGAAGGAAAATAATGGTCTGATGCCACAGGTCTGACACCACAATGTACCAACGGTTACCCAATAGTTGACCATGAAAGCTGATATACTTGTGACACAGGGGAGAGAAAACATCAAGCCCAGTCTGTTCGTTCTAAGCACATAAGCTGGGTGGTCATTGTTTGCGGAGAGAGGAAGGGGAAGGAAACTCACAGGATGTAGTAGCAGGTAGGAGTCTTCACGTCCATTTCTGATATGCAGCAAAAAGCAATTCTGACATGATCAGTTTGATACAATCTTCGTTATTTGCCAATCATTTCTTCCTCAGTCGAGCTCGGTGATATGATGGTCTCCTTCCAGCTGCCCCCCTGATGGATGGTCTTCGACAGTCTGTCATGACAGGTGGCATGACTAAACCATGCAAGTTTCTGTCGTTTCACAGTTGGCAAATACGATTCCCGTGGGCCCAGCAAATGCTGATCCTGTTTCGTACATACTCATTGGTCTTATGTACACGGTGAGATATGCGAAGCAGTTTGATCAGGCACTGTGTCTCAAGGCATGAATTTTCTGTTCTGAGTCTGCAAGCAATGTCCAAATTTCAATAGAGACTACAAGTTACTTCTGCCGTTGCACATGACGTTGAAGCTGATGATGCTGTTTTTCCAGATCCTGTTCTTTCTGGCCGTTAGTTCCATTGCTGCTGCAATCGTCTCCGTTATGAGTTTTTCTGCTCTGCTGCTGCCCTAAAAGGCCTCTTTAAAATCCTAATGACCGACGAGAAAAAACAACAATCAGTAGGATTAACTTCGCAATTATACCGAGTGGTTTTGTAGTTACTTATTACCTATTATGCTACTGGCAAGCACAGCAGCAATGAAGATCCTCCACTCCTGTCTGTTCTGGGCCACCCTCTGCATGGTACCCTGTGTTTAGGACCTCGAGTTCTTTTTCTACTGTTCGTCGCCACGTGTTCCCGAGTCCTACTCTCGTGCGTTATCTTCTGGAGTCCAATGAAGGGCAGCCTGGGCTATAGTATTGTGCTCTCTCCGGATGATGTGCCCAATCCATTTCCATTGCCTTTTCATGATGATAGTGTCCATACATGGTCTTTGGCGTTATAAACCGGTACTGTTGTACGGATGTGAAGCGTGGACAGTCAACACACAAAGTCAGAACAAGATTGAAGCAGCTGGAACGTGGTTTCTAAGAGGGATGTTAAGAGATCCATGGACAGCAAAGAAAATAAACGGGGCAGTATTGAAACAGGCAAACACACACACACACACACACACACCACACACACACACACACACACGCTCACACACACATACACACACACACACACGCACGCACGCACAAACATACACGCACACTGTCGCACACAACCTTTCCCTTCACTAGCTGAAAGCTGTGCTGACATTAGTTATCCCCCTTGACTCCACCGGTGTTGCTGAAAAGGGGGAACCAGTTGCATAGGCAACAGCAGGTTCTCCTAGAGACATTACATAAGGTCTTTGGGTACTCCCTATCACTATGCCCAGGGTTTTATGCCCTGCCCTGGACACATCAGTCCAACAATACCACTCCTTGGTCCTCAGGGACTTAAGAAGGATAGGCATGTTTTATGTACTCACAAAGACATCCAGATATCGCAGCGTCTCCACCAGCTTGTATTCATACTTCTCCTGAATGCTTTTGCGGCTCCTTGGATATACTTTGGCGTAGATCTTGTGGTCGTCCTGTGATGGATTGACATCAAGCAGTAATGCTGATAACAACAACAGCAATACCACCACCACCACCACCATCACCACCACGAACAACAACAACAGCAATAATAATAATAATAATAATAACAACAACAATAATAATAATATTAATAGTAATACTAATAATAATCATTATCATCATCATCATCATATCACAATAATATTGATGATGATGATGATGATGATAATAATAATAACAATAACACTACTACTACTACTACTAATAATAATAATAACAATGATAATAATAACTAATAATAATAACAATGATAATAATAACAAAGTACAATTAAGTTAATGAAATAATGCACACTTGCAGTGGTGGGATAACAACAGTTGTAATGGACTCACCAGCAGATCTAATATACGATAGGCATACAGGTCTGCAACACCTGCAGTGGATCTTCATGTGGGACAGAAGACCAATCCAAAGGCGCTGAATGTTAATGTTATTTTTGTTTAATGCCCAGCCGACTGCGTAGAGCCATATCAGGGCTATAACCGTTTCACAACATAGACAATACTTCAACAAAAAAGAAAAGGAAATTAAGTACACTCATCAATGCATCCGTCCATATAATCTGAGGTGATGCCTCTGGTGTTGACCACTCTGTCCAATTTATCGCACAGGGGATTTATGAAAATTTGAACATAACTAAGAACACTAAAACACATCTAAAAACAGGATTAAATTACCTTAAATTGCTTTCGCAGATCTCGTTTCCCTGGAGCCAAAAAGGCACCTAGTACATGTACCCAATTATCAATCCAAGAAAAAGTATCATAAGACTTTATCGAACACATACAGGTGAATGAACCAGCAAGGCAGAAAATGATAGGAAGAAATGACAGAAAGCAGGGGAACAAGGCTTCCAGAAACAAAGAGAGTGACAGAAAAGAGGACATTTCTAGCACAGAATTTTCACAAAGTGGGGGCATAATAACAACTGAAAGAGCCCCCAGCATCCCCACGGGGGAAAAAACAAACGTATAAATGGAGTGTAAATGGTGTGTGTGGCCCAGCGATTAAAGGACTTGTATAATACGCAAGGTACCCAGGTTCAAGACTTGGATTGGATAGGAATTTTTGTCCCCTACCCCCTCCCCTAGATCTTAAGTACTGTTCTGCGTGCTAGATTTTTTGGATGAAATGATATCAACCATTTTCTCCTGCAGAAAGATTGTGTGACACAGAGGCAATGCCAAAAACACGTCAGAAAAATTTTTTTTTTTTAAAAACTCACGTCAAAATCCCGAAAAGACACAAATCCTGGCGTAATGGGAAACAGTGTGTCAGTTGTATCCGGGTGTAGGAGCGATCTTCTGAGAGTGGGGTTTCCTCGTTTTCTTTCTTGCGACGGTTTGGAATCTGCAACATTGAGTCAATCTTAACTTTGTAAGGGCAGGCCTTTTCTTATTTTCACGTTCAAGTTCTATGTGTGTAAGAGGGAGACGGGGGAGGGCAAAGGGCTAGAGAAACGTGGTGTGTCCCTGCGTGTGTTTGACATGTGGTTATGTTTTATATATTCACAGAGGTTAACGGCGAAGTTAATGAGGCGAGATATACCTTTCTTCCACATGCTACTGTGTACGGACAATATTTAGTTTTAAATGAGCTATCAAAAGTGATGTGTTCGTGTATGTGTCTGAAATGCCCTCATGTTTTATATATTCACAAAGTCTGATGGGGTGATACACATTCTACTGTGTATGGAAAATGGCTTAGTTTTAAATGAGTTTTCATATCAGTAATATATGGTGTTCTTCAAGAAGGCGGACATAAGAAGAACATTAATTAAGAAAATCAGAAGAAGAAAAGCAACATTTATACATTTTATGACGCAAGAGAAATTAGAGCACCTAGTCACAACAGGAAATCTGGAGGGATCGAGAGATAGACCAGGGAGAAAAATACTGGACGGAATTGCAGAGGGCAGAGAGGGTGGGAGATGTACTTGCAGCGACAAGGGATAGATGTGTATGGAGGGCCATGATGAACGCCATGCAGCAGGCACATGATGATGATGAATAAATAGTGTATTCTGGATTTATGTTTTGTGTGGTTTACCTGTATGCATGTTGCAATGGTTGTTATTGTTACTTTTTGCGGTTGAGTGTTTTTTGTCTACAGGAGTGTGTGCCTGAAACAGTGATATTTCATGGTTTGTGTGGGTCTATGGACATTATGGGTGAATTTTTATTTGAATAGTTTTAATCCCGTATCGATGTGTGTCTGATAAGTTTGTGTTTATAACGAGCCAGTGACTGCACAAACAAACTTCTATATGTGATTTTGAACTGAACTGATACAAATAGAAGAACAACAATAACAACAACAATCCCAACATTAGTAATCACACACACACACGCACACACACACACACACACACACACACACACACACGCACACACACACAGTTACCATCAGTAGAAGTGGTTCCACTGGCACTCCTGTATGTCTGTGAAGAAATGGGCCGCAGGATGTTAGAACCAGCTGCGGTCGGGTTAGAGGATACCTGCAAGCTTGGTTTAGCACTGGACGCGTTGCTTGCAGATGATGGCTGAAAGCAGGGTTTTGAACCGGCTGCACTTTGTGCGGGCTGCAGCAGCGAGAAGGACTTCGAGCCAACGGCTGTAGGTGAGGACAGCTGCGGCGAGCATGACCTAGAAGCGGTTGAACTATGTGAAGACTGCGGCCGTAAGCCGGACCTATAGCTGAAGCCAGTTGAAGTCTGCGGAGGCGACAGCTGCGACCAGGATTTAGAACCGGTTGAAGCCTGTGAGCTGGATTTACTGCTCGCTGACAGAGTGGAACCCACCCTCATAAACAACGGCGCTTTTCTCCACGTGGACGTGTTCTTTGGAATGATCCTCTGATACACCCGACATACACCCTAAAAAGAAACGAAAAACAAACAGCTATATGAAGATAGAGAAAAAAGTTAAAAAAAAGAAAAAAAAAGGGTGAAGGCATGGGGGGGGGGGGGGGGGGACGAAGAGGGCAAGAACAGCTTAAGACAGGAAAACAATATGATCAATCCACACTAACAGAAAGAAAACAAACGAGACAGTCTTGATGGAGGCAGACACAAGATCATTGATAAAGATTAGGAAAAGACAAGCAACGTTTATAGGCCACTTTACGAGGAAAGGGGAATTAGAGCACCTGGTCACGACAGGAAAGCTGGAGGAAAAGAGTATACCAGATAGACCCAGGGGGAAAGTATTGGACGGACTTGCAGGGTGACTAAGGACAGGGAGGGTGGAAGATGAACTTGCAGCGACAAGGGATAGTTCCATATGGAGGGACATGATCGCAAACGCCAAGCGGCAGGGCACCTGATGATGATGATGATATTAACAGATTATCTCCCTTCTGAACGAGTGACTACTTTAGCTCACTTAATTAAAAACTCATCGTGACAATGAAGGGTATGGGTTTGACTTTCCAGCAGGCAACAGGTTTTTTTATGTTTTTTTGTTTTTGTTTTTTGTTTGTTTTTTGTTTTTGTTTTTTGTTGTTGTTGTTTTTTGGGGGGGCGGATACTTTTATGCAATGGCCTGTTAGCGCAGCTGGTAGGAGTGCCGAGCTGATAAAGTACAGCTTACGAGTTCGACCCCCATGCCGTTCAGTTTTGTGTCACGTACATGGTCTGGTGGTACAGTGCTCGCTTTTCACGGGGTGATTGAGTTCGATTCCTAGTTGATGCACTTTTTCTCATTTTTATGCAGGCTAGCTGGTTTTGTTAGCACAGCTGTAGACTCAAAGATTTGAATGTCCAGAGTTCAATTCCAGCCCGCAACACAAAAACTGACCTGTTTGTTATTTATCGTAAATTCTCCAATCATTCGTAGTGGCGTCAGCTTAATAATTGGTAGGTTCCAACCACCTCCCCGCTTCCATTTCAAGATCTCGCCAGCGCATAAGGTTGTGCACTGGTTCAAACAGCTAGCGCATAAGGTTGTGCACTGGTTCAAACAGCTAGCGCATAAGGTTGTGCACTGTTCAAACAGCTAGCGCATAAGGTTGTGCACTGGTTCAAACAGCTAGCGCATAAGGTTGTGCACTGGTTCAAACAGCTAGCGCATAAGGTTGTGCACTGGTTCAAACAGCTAGCGCATAAGGTTGTGCACTGGTTCAAACAGCTAGCGCATAAGGTTGTGCACTGGTTCAAAGAGATTTTACTGGCAGGCTTGGGTGGAACGCACATGGAACTGTCTGAGTAAAGAGAGTCCCTCTCGGAACAATTTCAACGATTCAACAAATTAGTCTTGGAACAATTTCAACAATTCAACAAATTAGTCTTGGAAGAAATTCAACAACTGAACAAGTTACTCTTATAATAATAATAATAATAATTACAATATTTATATAGCGCAAAATCTCGACAAAATCAAATCTAAGCGCTGAAACAGACACACACGCACGCACGCACGCACGCACGCACGAACACACACGCACGCACACACACACATACACACACACACGCATGGCTATACATGGGGAGAAATAATAAAAGCAATAAAAGCAAGAATAAAAGCAATGGAAAATTATAGAGAGCATATCATATACAATCATATACAAGTTACTCTTGGAACAAATTCAACAATTCGACAAGTTAGTCTTGGAATAAATTCAACAATTGAACAAGTTAGTCTTGGAACAATTTCAACAATTCAACAAATCAGTCTTGGAACAATTTCAACAATTCAACAAATCAGTCTTGGAACAATTTCAACAATTCAACAAATTAGTCTTGGAACAAATTCAACAATTCAACAAATTGGTCTTGAAACAATTTCAAGAATTCAACAAATGAGTCTTGGAACAATTTCAATAATTCAATTAGTTAGTCTTGGAACTATTTCAACAATTCAACAAGTTAGTCTTGGAACTATTTCAACAATTGAACAAATTAGTCTTGGAACGAATTCAATAATTCAACGAATTAGTCTTTGAACGAATTCAACAGTCCGACAAGTTAGTCTTGGAATAAATTCAACACTTCAACAAATTAGTCTTGGAACAAATTCAACAATTGAACAAGTTAGTCTTGGAATAAATTCAACAATTCAACAAATTAGTCTTGGAACGAATTCAACAAATTAGTCTCGGAACAAATTCAAAATTCAACAAGTTAGTCTTGGAACTATTTCAACAATTCAACAAATTAGTCTCGGAACGAATTCAATAATTCAGCGAGTCCGACAAGTTAGTCTTGGAATAAATTCAACAAGTCAACAAATTAGTCTCGGAACAAATTCAACAAATTAGTCTTGGAACGAATTTAACAATTCAACAAATTAGTCTTGGAACAAATTCAACAAATTAGTCTTGGAACAAATTCAACAAATTAGTCTTGGAACGAATTTAACAATTCAACAAATTAGTCTTGGAACAAATTCAACAAATAAGTCATGGAACAAATTCAACAAATTAGCTTTGGAACAAACAGACAAAGGGGACCTTTTACGCCACAGAATACACTGTCTGGTCATAAACACAAAACGAAACAGAAATCTATCAGTAAGAGAAAGACGAAAAACAACAACAAAACAAAAAACACAACAAGTGAAAAGAATGAAGACTGTTGGAGAAACCAACATAAAATATTATGACTAGAGAAAGAAGAAAACTTGATTACTCTGGAAATGACATAGATCCAGTTTGACTTGGCTGCGTCAGCTTCGATGATTTCAGTTCTCCTGCACACAAAATGAATGAATCAATCAATAGACAATGCCATTCAATCAACCGATCAATCAATCAATCTATCAGTCAATATATCATCAACCAACAAAATCATTTATAAGTAAATACGTGATTGCTGATCATCCTAAAAGTAAATGATGAACATAACATAAATCTGTAAATGAATCGACAAGCAAGCGAACAAACAAATACTGTGAACTGTTTTATTAAAATGAACTAACAAATAATATCAACTCTTTTAATTAAACGAACAAACCATTGGATAGGTGAATGAACAAACGAACGAATTACTTAATAATTTAAAATATACAAGTACTGGTTTTCGTCAATCAATTACATCAGTGATTGTGGTGTGTTAATCAAATCAATCAATCAGTAAATCAATCACTGAGTTGAACAAAAACGCAATCATAGCTTATCAATCTAATCTCTCCCTCTCGCTAACCAACCAACCAACCAACCAACCAACCAACCAACCAACCAACCAGCCAACCAGCCAGCCAGCCAGCCAACGAACCAACCAACCAGCCAACCAGCCAGCCAGCCAGCCAATGAATCAATCAATCAATCAATCAATCAATCAATCAATCAATCAATCAATAAACATTTCTAAAAGAATATTAATCTCGTTTTTTCCCTCGTATTTCTGTGAAAAATCATTAGGGCGCCGCACCAAAGAACCGTTCACCAGATTACTTCAGCTCTGACGGTTGTGTGCCAAACCCGGGGTGTCTGCGAATGATTTCTCTGTACACTCCTTAATGTTGTCAGCCTACCGATCTTTTTATTTCTTCTTTCTTTCCTCTCCTCCGTCTCCCTTCCTCGACAGCTCCCTGGAGGGTTGATTTAGTAAGGCCACTGGATCTTGTGACATGGCTCTATCAGTACCGACGTAGTTGTTTTTCTTTTAACTGACATCGGCAGATTTTCAGATGGTCTAGCGTGCTGCTTAATAGTCTGGCACACATGTTCATTAGTATTTAGTAATGCAATCAAGCGTATCCGATGTTTAGAATCTTGCGACCAGCCCTATTTCTAGGGCTTGGATTCATCTTTTCAAATCCGCAGTGATAGTCCATGTTTTGCATGCATACAGGAATATGGAATATACCAGTGCACCTCAGAGCCTGATTTTGTGTTTCATGGAATTGTTCTTGTCCTGTCATACAGGTTTCAAACTGACAGTCATTGATGTTAGTTTTGCTTCCCTCGAAAGAACCCCTGATTGGTTTTGATCAATCAATCGAATCAGGGTTTTGGTTATCGATCAAATCAACAAATCAATCAGTAAAATTAATCACGGTCAATCAATCAATCATAGCTCACAAGCCTAAACTGTTTCTTATGTTAATCAATTAATCAAGCAAGCAAGCAATCAGTCAGTCATAGCTCAATCCACATAGACTTTTTCTTATAATGAATGAATGAATAGAATAATAATGAATGAATGAATGAACCAATGAATGAATGAATGAATCAATCAATTCACAACCAACCAACCAACCAATCAACTGACCAACAAACAACAACCGAACTAATCATCAATCAATCAATCAATCAATCAACCAATCAATCAGTCAATCAATCAATCAATCGATCGAATCAAGCAAGCAATCATAGCTGATCAAACTGACTTTGAATCAAACAATCAGTCGTAGGTAACTCACTTAAACTGTTTCTTAATCAATCAGGCAGGCAGGCAGCAAGCAAGCAAGCAATTAGTCAGTCATAGCTCACTCCACATTGACTTTTTCTTAATGAATAATGAATGAATCAATCAATAATCAACCAACCAACCAACTAACCAACCAACCAAACAACAAACGAATATCAATCAATCAATCAATCAATCATCAATCAATCATCGATCGTTAAGCATGCAAGCAATCATAGCTGACCAAATTGACTCTAAATCAACCATCAGTCGTACGTAATTCTTTTAAACTGTTTCCTAATCAATCAATCAATCAATCAATCAATCAATTAAACTTTTCTTAATCAATCAACCAAACTTTTTAAATCAATCAATCAAACTTTTCTTAATCAGCCAATCATCAATCAGCAATCAATCATCAATCAATCAGTCAATCAATCAATCAGTCACTCACTACTCAATCATCAATCAGTAATCAATCGATCAATCATCAACCAATCAATCAATCAATCAATCTATGGAACACAGGCTACCCACCTAACTGTTTTCTCTGACACTGATGTGGACACTTGAGGAGATGCTCCATGGGCCAGGACTGCATAAACCACATCTTGCTGCACAATATGATAACATATATGTCATCATCATACACTACAAGTTTCACTGTTCATTGACTCATATTACTTCTAGAAAGTATACTCACAAATACATAAATTCGGAGAAAAACTTTGTCGCTCATTAAATCGCCATAAGTGAATAGGACGCCGAGAGAAAAAAAAAAGGAACACAGGAACAAATATCTGAAACAAGTCAAAAGAATATACATATAATATATATATATATAGAGAGAGAAGATAGAAGATAGATAGATAGATAGATAGATAGATAGATAGATAGATAGAAGATAGATAGATAGATAGATAGATAGAGATAGATAGATAGAAGATAGATAGATAGAATAGATAGATAGATAGATAGATAGATAGATAGATAGATAGACAGATAGATAGACAGATAGATAGATAGATAGATAGATACGGCAGATAGATAGATATAAATGTAAATGTAAATGTAAAGGTGATATTCATTCATTCATTCAATCCCGACTCAAGCAATAAATAATAATATTAACAAATCATTCATATATAGTGCTATTCACCAAATCTTATAATTTGGAATCACTGCACTTTACACATTTAACAAGACACAGAGTGTAAAACATACAGAGTTATTAATGTATCACTCTTACACTTTGCAATATATACATGTACAGAGGTATTGATGTATCACATACATATAACATTTTGTTCTTCTTTTGTCTGTCCATATTCTTGAATGTTATATGGAACCAATACTGTTGTACGGTTGTGAGGCGTGGACAGTCAACAAGCAAAGCCAGAACAAGATTGAGGCAGCCGAGATGTGGTTTCTAAGAAGAATGTTGAGAGTTCCATGGACAGCGAAGAAAACAAACGAGACAGTCTTGATGGAGGCAGACACAAGTAGATCATTCATAGGGAAGATTAGGCAAAGACAGGCAACATTTATAGGCTATTTTATGAAGAAAGGGGAATTGGAACACCTGGTCACAACGGGAAAGCTGGAGGGAAAGAGCACCAGGCAAACCCAGGGAGAAGATACTAGACGGACTTGCTGAGTGGCTGAAGACAAGGAGGGTGGAAGAGATGCTTGAGGCAACAAGAGATAGAAACAGATGGAAGTCCATGACTGCCAACGCCATGTGGCAAGGCACCTGATGATGATGATGACATACAACATACCAGAATACGCATTAATATACATGCACAAATGAATACATGCCAACAACGTCACACCATACAGATTGTGCATTATGGTCATAAATGCATACACACACATTAATGACTACATGATGCCACATGATTGGCGGTGGAAATGGAAATGCATATGGTGGATAAGCAGTCTTATCACGATAGCAGCAAGCTAGCTGATAGCAGGCAAGCTAAGTCTTTTACTTGTGAAGTGAGAAAGGGCAGGCGAATCCCTTAAATCAGCCGACAGCTGATCCCAAACAAATGGAGTGATGAAACTGCAGGAAGCTGACCTCAGGAAGCTGGTGGATAGGATGAGGGAGTCAAAGAGTTAAGTTTTTGCTGTGCTAGCATGGTTGATAATGCAGGATGCTGGTGGACAGGGTGCGTGAATCAAAGGGTTAAGATTACGTGTTGGAATTTCCAGAAACTTTCGGTTTGAGGATCTCAGAGTGCGTGGTGTTTGTTGTGTGCACAGGTTCTCTGAAAGGTTAGGTGGTAAAGATCTATCAAACAGGTGATATGGATTGCTTGCAAGTTTATACTGACAGTGACATTTGACCGGTAACCAGTGGAGTAATGGTGTTATCGGGTGGTGTCGGGAGCTTGGGAAGTGATTGCCCTGAGAGTGGCGAGACACTGGTGCTCAGTGTCCTGTCCCACCGTCTTATTAACTGTTTACACGATCGATGCCATTTTTTTTCTACATGATTAAACGTGCTGCATTGTTCTGAATCCCTTTCATCTGCTGGTAAGTCAGCCAACACAAAATTGCTAAAAAGTCTATTTGGGAAAGTTATCATAGCAATGACAAGTCGTTTACACGCTGAGTTGGAGAGGTCTGTTCTGATTGTAGCTATATCTATTCGTAGCGCGTAAATTTTGATATATAAACCAAATCAAAGCACAAGCTCACCGTTCATTCAAACGTTCACTCACAACGACGACAACCAAGGGTATGAAACACAGGCACACTGGGATGGCGAGGACAGCAGCAGATTGGGATGAAGGGGCATGGGGCGGTCCTGCTCAACTCCTACTGATAGAAGTGACCCTTACTGAGCTCAAACAAGAACTACGGCAGATATTGCTGAAGTGTTCTAGCATAAAGAATAGGAAAAAATTAAGTATTCTGTACAGTCATTTAAATCTTGAGGTACTTTCACACAGAAGGGGTTTTGGGAAAGAAATATCAGACACCAAACCCCGATAGGTTATTCACAACTCCAATAGTTACACACACAATGACCCTGAGGTATTTCACAGAGGTTGGAAAGAAATATCAGTACCACCGATAGTTACACACTCACTGACAACTAATTCAAGCAAAACAAACAAACAAAAAAGCTACGTCGACAGGTATCTTTTATTTCTGTGTATTGTTGCTGTGTTTCAACTGTTGCTTTGTTGTTGCCCATCCAGCACAATACATCATCAGATACATGTCTGGAACTCTTTTTTCTTTTGTACCTATACGACGATACAATATTTGGTGAAGAACGTTTCTGACTGTTCTTTGTCATCTGTGCATGTATTAAGATCGCATTTAAATGTTGTTAAGGACAGAGTCTTTGAAGCAGTCAGTTAAATGTGTGACCAAGAACTAATTAATTAATTAACTGACTGACTGACTGATTGACAGACTAACAAACTAACTAAACTACCCAAGCAAAGAAAGAAGGAAGAAAAAAGAAAGACAGGGAGGAATCCAAAAAAGTAATAAATGAGTTAATCAATCAATAAATTAATTGGCAAATTACATGTGCATATCTAAACAAGTAAATAAATAAATGAATGAATAAATTAATACACAGTAGAAAGGGGGAGAATCCCGTTCCTGAGCAGTCTCACTTCAAGAAATGATAATTGTCTAGGAAAGAATCCTTGAAGCGAGTAATGAAATGCGCGACAAACACGTCCTTGGGAATCACCAGCAGATGTAGAGGGGTCTGAGAAATCACCGTCACTTGCCGAGGACAGTTGTTAAATATGGCCACACTCTGAACACACACACACACACACACACACACACACACACACACACACACACACACACACACACACACACACACACACACACACACACACAAGCGTTGCATTATTTAATAAGCCTTCGGCCTGTGTCTTTCAAAGTAGTTCTCTTTGTTGATTCAAAATCTGTATTATTATGCTTTACAGTCTTTTGATACAGACACAAGACCTGATTTAATTTATTGAAGGCAAATCATCTAATACACTGTTTAAAGATAAATGGTTCGGAAATCAATTTATGCCGAGTGCCTTCTCACGTTGGTCTTCATGGCAACAACGTAGTTGACATAGCAGCTAAATCCGGTGCACTCCATTCTGAAAATTCCATAGAATTACAGTAGTTAACACCTCGGTAAAAGAAGCTTACAACTCGCTAGAATTAGCATCATGGATTCGATTTCATGAACATAAATAAAAAAAAAATTTGTGTCTCAAAAAAGAATCAAACTTTCGGTAAAAAATATCTGTAAAAAATTGCAGATTCCTCGTTATATCATTTGAGATCAATTGTTACCACATATTTTCGTATTCAACTGAACGCTTTGAAAACAAAATATTGTAAAAACGTTTTATGTATTTGCGGCGAACAATTCACATTGTATCACTGTTTGTTTTACTGCAGAAAGCTTCGTTCCTTTTCAACAAAGATATTTACACAAGGAAACTATCTTGAAACGATTTTAAAGAAATAATATCAGATCAAGTTTTGTTAGTTAAAATTTCAGAAATCATTGGTTCCAGTCCTGTTAATGCGTTACTTTAAGGTTATGTCATAATTATGATTATTTTTGTTGTTTGTTTTGTTTTTATGACGATTTTTCTTTTACATTATTGGTGTTAGCGTTTTCTAGTTTCATTTCTCTGTTCATCCATATCCTTTTTCTTAAGACCTTGCCGCTTCCTTTCAATTTTTTTTCCGTCTCTTACTCTGTCCCTCTCTGTCACCCCCCCCCCCCCCCCCCCCCCCCCCCCCCAATTTCATCCTCCATGCCATTTTTCCCCGTCTAATATCACTTATAGTGAAAAGGCGCTAAATCAAGCAACGAACGAACACACAACACACACACACACACACACACACACACCACGCACGCACGCCGCGCACACACACAACACCACACACACACACGCATGCACACACGCATGCACGCACGCACGCACACACAGACACACACGTAAACACGCATGCACACACACACACCACACGCACGCACGCATGCAGACATACGCCCACACACGCACACGCATACAGTACACACACACCCACGCATACAGTATACACACACATGCACACACACGCACGCACGCACAAACACACACTTACCCACACACATACACACGCACGCACGCACACACAGACACACACATACACACGCATGCACACACACACACGCACGCAGCATGCAGACATACGCCACACACGCACACGCATACAGTACACACACACCCACGCATACAATATACACACACATGACACACACACGCACGCACGCACAAACACACACATACACACACACACATACACACACAGGCGCACACACGTAGACACATGTACCACTCACATATACAATTTCCTAGAATGAATACACATTCGGAACACCGATGCTGGGAAACGATTCCAAGGTAACCGTAAAACTATAATAGTAACATGGACCAGTTTAATGCTAACAAAATAATAAATACTTTACATTCAGATAGAAGATTGATGTATTCACAACAAAATATACAGGGAATAGTGTGCATCTTTCTGGGCAGAAGATAAGACATAGTCATACTATTTCTTGTCTTATAATTAACACAATATAATACAGTCCAACGCTTTCTAACAAAGTTTACGGAATATTTGTATCAACATCATTAACATACGATCTTTTGTCAGTCCATTAAAAACCCAATAGTTAGCTTTCTATAACTCATCGTGACTTAAGTGTTAATGGTTGATTTTAACCACTTTATTGTTTAACTAGTTACTTCCCGTTGTTCCTTCAACCGCTTATTTATCACTCTTCTCTTATAGTTGCCATTTTATTCCTTCTTCTGCCCCCGGTGTACCATTCTCTGATTCGATCTCGTGAACTGGGTTCATCCCATGTTCGCGAGATCTGAGTAGAGATTCACGCAGACAGCATTAGAGCGCTGACGAAGATGGCGAGAACGCCATCGAAAGCTACGGAACTGTGAGTAGCGATTTTTACACTGTTGGGAGACCTTGTTCTTCAAAATTGGTAGCATTATGTCTACCCCCCAACTGTTGAAACTTCCCCTACGTCTCATTCGCGATTACGATCGGACGATCATCACTACCTTTCGTGAATCAGAGAAATTACACCGCTCCCTAGCGAAGTTCAGGAACCATCTACACTTCACACTGCACTGCAAACATCACGGCGTCTTTCCCACCAGCCTAAAAATCAAAACTTCGATGAAAGGAACAGCAGCAAATAATATCATCAATCAGGCACAACGAGCACTCATGAACGAACGCATCAAGCAAATCAACACCCGCATCACTTGTCTGGAAGGGAAAATCCAAGACCTCGAGGAAAGACTGAGCTCTAGCACACTACCAGATGCTATGCTCTCCGAAATCAAAGAGTGGCTAAACAACACACGACGAATAGAATGGGACAAAGTACGCCAACGCCATCGAAAGAAATTCGAACTTCTAGCACCAAAAAACAACAGGAGACAACAGAATGACAAAAGCGAGATTACACCTGTACCGGAAGAAACAAAAAGAAAGACCAAAGAGAGGTGGGTGATCAATCTATCAGATCGCCAACTCACTAAACCAGAACAGGAAGTACTAGAGAAAGGACTAAATTTCGCCGTAGCCCCTAACAAGCTTCCAGTGGTAGACCTCATCACAAGCATTGAAACAGCTTGCAGGTATATTGGCCCTAATTCAGAAGAAGCCACACACTTAAGATCAGACTGTGTCAGAATCATGAAACAGGCCAAACTACCGAAATCCAACTTAACACCGGACCAAAGACGGGCTCTGGCGGATTTAAAGAACGAACACGCCACGATGATCCTACCAGCTGACAAAGGTCGTGCCACAGTCATCATGCCTAGACCCATGTACTATGAGAAGGCAAGCAAACTTCTGGAAGATACTACAACATATGAACGCCTCAAGAAAGATCCTACTTCCAAGTTTTCCAACAAACTGAAAGACACACTGAAACGCCTGAAAGAGACGGACCGCCTGTCATTAGAACAGTACAGGAAATTATACCCAACTGTGTCCGACGTCCCCAAGTTCTATGGTCTACCCAAAGTCCACAAGAAAGAAGTCCCCCTCCGTCCCATAGTCGCATCCAGAGGTTCCATCATGTATGAGACGGCTAGATTTGTGGCGGACATCCTATCACCTCTCGTAGGACACACAGATCATCACATCCACAACAGTGCTGACCTAGTGGAAAAACTGAGTAACTACACCCTCGCTCATGATGAACTCCTTGTGTCATATGATGTCTCTGCCCTATTTACCAGCGTACCAGTGAAAGAAAGCATAGAGATCATACGCCGAAGGTTACAAAACGACCAAACCCTCCACCAACGTACATCTCTCACAGTGGACGACGTATGTGAACTCTTGTCCTGCTGCCTCACCACCACCTACTTCACCTTCCAAGGTGAATTCTACCAACAAAAAGAAGGAGCAGCCATGGGCTCCCCAGTAAGCCCAATAGTAGCCAACCTGTTCATGGAGGATTTTGAAGAGAAAGCATTGGCTTCTTTCCACTCCCCACCACGATACTGGGGGCGCTACGTAGACGACACCATGACTATCCTCCCCCAGCAACTGGTCGAACAGTTCACAGAACATCTGAACAACCAACACCCAGCCATCAAATTCACGAGGGAAGTGGAACAGAACAACTCCATAGCCATGCTGGACACCCTCATCACCAGAACTGATGGCATTCTATCCTTCTCGGTCTACCGTAAACCAACTCATACGGACCAATATTTACAGTTCGACAGCCACCAGCCCCTTGAACACAAACTGGGAGTGATTCGAACCCTTACCCACAGAGCTAACACCATATGCAGTACCCAAGAGGCAAAAGACAAGGAGACAAACCACCTGAAAAAAGTGCTCACCATCTCGGGCTACAAAAAGTGGGCCTGGAACAGCCCGGGAGGCAGGAAATCCAACACCGCATCCCAACAGCCAGTGAAACAACACCAGCGCAAGGGACACATCACCATCCCATACGTAGGAGGTGTGAGTGACGCTCTGTCCAGAAAGATCAGAAAACTGGGGGTGGCTGTACATTCCAAACCTTCCAACACCATACGCAGCCAGCTGGTCACCCCCAAGGACAAAACCAGCAAACTCGACAAAGCTGGCATTATATACAGAATAGACTGCCAGGACTGTAACCAACATTATGTCGGTGAAACTGAACGCCCCCTTCAGAAGAGACTAACAGAACACAAGAGGGACTCTTCTCCAGTAGGAGCTCACCTACACGCCGAAAAACATCAATTCAGTGCGGACAATGTCAACATCCTGGACAGAGAAAATAAGTGGTTCCAGCGAGGAGTCAAGGAGGCCATCTACATCGCAGCCACCAACCCCCCGCTCAACAGGGACCGGGGCCGTTACACCCTGCCCCCGGTGTACCATTCTCTGATTCGATCTCGTGAACTGGGTTCATCCCATGTTCGCGAGATCTGAGTAGAGATTCACGCAGACAGCATTAGAGCGCTGACGAAGATGGCGAGAACGCCATCGAAAGCTACGGAACTGTGAGTAGCGATTTTTACACTGTTGGGAGACCTTGTTCTTCAAAATTGGTAGCATTATATTCCTTCTTTATCACTGTTTTGTTTTGTTAACAGATATCTCCCTGGATTTTTTCATGATGTAAAATTCATTGAAGTGAATAAGCATAATACCAATAATCACCAGAGAGGCACATACACCATCACCACTACCACACCACACCACACCACACCACATCACACCACACCATACCAAACCACACCACAAAGTTCAATGCATACTTTAACCATCAATGGAAGCATGAAGGATAACAGCAACATAACGAACATAACGGAACCGACAAAATCAGTCTAACAAAAACGGAGTAGGCCTGCGTGTAAAACTGTCTTTTGAAAGGAAGTTTGTATGTTCCGAAGACACCACACAAGTTTACAAACTGCTGACACATTCGGACGTCGAATTGCGATGGAAACCAGTCTTCAGAATTAGGAATTAGGAAGATGAAACAGGACAGTACGGAACGTTCTACCACATCACTGCCCATAAAACCCGGGTTAGGGTTATGAGCTTACCTTGATTTTTTGTTTAAACTTTGCACTACTTTTTATATTATTTACTCATATATTTCTCTTTTGGAAGAACAGATTTATCATGTGAAATTCGGGCTTCTCTCCCCAAGGAGAGAGTACAGCCTCACTGCAATGCCACCGGTTTCCTTGTTTTTGCTGTTTATTGGTCGGTTTCCTTGTTTTTGCTGTTTATTGGGTTTTTTTTTCAATTTTCTGTATGTCTTTCTGCTTACTGTTAAGTTCTCTACAGTTTTGCCAAGGACAACTTCTTTGTTACCATGGGATCTTTACCGTGCGATGATTACATGCTACACACAAGACCTCAGTTTATCGGCTCAACCGAAAGACTAGCATTTAGACCACCCCCCAATATCCGTTTCAGTTTCAGTTTCTCAAGATGACGTCTCCGCGCTCTGAACGAATTCTATATGCACTAACGTCACTGGTGCCATGTGTTGGTGATCATGGCACAAGCCTTAAGCCTGCACATAAATCCATGATCTGGCCATGTCCTGAGGCCCTACCTTGCCTATGTTTTACCTGGTCTATATTTTATACTGGTATTGTATCAGCCTATCTGAGTGTCTGGAGTCCAAGACGAATGGTTTATCTAATAGGCCACACAGAATTACGCTAAGCCGTACAAACTTTGTGACTATACGCAAGCTATCTCATGTACACTTTAGTTAAAGTCCGCTTTGCCTTTGTGCCTATAGGGTTAATTGTTTAGCATAGAGTTAAGATTCCAATCACTATTCTTTTCATTTATCATAATCACTGAAGTATTAGAAATTCAGGTTTTGTACTTACCCCAAATCCATCTCCTTTTCTGAGAATGGAAGTAGTTTCTGTCTTGCCGCTATTACCAATAAACCTCTTGGACACAGCTAAAAAAACAAAATAAACACACGAAAGGAGAAACAGCGTTTTGGTTGGAAATCATATTGTAAAGCTATAAAGCTCTGACAGAAACTCTCAACAGTATCTGCATAATGAAACATGAAACAATGCTAACTGTACACGCACACACACACACACACACACACACACACACACACACACACACACACACACACACACACACATACACACTCTCTCTCTCTCTCTCTCATTCTCTCTCTCTCTCTCTCTCTCTCTCTCTCTCTAACACACACACACACACACACTCACTCACATACATACCTAGACAAGTTTGAAACAATACCCATTTGTAATAACAGGATGATGGACGAGTGAAGTAGGTAAACGTATGACTTCCAATAGGAAGATCCTGGGTTCGCCAATCTGTATGGTACAAAAACAAACACACAAACACACACAATTTACGGTACAATTTACAATAAGCTAATTACCTTGCCCCATGAGAACGAAGTAGTAATTTTGAGCTATATGGCCCTGTCGCAGTATCACTCTGTTGCTGTCCAGGCTGCACACACATTCACACATGCATGCACACATACACACACATGCATGCACACATAACACAACACACACACACACATTCACACAACACAATCACACAACCCACACATACACACACAACACACACACATACACACATGCATGCACCCATACACACACATGCATGCACACATACACACACAACACACACACACACACATCACACACACACACATCACACACACACTACACACACAACACACACACATACACACACACACACACACAACACACACACACACACACACACACACACCACACATACACACACACACACACAACACACACACACACACACACACACACAAACACACACACACATACACACACACCACACACACTACACACACACACACGCACCGCGCACACATACACACACACATATGCACACACACACACATACACACAACACACACACACACACAACACATACACACACTCATACACACACACAACACGCACACACAAAACACATACACACACACACACACAGACACACACACACAGATAAACACGCACACACACACGCACACACACACGCACACACACAGTCACACACACACAGATACACACGCACACACACACATACACACACACAACACACACATCACACACACACACACACACACACACGCGTGCGCGCGCGCACACGCATACACAACACATATGCACACGCACACACATACACACACACACACACACACATATACACGCACACACACATACACACACATACACGCACACACACAGTCATACACACACAGATACACACGCACACACACGCACACACACATCACACAACACACACACACACACATGCACACACACACACACACACATACACACGCACACACATACACACGCACACACATACACACGCACACACACATATGCATGCGTGCGCGCTCACACACACAGAGATGAAAAAAAAACAGTACAGATTTGTGCTTTCAACAACTGATTGCTCTAAACTCCCACGCTAAAGTGTGTCGAGTTACATTTTGGACGATAATTTATAAAGATGTGTTGCTGAATAATTATGTTTAAGATTGCCTATATTTCGGAAAACTGTATTTCAGGAAACTTAAAGATATACAGTTACTCAAACATTTATATTCTCTTTGATGATGATGAGAGGGAGGAGGAGGAGGAGGAGGAGGTAATGATGATGATGATGATGATGATGATGATGACGACGACGATCATGATGGAGAAGACAACGACGACGATGTTGACGACGATGATGATGATGACAATAATACAATGATGATGATGAATTTGTGAAATGAACAGTTCAATTCGTTAATAATTATGTCAACATATTACAACCAGTGTGTCAATTTTAAACCCCATTCTGAGTTCCTGTGGCAAATAAATATGTTTTGAGTTCTGACTTCCACACACATACACAATCTGTTGTCAAGGAAAGGTGGTTATTTCAAGGATCAGCTCACTTGAAATCCCAGTATCTTAAGGTTGTAGTTCTGTGTCCAGCTTTCTTGTATTCTACCTTAAGAATGTGCCATTTCACATACAAAACAACTGAGTGACAGACAAGCATTTACATAAATTATCAACAGTTTCTTTCTGACCCTGAAAGGTCAGTACTGAATGTGATTTATCACTGAGTTAATTTGTCACTGAAAGCTAAGCACTTAATGTGACTTCAGTTAAACTGATCTTGAAAATTAAGCGCTTAAGGTGATTTATTAAGTTATACTTCATTCAGTCTGACCTGAAGGGTAACAACGTCATATGACTTAATTTAATCTGACCCTAGAAGTTAAGCACTTCATGTGACTCATCATTATTTTAATCCGACCCTGCCTTGTCTTGTTGTATTAAATACACGTTCTTATTCTTTTTTTGTGGTTTTTTTTCTGGTTCCTTTCCCGAGACCTTCTGATTAAATCTGTGTTAAGTGACTTCATGTTATTTTAACTTTAACTTATTCTTATCTTTAAATCTGTGATTGAAAGTCTAGCACTTCATGACTTATTATTATTTTAATCTAACCCTGAAAGTTAAGGACTCATGTTACTATTCTCTTAATCTGATGAAGTCTGCACTCATGACTTATATTATTTATTAACTGAATTAACCTTCATGTGATTATCATTACTTGACTGACCCGAAAGTGAAGTGCCTGATGTGACTTATTACTTTAATCTAACCCTGAAAGTTATGTGTCTGATATGATTCACTATTACTTCATTACTATCAGAGATGACGGAGTAATTTTAAGTTGAACAAAACTGAAACTAACGTTTTCAAGGTAACATGTATCAAAAATGTAGTTATTTTACTTACGTACTTTTTTTCAGCCAGTTAATTTCATAAATCATATATTACTTTACTTAAATGGTTTTATTTGTTTCCTACTTTATTGTAAACCCTGTCATACAAAAATGAACACACAACACTTCTAATCAACACTATTTTAATGCCATTTCATATAAACATATTAAACTGCATTCACACTTCATCATAAAAAAAACATTTATTGTCAGGTTAACACAAATTTGTACTGATGCACACACACACACACACATACAAACACTCACATACATACAGATACACACACACGCGCGCGTGCGCGCACACACAGACAATCATACACACACATACATTACACACACACACACACTCTCTCTCTCTCTCTCTCTCTCTCTCTCTCTCACACACACACACACACACACACACACACACACACACACACATGTACAAACTCACCACAAATACCAGGCTTTCTGAACCAGTTGGTGTTGTGTGTCTGACGAAAGCTTGGCAAAGGCTGTGACATACTGAAGACTAAGAACTGTCTGCACAACAAACAACAAAGATGCAACTTGTTTTTAGCTCTTAACGGAGAAGTGGCATGGTGGTTATAAAGCAACCACCTACAACGCCAGGAACCTAGATTCGAATCACGGATCCAACAGGATATTTTCTCACCTTCCCGCCCCCACCCTTCTTCACCAGACCTTGGCCTGCATGATAATCTTTCGGATAAGACGATAAATGAGTATTCTGTGTGCAGCATCTTAACGATTGTTAAAGATCCCATGACAGCGAAAGAATTGTGCCTGGAGAAATATCGTACAATTTTATTTTCCTAGAGATACAGATATATACGCATACAGAAATAATGGTTAAGCCATTCTATAAATGTCCATTTAGCATACAAAAACTATCACAGAAAATCCAGCCTAGCATATTTCCCATGGTCACTGTGACCTCGAAGAGGCATCAGATGAAATACACTTGACGGCAAACAAGGACAATGGCAGTTGGTCATAACGTTGAAAACAGTTGGTCATAACGTTGAAAACAGTTGGTCATAACGTTGAAAACAGTTGGTCATAACGTTGAAAACAGTTGGTCATAACGTTGAAAACAGTTGGTCATAACGTTGAAAACAGTTGGTCATAACGTTGAAAACAGTTGGTCATAACGTTGAAAACAGTTGGTCATAACGTTGAAAACAGTTGGTCATAACGTTGAAAACAGTTGGTCATAACGTTGAAAACAGTTGGTCATAACGTTGAAAACAGTCGGTCATAACGTTGAAAACAGTTGGTCATAACGTTGAAAACAGTTGGTCATAACGTTGAAAACAGACTACATATCATTATCAGAGATTTTTGTGAAAATATTGTTCACACACCTTGAAAAAGTGCCAATTTTTTATTCCATTTTTTTTTTTTTTGTGGTCCATATAACTTTGATCTTGGTACCATGACTCCCAAACTTAGCAATGGCGACTCCTCTACGGAGCACAGCTCTGACCTGAATATGTGTAAACATATCATCCAGAAACGGCTGAAAAAATCTTGCTGACATATTTTTGTAACATACATACATACACGGGCAGACAGACACCTCTATCTGCTCAATATGAAACAAACAAAAAGCATACAAAAAAGCGTGGCGCCATTCCAAGGCAACAGGCTTTTTTTCCAGAGAGAGCATTCAGCATTTCACATGGACAATTTTCTTTGTAATATGACTTTCATTTCTTCATTGAATTATTTGTACATAGTCCTGGGCACTTATTATTTGTGTACGGTCTCAATTCTATTCATACATACGCCACGGGAACTTAATATTAGTGTATGGTCTCAATTCTATTCATACATACGCCACGGGAACTTAATATATATTATTAGTGTATGGTCTCAAGTCTATTTATACATACACCCAGGAGATTTAACATCTGTGTATGGTCTCAATTTTGTTACTACATACAAACAGAGAACGTAATATCTGTGTGAAGTCTCACTTTTATCTATACATACGCACAGACAACTTAATATCTGTGTATGGTCTCAATTCTATTTATACATACACCCAGAGAGGTTAATATCCGTGTGTGGTCTCAACTTTATTTATACAGACGCCCAGGGAACTTAATATATGTGTGAAGTCTCAATTTTTTTTTATACATACACTCAGAGAACTTAATATCTGTGTGAAGTCTCAATTTTTTTTATACAGACGTCCAGAGAACTTAATATCTGTGTGAAGTCTCAATTTTATTCATACAGACGTCCAGAGAACTTAATATCTGTGTGAAGTCTCAATTTATTCATACAGACGTCCAGAGAACTTAATATCTGTGTGAAGTCTCAATTTTATTCATACAGACGTCCAGAGAACTTAATATCTGTGTGAAGTCTCAATTTTATTTATACATACACCCAGAGAACTTAATATCTGTGTGAAGTCTCAATTGTATTTATACATACGCCCAGGGAACTTAATATCTGTGTATGGTCTCAATCACAGACGTCCAAATCGGTGTGACGAACAGTGTTATACATGTACATGAATGAATTTTACTGATGATAATAATGATTATGATGATGATGATAATAAATAATATAACAATAACAATCACATCGACATCATCGCATCATCATCATCATTAATACTAATGATGCGATACTATACCATCATAAAAACATATTTCGCTTGCTCGCTTCAAACTTGAAAACTGTGGAACCGAGATGCTACAAAAGATATTCGTCTGAATAAGTGAGAGAAAATTAATATACGTGTGTGTGTACATGTGCGTGTGTGTGCGCACGTGTGTTTTGTGTACGCGTGTGTGTGCGCGCGTGCATGCGTGCCTCTGTGTGTGCACGCTTGTGTTTTGTCATGTGTGTGTGTGTGTGTGTGTGTGTGTGTGTGTGTGTGTGTGTACGTGTTGAGAAAGAGAGAACCATGCACATTCATAAAGCAACAGTACACCATGCTTACCTGATCTATCTCCTCGGGTGTACGATCTTCAGGACGCTTGTCTCTCAGCATTTCTTGTGCATCAATACTCAACATTGTCTGCAAAAACAAAATAAATAAAAGATGGTAGAAATGCTTTTCTTTTCACTGGTGTCTCCATGCACTTTCTGAATGACTACAGCTTTCAGGAACAGAAACTTAAATGCATGCATGTATGCATATCCAGATGCATGCACACACACACACGCACAAACACACTAACGCGCGTATACACAAACACACACTAACGCACGTACTCACATACACACCACACACACTAACACGCGTACACACACACGCGCACGCGCGCACCAACACACACTAAGGCGCTTACACACACACAAACCCATGCACGCACACACACATGCACGCACGCACTAGCACACACACACACACATCTACTACAAACACTGGTATGAAACGTATCAAAGGAAATGTCTACGGAAATCACTCCACAACACACACTCACACCACACACACACACACACACACACACACACACACATCTACTATCATCACTAGTATGAAATGTATCAAAACATATGTCCATGGAAATCACTTCCCAACACACACACTCACACACACACACACACTCACACACACACATACACACACACACACACACACACACACACACATACACACACACACACACACACACACACACACACACAATCTACTATCATCACTAGTATGAAATGTATCAAAACATATGTCCATGGAAATCACTTCCCAACACACACACTCACCACACACACACACACACACACACACACACACACACATCTACTACCATCACTAGCATGAAACGTATCAAAGGATATGTCTACGAAAATCATTCCCAAACACACACAAACCACACACACACACACACACACATACACACACACAACACACACACACACACACACACACACCACACGACTCTCTCTTCCTCTCATGTATGCCCGTCACTTTTTACAGAAGCATGGGCCTTGTAGGTATTGCACTTTATTTTTGTATGGCTTTGGAATTTGTATTGTTTTTGTCGTATTGTGTTCACTGTAATGTACACTGTATTGTACTGCATACTGTCTTATATTGTAATTTGTGGTGCAATTTGTACTGTGTCGTGTTTTTATTACTATATTGTAATTTGTGTTGTACTTTTATTTGTAATGCATTCTGTATAATACTGTGCTTTGCATTGTGTTGTCATTTGTGTTGTGTTGTGTTGTGTTGTTGTGTTGTGCTGTGTTGTACTGTGTTGTATTGTATTGTGTTGTATTGTATTGTATTGTGTTGTATTAAATTGTTGTATTGCATTGTTGTATTGTATTGTATTGTATCGTATTGTATTGTGGTGTGATGTGGTATGGTGTGATACGGTGCGGTGCGGTGCGGTGCGGTGCGGTGCGGTGCAGTGTAGTGTAGTGTAGTGTAGTGTAGTGTAGTGTAGTGTAGTGTCGTGTCGTGTCGTGTCGTGTCGTGTAGTGTAGTGTAGTGTAGTGTAGTGTAGTGTAGTGTAGTGCATTGTAGTGTAGTGTAGTGTAGTGTAGTGTAGTGTAGTGTAGTGTAGTGTAGTGTAGTGTAGTGTAGTGTACCGTACCGTACCGTACCGTACCGTACTGTACTGCACTGCACCACTTACGGTGGCGTGGACCTTATAAGCATCCTTATCAAAAGGCAAGCTGTTATTCTTCCCCCAGCAGATGGGATGAATGTCAGCTTTAACCATGTCCAGGTAGGTGACACAGTCCTGTGTCATGGCGTAGGACCTGAAATCACGATTACATTCTGAGCGACAAAAAGCAAATGAAATGAAAATATACACAAATAAAAATAAACAACAACTAAACAGAATAGCCTACTGTTATTTTAAAGAAAGAGTGCTTGACTACAGTTCTGCGTTTGGGCGTGGAATCTGAAATCACGATTACATCCTGAGTGACAAAAACCAAATGAAAATATAAAAAATAAACAATAAACTCAACTAAAGAGAGCAGCCCATGGTTGTTTTAAAAAGAGAGTGCTTGAACACAGTACTGCGTTTTGGAGTAGCACCTAAAATCACGATTGCATTCTAAGTGACAAAAAAAAAAAAAAAAGAAAAAAAAAAAGAAAATACAAAACAAAAATAAACATAACTAAAGACAATAGCCTACTGTTATGTTACAGAGAGTGTTTGGGTACAGTCCTGCATTAGGGCGCAGGACCTAAAATCACGATTGCATTCTGAATGACAAGAAGCAAATGAAAATGTAGACAAATTAAAAATAAACACAACTAATGAGAATATCCTACTGTTAGTCTAAAGAGAAGGTGTTTAAGTACAGCTCTCGGTTTTGGCGTAGGTCTTAAAATCACGATTACATTCTAAATGACAAGAGGCAAATTGAATATAAACAAAAATATATATAACTAAAGAGAATAGCCTTCTGTTATTCTAAAGACAAGGTGCTTAAGTACAGCTCTGAGTTTTGGTGTAAGACCAGAAATCACGACTGGACTATGAGTGACAAAAAGCAAATGAAAATATAAACAAATATAAATAAACAAACTAAAGGGAACAATTTACTGTTATTCTAAAGAGAAGGTGCTTGAGTAGACAGGGAGTTCGTAAATGAAAATTCATGTTGATATTCTTGGCGTCAGTGTGTACGTGTGTGTGTGTGTGTGTGTGTGTGTGTGTGTGTGTGTGTGTGTGTGTGTGTGTGTGTGTGCATGTGTGTGTGTGTGTGCATGAGTGTGTGTGTGTGTGCGCGCGTGTATGCGTTTGTGTGTGTGTGCGTGCATGCGTGTATGCATGTGTGTGTGCGTGTGTTTGTGTGTGCATGTAGGTGTGTGTGTGTGTGTGTGTGGTGTGTGTGTGTGTGCGTGTAGGCATGTGTGTGTGTGTGTGTGTGTGTAGGCATGTATGTGTGTGTGTGTGTGTGTGTGTGTGTGTGTGTGTGCACGCACGCGCTATATAGTGACGTCTATTCACATGTATGCTAAAGACAACTAATTTTCTTAATCATGTGCGTGTTTGGGATGGGAGGAGGGGTGATTCAGATTTATCTTTCGAAGATCAAAGGCAGTGCGTGCGTGCGTGTTTGCATGCACGCGCGCGCGCGTGTGAGAGAGAGAGAGAGAGAGGAGAGAGAGAGAGAGAGAGAGCATGCCCGAGAGAGAGAGAGAGCATGTGCGAGAGAGGTGTGTGTGTGTGTGTGTGAGTGAGTGTATGTTGTGTGTGTGTGTGTGTGTGTGTGTGTGTGTGTGTGTGTGTGTGTGTGTGTGTGAGAGAGAGACAGAAGAGAGAGAGAGAGAGAGAGAGAGAGAGAGAGAGAGAGAGTGTGTGTGTGTGTCGATGTGTTTGCACGTACGATCTGTGTTTGTGTATGTGCCTGTGTGCACATGTGTGTATGTGTTTGTGTATATGTGACACAGTGTTGGGAGGAGGGGTGATTCAGATTTATCTTTCGAAGATCAAAGGCAGTGCGTGCGTGCGTGTTTGCATGCACGCGCGCGCGCGTGTGAGAGAGAGAGAGAGAGAGCATGTGCGAAAGAGAGAGAGAGCATGTGCGAGAGAGAGAGAGTGTGTGTGTGTGTGTGTGTGTGTGTGGTGAGTGAGTGTATGTGTGTGTGTGTGTGTGTGTGTGTGTGTGTGAGAAGAACAGAAGAGAGAGAGAGAGAGAGAGAGAGAGAGGAGAGAGAGAGAGAGAGAGAGAGAGAGAGAGGTGTGTGTGTGTCGATGTGTTTGCACGTACGATCTGTGTTTGTGTATGTGCCTGTGTGCACATGTGTGTATGTGTTTGTGTATATGTGACACAGTGTGTATATGTTTATGTATGTGTCTGTGCGTGCTAAAAAAATGAAACATTGGCAAATACTCAATCAAAGAAGCAAAGAAATTTTCGATGCAGTTTTGGCCTTTTCAGTTTCTATGGCTAAATAATACGGATGTCACCTATTTCAGTTTGTGCATTCTGCACGTTTCTGATGACTAGGGCTTGGGGACAGATTCAGAATTTTAATGATGAAATTTGGAGTTTCTTCAAGAGAGATTCATCATACTCCGGCAATTCCATATGCACGCCATCAAAATCTTCCAGAAATTACTTTCCAGACTCCTTGAGCCTGCGCACAACCTTAGGTTCTGGCAAGTTTGTTTTTTTAAATGGGGGAGTGGAAATGGAAATGACGGGAACAAAAGAGTGCATGTTTTTTGTTGTTGTTTTTTTCGTACATGGTACACCCTCCGACAGTAACATGACTCACAGGATCGTTAGTGTGCGTATTTGATGCTCTGCGTACACACACTAAGTGGGTCTAGACACTAGCAGATCTGTACATGATATTGACCCGGGAGATGGCAAAAATCTTCACCCTTTACCCATCAGCAGATACAAGGTAGGAACGAACTCAGTCCTTCTGATTGGAAGCTGAATGTCCCAACCACTGGGCTATTGTGCCTTACTAGAGAACATCACGAGTAAGCAGTTCGGAAAACAATGGGGGAGGGGGGGGGGGCGGACGTTTCTAATTGTACAGAATGTTAAACATCAACAACAATCAAGAATAACAACAATAACAAGGAACAATAACAAACCAAGAACAACAAAGACAACACTACCACCAACAACAAAAACAAAGCGCAAAAAAAAAAAAAAACAAGAAAGAAACTGAAACCACAGATCAAAGTAGCATAAAACAAAAATGGAACGTTCAAACTGAAAACGTTATTGTTATTGTTCTTTCTGTTTAAAGACCAGCCGACTGCGTTGAGCCATATCAGATCTACAACTGTTTCAAAACATCAAAACTTCAACAGGAAACAAAACAATAGGAGAAGTTAAGTACACATATAAATGCTTTTGCACACATAATTCAAGGACATGCCCCTGGCGTTGACCACTCCGTCCAAATTATCCCAAAAGGAATTTAAAAAGCAAACCTGAATACAAATATGAACGTAACTAAGGACACCAAAACATAATTTATACAAAAACGGGCCTAAATTACCTAAAACTGACTCCGTATGTGTCATTTCCTTAGAGCCAAAAATGCACTTAATACATGTACCCAATTATCAATCCTAAGAGAGAGTATGTAAGACTTTACTAAACGCATACAGGTGAAGCAAGGCAGAAAATGACAGGAATAAATGACGGAAAGCAAAGGAACAAGGCAGAAACAAAGAGAGTGACAGAAAAGAGGAAATTTCTGGGAAGAATTTCCATAAGGTGGGGATACTATTTATACTGAAGCAGCCCCCGGCATCCCCACGGAGGGAACTGAAAACGTAATGCCAACCTCTCAGCTAGCACTTTTTCAATCTTGGCCATCGTTTTCAATATTCTTGAAATAAAGTGCCATCGTTCTCGTACCTGTACGACAAAAAATGCAAACATTAACAAGGTAGTCAGACCATCTGAACATTTTTCATGCCAACACTTTTCGTTTTTGTACAAAAATGACTACACAAAACGCTGATTTTTGTACAAAACGAAAAGCCACTGTGACCTGCAAGAAGATTAAATAAATCTTGAAATAACCAGTCGACGTGGTTTAGTGGTTACCGTTAGGGATTATCGACTGTGAGATTGTTGGTTCGAATCCCATCGTTCCCTTTAAGAACCGTAGCGCAAATTTTCGGCTACAACCAGCTCCTACCAGAATTGAGTGTGCTATAGGTTCATTGGGAAGACTGGGACCACACAGTCGAGTCTTATCCATTTCACGGACGTGTCACTGAGGGTGTTGCTCGAATCTCCTGACCAACACCGCAGATGTCTGTATCTCCCGGGCCCGGTTGATGCCAAGATATATTATGATAGAAAGTGTAAAGTACAGACCTATCATCCAGTCTCAATCCTAGATGGAATTCCATAGCATCATGGTTATCATCCTCATCGTCATCATCATCATTGTGAAAGCTGTGCCAGTTTTTTTGGTCGTTAGGATGGCGTAAAAATGGGATTAAATAAAGTGAGCACAAAGGAAACCTCCCGAAGTGCGATGATCCAAAAAATGAAGTATAAAAATATATAAGAATAAATAAATGAATAAAATAAAATGAAAACAAAACTTGAAGTGAAGCGAGAACAACGGTTTACTGCCACAAAAGAGAAATCGGACTGTAATTATTGCCACAAGTTCCTGAGAATGTGCTGTTCACTCATCATCATCATTATCATGTGCCCTGTCGCATGGCGTTGGCTACCATGGCCATCCATATGCATTTATCTCTTGTTGCCGCAAGTATATCTTACACCCTCTCTGTCCTCAGCCACCCTGCAAATCCGTCCAATATTTTCTCCCTGGGTCTACCAGGTGTTCTTTTTCCGTCCAGCTTTCCCATTGTGACCAGGTGCTCTAATTCCCCTTTCTTATAAAATGTCCTATAAATGCTGCTTGTCTTTTCCTAATCTTTTTTATCAATGATCTTCTTGTGTCTGCCTCCATCAAGAGTTCTCGTTTGTTTTCTTTGCTGTCCATGGAACTCTCAACATCCTTCTTAGAAACCACATCTCGGCTGCCTCAATCTTGCTCTGGCTTTGCTTGCTGACTGTCCACGCCTCACATCCGTACAACAGTATTGGCTCTATATAACATTCAAGGACTCTCTTCCTGATGTTAATTAATAGACATTTGTTGGTAAGAATGCTTGTCATCTTCTTGAATGCTGTTTTGGCTTGACCGATTCTGCCAGCTATTTCCGATGTGCATCTGCCGTCTGATGAAATGACCGTTCCCAGGTATTTGAACTTATTAACCTGTGTCAAGGGTTTCTAAGAAGAATGTTGAGAGTTCCATGGACAGCAAAGAAAACAAACGAGACAGTCTTGATGGAGGCAGACACAAGTAGATCACTCATATGGAAGATTAGGAAAAGACAGGCAACATTTATAGGCCATTTTATGAGGAAGGGGGATTTGGAGCACCTGGTCACAACAGGAAAGCTGGAGGGAAAGAGAGCACCAGGTAGACCCAGGGAGAAAATGCTAGACGGACTTGCAGAGTGGCTGAAGACGAGCAGGGTGGAGGAGATGCTTGGGGCAACAAGAGACAGAGACAGATGGAAGTCCATGACGATGATCGCCATCGTCATGCGACAAGGCACCTGATGATGATGATGATGATCTATCTTGTATCTATCTAATATAATATATGCTTATATATATATATGTATTTATATGTATGCATACATGTGCACATGTACGTATATGTATGTTATACATACATATAGAGAGAGACAGACAGACAGACAGACAGATAGACAGAGAGGCAGAGAGATAGTTGAGACAAAGACAGAGAGACAGAGACAAAGAGAACGGAGAGAGAGAGAGAGAGATTGAGAGAGAGAGATGAGAGAGAGAGAGAGAGAGAGAGAGAGAGAGAGACAGACAGACAGACAGACAGACAGACAGAGACAGACATAGACAGAGAGGGAGAGAGACAGAAAGAGAGATGCTTGCATGGAATCGAACTAACTCATACCAGGTGTTTGAGCCTCTCAGACATGGGATGAAGCGAATTTCGGATGCTGAAAAATCGGATGTGGAAATACAACTCAGGATCCCATCTCCTGGAGCGTAAAGTCTTCAGCAGTTTCTTCAGAGCTTGTGCCTCGGAACCCGTAAACTCGTCCTCTTTGGCCAGGCCGAGCCTACTCATCGTAGCTGAAATGGGCTTCTTCGTCTTCTTGATGCTACTGTCTTTCTTCGGCTTCCATGGCTTTGAGCGATCATGCTGCACATCGTCGGAGTCAGAGCAGAACGTAGATTCAAATATATGTAAGTCCACGCTTTTTTTTGGTTCCTTTTTACCAGATTTATTCTTCTCCGGTTCTTTTTTCTTCTGTTCCTCTTCAGCTCGAGCACACACGTTGTAGGCTTTGACAACGTGGTTCTGCCAAATTCGTGTTCGTATTCTCTGGTATTCTGTTCGGTAATAGTTCACATCTAAACACCGCGAGTAGGGGGGAACCTTACGGGGCTGTGATACTTTTGGTTTGCTGCTTTCTTCTTCGTCAGACACAATCGTGTACACAATTGGTGGTACCGGCACGTTTGATGACATTGTGATGATTGTATTGTCTGTTGCAATCATCCGACTTCCAGTCACAATCTTTGCTTTTTTAGACTGGCAACGTGTGCAGTGAATTACAGAAGTTTCTGAAAAGAAAAGAAATAGCCAATCAGTAATATGTGTTAAGACTAAAATTCGCATACTTGAATACATGTATGTATACTGACCGGGTCTTGAGTATAAACACTGCTCACACAATACACACACACACACACACACACACACACACACACACACACACACACACACACACACACACACACACACACACACACCACACACACACCACACACTTACACACACACACATGCATGATTGCAGGCATACTGAAAATTCTGTAGATATTATTTGTCACAATATATTCAGTGAGACATAATCAACGTATACTTGTGTCTAGTTCAGTACATAAGTACAACACAAATGGCATGTGTGTATCTGCAGTATCATCATCATCATCAGGTGCCCTGCCGCATGGCGTTGGTGATCATGGACTTTGAACCATCTCTATCTCTCGTTGCCCCTAGCATCTCCCCCACCCTCCTCGTCCCCAGCCACTCTGCAAGTCCGTCCAGCATTTTCTCCCTGGATCTACCCGGTGCTCTCTTTCCCTCCAACTTTCCTATTGTGACCAGGTGCTCCAAATCCCCCTTCCTCATAAAATGGCCTATAAATGTTGCCTGGCTTTTCCTAATCTTCCTTATCAGTGATCTACTTGTGTCTGCCTCCATCAAGACTGTCTCGTTTGTTTTCTTTGCTGTCCATGGAACTCTCAACATTCTTCTTAGAAACCACATCTCGGCTGCTTCAATCTTGTTCTGGCTTTGTTTGTTGACTGTCCACGCCACACATCCGTACAAAAGTATGGGTTCTATATTACATTCAAGAACTCTCTTCCTGATGTTAATTGACAGGTTGGTAAGACTGCTTATCATCTTCTTGAATGCTGTTTTGGCTTGGTCGATTCTACCAGCTATATCTGATGTGCATCTGCCATCTGATGAAATGACCGTTCCCAGGTATTTGGATTTATCAACCTGTGTCAAGGTTGTGCCATTTGCTGTTATTTTGCATGAAGGGATTTCATGTTTTTTACTGATCACCATGACTTCAGTCTTCCTGCTGTTTAGTTCCACCCCCTTACCTTTGCTTTCTATTTCTAGTATATTCACAAGGTTTTGTATGTCTCTTTCACTTTCTGCAGTTAGCACGGTGTCATCTGCGTATCGAATGTTGTTTATCATTTTCCCTCCAACCTTTAATCCAGGGTCTTCTTCTAGGTTTCTCATGATGTTTTCGCTGTAAAGTGAAAACAGATCTGGTGACAAAACACAACCCTGTCTGACTCCTCTTTTTATATTTTGGAAAGAACTTACATTGTTTTCTAGTCTCATTGCAGCTGTTTGTTTCCAGTACATACTTCTGATTATTCGTAGATCTTTTCCATCAACATTGAGTGTCTCCAGTTGGTTGATCAGTTCATCCTGTCTTACCCGATCGAAAGCCTTGGTGTAGTCAACAAAGCATAAATACAAATCCTTATTCATCTCATTTGACCTCTCTATGATAGTTCTTAGGATGTATATGGCATTAATAGTTCCTTTCCCTTCCACAAATCCACACTGTTCTTCTGCTATTTCTCTTTTGATTCTATTCCTTGTCCTCATCATGATTATTCTTAATAGGATTTTTGTTACATGACTCATCAAACTGATTGTACGATGGAGTTCGCATTCTATAGCCCCTGTCTTCTTTGGAAGTGCAATGAAAATTGATTTTGACATGTCTTTGGGGATTTTTCCAGTATCATAAATTTCATTTAGGAGGACGTTATTTTTTCTATGCCAAATTCCTCCAGGGCTTCAATCATCTCTGTAGTATTACTAGTAATGTTGTCTGGTCCTGGGGCTTTTCCTGGTTTCGTCTTTTTCAGTGCTGCTCTAACTTCATCTTTCATTATGGGTGGTCCTTCAAAGTTCTTTTTTATAATGTGTTCTTCGTTTCTGTCATCCTCAAAAAGGTCTTTAATGTACTCTCCCCATCTGTCTAATATTTTGTCTTTTTCTATGATAAGCGTGCCATCTTTCGATTTCAAGCAACCAGTTGATGTGCATGTATTTTTTTCTGTGGACAATTTCTTCAATTCGTCTGTACATACCCTGAGGATCCGTTTTGTGTCAGTCTTCCATTTCTTTGCACTTTGTTTTCAGCCAAGCTTCCTTAGCTTCATTGCACCTATTCCTGATCTCCTTGTTTATCTTCCTGTAGATCTCCTCATTTCTCTTTGCCTTCCTCTTTTCCTCCATCAAGCCCAAAATTTCATTAGTCATCCAGTTCTTTTTTGCTTTTTTATCTGCCTTAGGGATTTCCTCACAATGTGCAGTATACAAATGGATTTATTAGTGTTACGTCCCTGTGCGCTCAATAACTGAATGGGAATCGGAAAATGCTAATCCTTTAACTTCCTCAGCCTGTACTTCCAACTTCCTATCAGATTTATTACCTGTGAAATAAAATGCTATAGATTGCCCTCAAAATTTGAAAATTGTAATAAAGTGGGAGTGAAATAGTCGGGACATCAACTTTATCGGGGACAACATGATGAGTGCGGCGCCCATCTCGACTCCCTGGCTAATTCACCTTCCACAAACCTGAACAGGATCAGGTATTGATTCACAGCTGGTTGAGCTGTAGACCGCTTGCACAGTTTTGTTTTCCCTCTGAGTCTATAAATGTGAACTCACTCAGTCAAACTGGATGATGCGGCCTGTACCTCTGTAGCAACCTGACTATGGTCCATAGCGGTCAGGAAACGTAAACATGTTTCTGTGCTGACCTTTGCGCAGTTCACTGTCAGTAACAAAAAACAAACAAACAAACAAAAACTGATGTGTTGAAGAACTGACAAACAAACAAACAAAACCTGATGTGTTGAAGAACTGAGATGAGAATGATGCCTTCTTTATTTATAAAAAAAAAAGCCTTGACAAATTGACACTTACGCCAAATATGCCCAATGCCTAAAAGCTAAGGGGGAAAAAAGAAGCAATAATTTCTATCGGTTGACAACAGTTCCTTTCTAATAATAATTAATAATAATTACAATATTTATATAGCGCAAAATCTTGATAAAATCAAATCTAAGCGCTGAAACAGACACACACGCACGCACGCACACACACGCACGCACACACACACACACACACACACACACACACGCACACGGCTATAAATGGGGAGAAAGAATAAAACCAATGGAAAATTATAGAGAGCATATTATATACAATTATATATTATAATGTGATTCCCCTCCGAGTGGAGACAGGCTGCAGAGGGGATTGAGTGAGGTCAGGATTTTATGCAGAGGAGAAAAGGTGAGTTTTGAGAGCGGACTTGAAGGAGACAAAAGTAGGTTGCTGACGGACTGAGAGAGGAAGTTTGTTCCTGGAGAGTGGACCAGAAACAGAGAAGGCTTTCTTTCCAAAAAGACTAGCCCTTCAGCCTGTATCCAGTTTTGTCTTCCCTTTGGAGTTGTAACCGACACCATCACAGCCACAGAATTCTGTTGCCTTCAAAATCTGCAAAGTAAGAGTTGAAAAAGATTCGATAGAAAATTGCAAAGCATATGTGTCCTCGGCAAATAGATGCAGATAACGATTTGACGGCAAATTAACGACTGAACGAGTGTCCTGGAGCCTTAGTGTATTATGCTCGTTTATGTCTTAAATGAAACAGGGGGGGGGGGGGGGGAGAGAACAAAAACATGTAGGAAACTGCTACGATCATGTAACTCCGTGATAGAAACTGACAGGATGTTGCTTACCGCCCGGCACAAGCTGTCAAACACCAAACTGACTTAGATCTACACCTGTACCTTTCAAAATCCCACTTGTATCTTTACGTGCACGTTGCAGCGAACGAACGAAAGAAGACATGACAAAACAAAACAAAATGCCCATTCCAACTAACAAAATGCCCACTCCAACTAGACACCTATTTCAGTCAATTTTACACTGTCGCCGAAGTTAGATCTCAAAGGCTAAGTCTAGCTAAATCTGCTTGGCTAGCTGACTGGTTGAATGCGCACTGTCAGATCTAGATCTAGACATGTTTACATCATCATCACTTTTCTTGTACTTACAGTATCTACAGTTGATGAAGAACAGCAGATCTAACCAGTGTCAACTTTCATAAATGTCTACACATCTCCAAATGAGTGCACACTGATTTTAACAAGCATTTGGATGCAAGATGACCAAACATGGAAGCTACCAAATTCTCGATCGACTAATGACCGAAAACAACAACGATAATAATAACAATAGCAATAATAATAACAATAATAATAATAATGTTATTATAATTGTAATAATAAAGTAACAACAACAATAATAATAACAATAGTAATACTAATAATAACAATAATAATAATGATAATAAAATAATAATATAATAATAATAACCCCAAGTCATACTGAGTCAGTTTTTAGGTTCCTTTGTGTGTGTGTGTGTGTTGTGTGTGTGTGTGTGTGTGTGTGTGTGTGTGTTGTGTGTGTGTGTGTGTGTGTGTGTGTGTGTGTGTGTAAAATAACAGTCATTATTTTGTGTGTGTTTTTTCCCCTGTGACCGGGACTATTAGCCTAGTTCCTGTGCTTGCTTGCTTACTTACGCACTTACTTGCTTATTTACTTTCACACACACACACACACACACACACACACACACACACACACACACACACACACACACACACAACAAACACACACACACACACACACAAACACACACACACACACACACACACACACACACATATACATACATACATACATCTTGATGTTTTCATACTTTTCCGTTTGCCCTTGCAGACAACAAAACAAATAGCAGTGTGATAGACTGGATGGCTTTTTGTGGTGATGGTGACTTTGTTCATTAATGTATTTCCCCAAAAGTATAATGATTTACTCATGTATTTGATTATGTGTACTATGTATGTATGTATGTGTATGTATGCATATGTATGTATGTATGTATGCATGTGTGTATGTATGTATGTATGCATGTGTGTATGTATGCATGCATGTATGTATGTATGTATTATGTATGTATGTATTGTACATGTATGTACGTATGTATGTATGTGTGTGTGTGTGTATGTATGTATGTATGCATGCATACATGCATGCATGTATGTATGTATGTATTATGTATGTATGTATGTATGTATGTGTGTGTGTATGTATGTATGTATGTAAGTGTGTGTGTATGTTTGTATGTACGTATGTATGTATGTATGTATGTGTGTGTGTATGTATGTTTGTATGTATGTATCTATGTATCTATCCATCTATCTATCTATCTGTCTGTCTATTTGTCTGTCTATGTCTCTCTCTGTCTATTTATCTGTCTATTAAGATTTTCAAGCTGGCAGAACATCATCTTTGCGTACACTAAGTCAGCTACCTTTTATGCAGCATGTGATACACACGTCTCATCTGTCTTTCTGTCACACGATGACATAAACCAGCACGTGCCACAGTCTGCAGCGTGGGTACATTCCACGTGTTCGCAATTTTGTCTGTCTGCTGAAAAAGAGTGTGCTGCTGCTGATGTGCTCATGCTGAATGGACTTTGACAGCAATTTAAAAATAAATATATATATATCGTCGCACTTAGGGACATTTTCTCAGCACTCATCTTTATTTACTTATTTATTGATTTATTTATTCGTGTATTTATTTGTCTTTGTATCTTTCTATCTATCTATCTATCTATACTATCTATCTATCTATCTATCTATCTGTCTATCTAGTTATTCATTTATTTACTTTGGTCCCATTTTTACGCCACCTGAATGGCTACAGAATTTGGTACAGTTTTTACAATGTGATGATGATGATGAAGATGATAATGATGTCGATGAGGTGATAACATGATACTATAGAGTTCCATCTAGGACTGCAACTGCATGATGCATACTATCATAGTATATCCTGGCGTCATCCAGGCCCAAGAAATACAGACACCTGCTGTGTTGGTCAGATGCTTTAAAACAAATCCTCAATTACGCATCCGTAAAGTGGATGAGACTCGACTGAGTGGTCCTAGTTTTCCAATAAGGTCATAACAAGCTCAACTCTGGGTAAGGTGTCCTGGAGCAAAAACATCTCATCTCTCAATGATTTTGAAGGGACTGATGGGGATTCAAATCCATTACCTTCCAGTCCGTAGCCTGCTGCGCTATTATCCACGGTGTCTGGTTTGTGACAGCAATATCAGTCTGCTGAAACTGCACGTACCAGTACCGTTGGTGTCCGGGACGCTTGGCCAGGTATAGTGGTCTACTGCCACGCTGAGATCTCCAAGAACGATGAGCTTGTCCTGGGTAATGAAACAGTAAAGCTCTTCATAGACAGCTTCTTTGACATTGTCTGAATTTGTCATCGTTGGGTGCAAAGTTGTCTTTTGTGAGCAAACGATGCTGGGTCATCAAGCGATCGCTGATACCACGGGGTTAACTTTCCAGCGTCCTTGCGAGCCTGGTGCATGTGGTGAATGTGACACCAGAATTCACTGATGCATCTTTGGGCTTTCCAATAAACTATGAAACTGTGTGGCCTTACACAGCTTCCTCGGGCTGTTTTTTTTTTCCTGCCTACAAGTCTAGTCTCACTCAAAGCAGTTATACTAATCTCATAACGATCCAGCATTCTAGCCACTAAGACTGCGCTGTTTTGATCTATCCTCCCTGTCCGATATAGTCTGGACATTCTGTGCATTAAAAATTACACGTGTTTTTTTTTCTTCTTTTTTTTCTTATACTAGAGGAGGGACAAGCATCGTTAACAAAACTATGAGCTCCGCCTGGCGTTTGTAGATGTGACCAAAGTATTTGACACTATTAACCACAAAGGCCCAGATCTGCATGCGTTTGGGTATCCTCAGAAGCATTTCTTGCTGATTGCTTGCTTTCATAAAAGCATGTTGGTCAGAATGCAAGAGAATGGGGAAGTAGCTGAATCATTCCCATTCCAGAGCAGAGTGAAGCAGGGATGCGTTCTAGCACTTGGGTACATCCATTTATGTTTAATTAAGTTAGAAACCTCTTCAATCTGCTAAGACTCCAAATCAAAATGAAAATGTTAAAGTCGTCATTCTCTAATTTCTCTTTGAAGACAACTGTGCACTAATCGCACATCGGTATGAAGATATCCAGCACATCACTGATCAATCTTCTGAGGTCAGCAAATGGTGTTGGCCTATCTGTTAGCCTCAGCAAAACAGAGGCTATGTTTCAACCAACACCATCTCAGACGTTTGGCGCTTCACTATCTATAATTGTTATCAACATACAAGAGATCAACACTGCTACTTGCGTGGTACAATAAAGCATCAATAGATCTCTTGAAGCTGAGATGGCGCCTGCACGTCTGCAAGGCTAACTCTGCCTTAATAAGGCCGACTAAGAGGTTACAGAAGACTATGATTGAGACAAGTCTTGATGGAGGCAGACACAAGAAGATCATTGATAAAGAAGATTTGGAAAAGACAAGCAACATTTATAGGCCAGTTTATGAGGAAAGGGGAATTAAAGCAACTGGTCAAAACCAGAAAGCTAGAGGAAAGAGTAAACCAGGTAAGCCGAGCGAGAAAAGATTGGACGGACTTGCAGGGTGGCTGGGGACAGAGAGGGTGGAAGATGTGCTTGCGTCGGCAAGGGATAGATGCATACGGAGAACAATGATCGCCAACGCCACGCGGCAGGGCGCATGATGATGATAATGAGTAGACTATGGTATTAGACGCACCACAAAAATTGCTGCTTACAGAGATGTAGTCCTGAAGGCGTGCTGTGTAGATGTGAGGCTTGGACTACTTACCAACCATACATTCAACAGCTGCAACAGTTCCACCAAAGATGTCGTACAAGATCTGCAATTTACGCGTAGAAAGACTGTTCAGCATTCACGTTCTGAAGAAATGAGATTTGCCAAGTATAGAGTGTATAATCATTGAATGCAATCATTGTCAGAGAGGACATGTACATTTGGAAGAAAGCAGCATCCCAAAGTCTCTCCTGTATTAAAAGCTGAAGTAAGGACAAGGAGATAGGGGAGACCATGAGAACGGTATTCTGAAGTCAAGAGACCAACGTCTTCAGCTGCGGCATAAATACCATCAACTGGGAAGACACTGCTTGCAACAGAGTCTCACCTGCCTCACCTGTCGGCGTCACCGGGTTCGGTGTTGGCTGCTGCACATTTTGACACCACCAGCTTCCTCCAGGCTGCTCTGTCTTCTGGATAGTTACGTCGCCTGGCCTATTCAGCATATATGCGACGGAAGAGAGAGCACGAGAAAGTCTTTAATCTAGCTGCCGGATGGCCGATCGAAAGGCCCCGACACTCTTGGCATGCACGACTGATTCTTCCAATAGATTCCACTTCGTGATGGTCTTTGGAAAATACGAATTTCGATACTGATCCGTATTACACTGGATGTTTTTAAAGCATTTTGAGTGACACACAGAATGGTGCTGAACTACATGCAACGATGAATTTTGGAAGTCATCAAAACGTTTAGGTCTTATGCGACGTTTATTTACGGTGAAACGAACTAGTCAGGAGGTATAGCTGGCACCAGGCCCCCGACCACTTTGAAAAAGAACACAACACGATTCTGCTTCCTCTGGTGCTTCAGGGGAGGTAATTCCAAGGATTGGAGCATCTGGCTAACACAGCCTGGGTCTCGTGATATATAGTTCCCTGTTATGAAGCGGGCGGCCTGACGTTGGACATTTTCCAGGTGGTCTATGTTTTTCTGCATGTAGGGGTCCCACACTATAGAACTATATTCAAGAGTCGAACGGACTAACGCTAAATATGCTTTTTTACAACACTGTAGAGGACTGTGCTTTAAATTATGTTTCAAGAATCCTGATGTAGAAGCTGCTTTCAGATAAAAGAACGCCAAGATAGAAGTTTTCCTTTACTTGCTGAAGAATGTGGTTATCCAGCTGGTAGAAGTGGGATGATTTGCAGTTCATGCTCATAACATAGCACTTTTTCGCATTAAAGCGCATGCTCCAAGTTGAAGCCCATGTTTCTAGAGTACAGAGGTCTTCCTGAAGTTGCAGGTGGTCCCACTGGTTAGTGATCGGACGATAGAACAAACAATTGTCAGCAAACAATCTAATGGTAGATTTTACAGAGTCTCGTAGATCATTCATATGAAACAGGAACAAAATGGGTCCAAGGACCGTCCCTTGGGGTAATCCCGACTCGACGTAAACGGAGTCCGATGATTCGCCGCCAACGACTACTTGCATGTTGCGGTTTGTCAAGAAATCGCCCAGCCAACTATGTATGCTTCCAACGACACCATAGCATGTGAGTTTGTGAAGTAAACGGGCGTGGGGGACGGTGTCGAACGCCTTAGGAAAGTGTAAAATTACCATGTCTATCTGGGAGCCGATATCGTAATGCTGTAGCAAATCATGCATAGTAGTAAGGAGCTGAGTCTCACACGAGAATCCAGATAGAAAACCATGGTTCACAGATGTAAGAATATTATGCCTTTCAAGATGGTCGAGTAGGTGTTTACAAACTATATGTTCTAATAACTTACATGATACACACGTGAGCGATACTGGTCTATAATTTTCGGCCAAGTGTGAATCTCCTTTCTGAATCACAGGTGACACGTTAGCGCTCAGCCAATCGGATGGTAACTTCCCCGAGTCAATAGAACACTGAAATATAGTAGCTAAGGCTGGAGCTAGCTGACTCGCAAAGGACTTGAGTATGGTGTTAGAAATGTTGTCTGGGCTTTGGGCTTTGGACGTACTTATGTTATTAAGAAGTTTCTCCACTCCTTGACTTTTGTGGACAATTTCTTTAATACATAGGACACTGATGCTGCAAATGTTCTCGATGTATGAGATTGGAGGTCTGCCTTTCCTCCTTTTTTTCCACTTTTTTTCCTTGAAAGATGCTTGCCATGAGGTATGTGTTCTTGCTGTGTGACACAGAGTGTGCTAACAAAAACGGTCCAAACAGAGCACAATCACCTTTGAATAGCATGGGACAGCTGCTATTAAGCAGAAGACGGACTGGCGGAAAACAGAACTTCCCATGTGAAAGACGAGTGGTCCAAAAGGTGAGAGTGATCGTTGTGGACGGCATTCATACCATTGCGTGATGTTACCAATTGCTTTCATCCGCCCGCCGATTTCGTGCATGAAAAGTGAAGTGGAACAAAACAAAAAGTAGCTTTGTGCTGAAGTCGGTCGTGCTTCTTAACAATTCACTCAACTGTACATAGATACACTGAGGGCGGGCATTATTGTGGTGGGTGTTCAGTTCCGTGTGTGTGTGTGTGTGTGTGTGTGTGTGTGTGTGTGTGTGTGCGTGCGTGCCCGCGCTTGTGTGTGTGCTCGCACGTGTGTTTGTGTGTGAGGATATATGTTTTATTTTCCCTTCTCGTTTAATTTTACATTTTTGTGTGCTTTATATTCGTCACTCGCACCATGGCTCCAGCCACCAGCTATAGGCCTATTTAATTTCCATTTAAGAGATAACACACTGTTTTGAATTAAATTATACTGAATCATAACGAAGGCGTCTTGATGCTGATTCACAGTATTGTGAGCGCTTTGAAAAGACCAATGAAGGTTAAATAAAAGACATGCAACTGTTTGTTGATGTAGATGAAGTTTGTGTGTTTTGGGGTCCTTCTCTCCTGTGAGTTTACTTTCATCATCGTCATGGTGTTGGTGGTCATGGCCCTCCATACGAATCTATCCTTTATCGCTGCAAGTACTTCTCCCACTCTGTCTGTCTTCATCCACTCCGCAAGACCGTCCAATATTTCCTCCCTGGGTCTACCTGGTGCTCTTTTTCTCTCCAGCTTTCCTGTTGTGACTAGGTGCTCCAATTTCTCTTGCTTCATAAACTTTCCTATAAATGTTGCTTGTCTTTTCTTAATCTTCTTCATTAATGCTCTATTTGTGTCTCCTCCTTCAAGATTGTTTCGTTTGTTTTCTTTGCTGTCCATGGAACTCTTAACATTATTTTTAGAAACCACATTTCAGCTGCCTCAATCTTGTTCTGACTTTGCGTGTTGATTGTCCACGCTTTACATCCGTACAACAATATCGGTTCTATATAATACTGACTCAACGTACTTTACCTGCATGAAAACAAAACTAGGCTTGGACAGATGAAATTCTATACTACCAACACCACCATTACTTTCAGTTCATTTTTGAACCATCACGTTTGCTCTCCTTTCTTTCTGTCTGACTTCTTGTGAGCTTACTGTCTGAGGTGGAACCTCCGTAATGCTTGTGAACACACGCACACTCAAATACACATGCAAAGAGTAATGTACATGTGCATGCGCAAGCTCACACGTACATATTGTGATGCTCTGTGATGGTGACGATAGAGACGAGGTGAAGGAATGGATAGAGCAAATTTCCAACAACAAAAAATGTATTAACAGATTCTGCAGAGAATTGAGTGAGATAGATAGATAGAGAGACAGACAGACAGACAGGACAGACAGACAGACAGAGACAGACAGAGACAGAGACAGAAAAAGAGAGAGGAGAGAGAGAGAGATAGAGAGAGAGAAAGAGAGAGAGAGAGGGGGGGGGGGCAAGGAGGAGCGCTATTTTTTTTAACTTTACAGTGTATTGATAATCACTACTGCAATTTGTGCTTTGCTTTTGCTCTGTTTGTTTATGTGTTTGTTTGTTTTTGCATCTGTAGTCAGGAAGATGAGAGTTTTAGAGTTACTTTCACCACGATCTCCAAACGCTGTGAAATCTGTTTCTTTCTTTCATATGCCCACTTACACCATCATGAGTGTCACAGGGAGAAAGAGCGGACTGTCAGCAACGAGCTGGAAAGCCTGAATGGGAGAAATGCCATGAGTCCCACATGGTCTCTTTCACGCCATCGATCCAGGTCTTCTTTGCTATGCCTCTCACTTAAAATCCAAGTGTCTTTTTTTCAGTATAATTATGCTTGTTGAATGAGCTGGTGAGGCTGCATTCAAGTTATGTAACCATACCGCTTAAGTTTCCTGCTGTTGAATATGTTGATGAACTGACTAAGGGGAAAGGAGCTGGCAGTTCTGCGAGTTGGTAGCAGGGCAGGCTGCCGAAAAGAGAAATAATGACCCAGAGCAGGGCTAGAGAGAGCTCTTCCATTCTCTCTTTTTCTTGTGGATGAGCTGGAACTGGTTGGTGCGTGGTGTGTGGTTATGTCCCGGGTTTTGTCATCTCCCCACCTTGCTATTCGGTTTGTAAACAAGGTAACTGATGACTGGGTCCGAATGGGTCATGCAACGCATGGACAATCCCCATTTGCTTGATGAAATGGCTATCGAGTGGCACCGTGAGCTTGGGAGGTGATTGTCTGGTGAGTGGCGAGGCATTGATGCTCTGTGTCCTATCTGCATCCTCGAGGCATTTCTTGTTAACTCGCTGAGTAAGCTGGTAGCGTTGCATTGAAGTCATTTAATTATACCACTTGTGTTCGCTACTATTGAATATGTTGATAGATCGATGTTTATCCCACCATTTCTCTGATCATCGTGTTTCTGATCATGTCACGTCTGGTTCTTTGTTGACAGCTTTTATCCAGCAGTGTATCTCACAAGCTACAGTAATTTTATGTTCTAGGGCCTTAAAGTCAATGACACGTTAAGTTGCGAACATGTGTCTGGTCATGAGGTCATATGTGAGGTCAAAAGGTCAAGCATGAGGATGGTGTAAAGCTTCAAACGACATTGAATCTACTGAGTCTAAGGGTTGTTTCTACAAGTGACTAGTTCTAGTAATCATCATGGAGCCTGCAACTTTGGAAGAATAAGTTTTCTGGTTGTTATTTCAGTCCATTCACTGAGATATGTAGAATCGATGTGAAGCAAGGACAGTCAACACACAAAGTCAGAACAAGATTGAGGCAGCTGAAATCCGGCTTCTAAGAAGAATTTCATGGACAGCAAAGAAAACAAACGAGAAAAATAGGAAAAGACATGCAATATTTATAGAACATTGCATGAGGCAAGAGATATTTGAGCATCTAGTCACAACAGGAAAGCTGGAGGGAAAGAATTACCAGGTTGACCATGAAGAAAATATCGGACGGATTTGCAGAGTGGAGGAAGACAGAAAGAGTGGGAGACGTACTTGCAGTGGCTAAAGATAGATTCATGTGGAGGGTCATGATCACCATCGCCATGCGGCAGGGCACATGATGATGATGATATCATTCAGACTATATCTTATCAGTTATACTGATAAAGTTCTGTTCTTAATGAACTGGACACTGTCCTCAATGTTTTGGTTTGTTTCGTTGCAAAGACAGCTAGAAGTCATAGTGTTAGCGTTAGGGACATGGTTTACTTTAATTTCCGGTTTCAATGAGCTTTTCAAACTAAAGCCTACATATGTTACACAATACTGTTCTGAAAGGCAACTGACACAGCAAATCCAAAGGTAAGGATACGGAGACAGGGATTAGGGTCAGGTTTAGGAAGCCTACATAAATAGTGTAATGTCGTGTGTTAGGTCTTCGATAGATGCTTGTTGTCTGAATTTGCTATTGAAAACGACTAAAATCTCTCACCTGTGCAGGATAATACCCTAGTTCCATCTGCAGCAGAGATTGGTCATTCCATCTGATCAAAAACCTTTGGCTGAAACGGAAAGCTTTTGGTTGTGAAACAATGCAGACAATGCACCTTAGACGTGTTGAAGACCGTGTTAGATTCACTGTACTCTGTCTTGATTCTTGTGATAGAGCCGTGGACTGAGATCTGATATCTCGAGTTCAGTCCCAGCCAGCAACATTAAGAACTGGCCTGTTTGCTGCCAGACATAATGTTTCCATCATTCTGGTGGTGTCAGGTTAGTGTTTTATAGGTCCCTCTCCACCATTCCTCCCCCTATTTCAAAACCTTGACAGCGCATAATGTTTTGTGCAGCTGAAGGAGTCGGCCCGATCGTTGCTGGCAGGTTTGAGCACGTATGGACTTGTACTAATGTATTGAATCTCCTTTTGATCAAATCCAAACCTCAGTGAGGTCACACGTGAGGACGGTTCTCTCTCTCTCTCTCTCTCTCTCTCTCTCTCTCTCTCTCTCTCTCTCTCTCTCTCTCCCTCTCTTCTCTCTCTCTCTCTTATCGCTCTCTCTTATATTTCCATTCACGAGTTGCAATTCCCACGTTGTTCACCAACAAAACAGCAGCGAAATCAGTCATAGAGGTATCGACGTGTTCTGAAACACACACAGTATCCCAGTAATACATACATATATCGAAAAGCAAGGATCAAGCGCACTGTTCCTTTTCACGCTTTTTTTTTCAGTTTTAGACAAATACGTAGGTTAGCAAAGGTAAGTTTGAAAATGGATTTTAGCTGATAACTTCTACGGTTGGAAAATAAAGTACCATTGTCGTCGCCATTTCTTTTAATGCTATCTTCTTCCTCTCTTTGTCATGGTTGATGATGGCACAGGGTTTGGGCTGAATTGGGATAGAAAAACTGAGTGTTCATAACGGCTTTGTTTTGTTTTGTTTTGTTTTGTTTTGTTAGGTTTTGTTGTTTTTTGTTCTAATTTCTATGGGATTGTGTTTTGTGTTGTGTTATGTTATGTTGTGTTGTGTTGTGTACTGTTGTTTTGTTTGTGTTGTTGTTGTGTGTGTTGTGTGTGTTGTGTGCATGCGCGTGTGTGCATGCGTGTATGTGTGTGTGTGTGTCCGTCTGTCTGTCTGTCTGTCTGTCTTCTGTCTGTCTCTCTATGTTGTATGTCTGTCTGTCTGTCTGTGTCTGTGTGTCTCTGTGTGAAAATGTGTCTGTGTGTGTATGTCCATGTGTGCCATGAAGATTTTCCTATTTCCTCATTGGCGAATCTTTAACAAATTTTGGTCAAAGGTTGAGGACTCATGAAAGTCTAAGTTTGAAACTGGTCAAGATCAAACGGACCAAGAAAGTGCCCAACACCAGCTCTTTTTATGGAAAAAGCATGAAAAACATTTTTTAATGAACTTCCGACAATATTCAAAATCTGTTGTTTTTTTGTTTTGTTTTGTTTTTTACTACTGTGACAGTCCATAATTGTCCTCGATTCAAGTCAAATTTGAGTTCATCTGAAGCTTTTTTAAGGTCACAGCAATGTGAAAAATGCATATTCTGGATTTTCTATATTTTCTTTAAATCAAAAGAAAGATATTTTTAAAATGATGTGACTATTTGAAATGGTTCTGTTCACTTTATTCACATCACTTTGACTAACGGTGATGATGACTAACTGTAACCTCATAATACCCAGTAGCAATAGATGAATTCATAAAGCTGCGTTTATGGCACATCTTCTCACTATACAATGATTCTGTTCACTTTATTTACATCACTTTGACTGACAGTGATGATGATTGACCATAACCCCATAATACCTAGTCGCAACAAGTGAATGTATAAAGCTTGGATTATGCACATCTTCTCACCACACAACTTTTTTTTATCACTTTATTTACATCAATTTGACTGACAATGAGGATGACTGACCATAACCCCATAATACCAAATACCAACAGATGAATCTGCACAGTTTTGTTTATTACACATCTTCTCACCACACCTGATACCTCCTGGCTCCACCCTGAAAGTGACCACTACACAGTCAAAGCTTTGGGGTTATTTTTTTCCAGATTTGCTCCATGACATTGGGTCTGTCGCTGTCATTGGGTCTAACCGTCCGCAAAAGTGGAACAGCGACCGGAGAGTGGCCTTGAACTTGGAACCCAGAAAACAGTAGACGAAGAAATTGAAGGTAGCGTTTATGAAAGAGGCCAACTTGAACAAACTGACCAACAGGTTGCTGAGATTGTAATAGCGTCCACTGAGACTGATGTCCGGTACAAACATCACGCCAGCCCCAATCATCATGATGGGGATGGAACAGACTACGTACAAAATGGACACTGCGATAAGCGTACGGGTCAGCGCCACCTCTCTGGATGATAACGTAGATGAGGACGCTTCTTCCCGCCAAACCGTCATCCTCTTCAGTTTCACTGACGTCACAATCGTCGTTGCCAAGACGACAATGACGTAAGTGAGGGGTTGAGCGGTACCGATGAAGAGCGAGAAAATGTTCATGCGAGCTTTGTTCTGGGCGTAGAACTGACTGGTATAGAGCGCTGTGGACGTGGTGTTAGTGCCGGGATCATACACACAAGCCACACTCCATCGGAGTCCTATCACCATAGATCCTGTCATAATCAGGACGGTGCCACTGCCAGCAAGCCAGCTGTCGTGTGGGTTTTCAGGATGGTGTGGGACCGGAGAGGACTGACCACACACAGGCATCTCTCACACGCAATCACCATAGAAACAAACCCGGACAACCACGTAAAACCACGGAGTCCAACGATGTGATTCCTCACGATGAACTTCAGCACAGGACCCGGCTCAGCAACCTGGTTGAACGGGAGAGGAAGCCTGTCCACGTTGAAGAACAGGTTGTTGAGCATGTGGAGGAGGTCGACCAGGGAGAGGTAGAAAAGACACAGGTTGATACGTTCTTTGAGGCCGTGCTTCCAGAACACTAACATGTTCAAGATGTTGCTTGGGGCGGAGATGAGGAAGAGAATGGGCAGGCACACGACAGATACCACAGCGTCTACCGTCTTCTCCACTTTCTGGCTGATGACGTTGTCTGGGTTGTCCCAGGGAATGAAGTCTCCGGCCTCTGGGCTCAGCACCCGACAACCCTCCGGAAGGGTAAGTACTGTGTCACGAAATGTCCACGGTGAGGTAATATTTGTGATGATATCAGTCACTGCGTCACGAAATGTCCAGGGTGAGGTAATATTTGTGACGACATCAGTCACTGCGTCACGAAATGTCCACGGTGAGGTAATATTGGTGGTGACGTCAGTGACTG
>CM060314.1:81044734-81047234 GCA_030674185.1 Monoplex corrugatus
TGTTATACGCTTGAAGGGCTGGCTGGTTGACTGGAATCCTGATCAGGGCGCAAACCACTCGATCTGCCGTGTGATATAATGGAGGATAGATGTTGGTTTGACCATCTCTCGAATATCTCTTTCCATGGAGATAAAGTGAGCAAACAGTAGAGAAACTAACTGTAGGTACTAAACCATGCCGCATAATGTTCAGGCGGTGACAAAATGAAAATCTTTCACGAATGTATTTTTGTTTGTTTGTAGTTTGTTTGTTTGTTTGTTTGTTTGTTTGTTCGTTTGTTTTCTGGACTTTTATTTTAGTTTGCATTGTTTATGCAGTAACAACAAACCATATTTGTCTTGATATCGTTGTACCAAACCTGTAGTGGTATTATACCATGTGGCAGTCATCATATAACCAAAAGTCAAGTCTTTGTGTCTAAATTTCTTTGTCTTAATGTGCTTGTGCTAGCACCATCTTCTTTGTGTCAGTCTACTGGTGCTGACCTGAGCTGTCTATTGACTTAGCTCTTCTTTGTGTTACTTATTGGTGGTAACCTGAGGCTATCTATGTGACTTAGCTCTTCTGTGTGTTAGTCTATTAGTGCTGACCTGAGCTATCTATTGACTTAGCTCTTCTTTGTGTTACTCTATTGGTGGTAACCTGAGGCTATCTATGTGACTTAGCTCTTCTGTGTGTTAGTCTATTAGTGCTGACCTGAGCTGTCTATGTGACTTAGCTCTTCTTTGTGTTACTCTATTGGTGGTAACCTGAGGCTGTCTATGTGACTTAGCTCTTCTGTGTGTTAGTCTATTAGTGCTGACCTGAGCTGTCTATGTGACTTAGCTCTTCTGTGTGTTAGTCTATTGGTGGTAACCTGAGGCTGTCTATTGACTTAGCTCTTCTGTGTGTTAGTCTATTAGTGCTGACCTGAGCTGTGTGACTGCTCTTTGTGTAGTCTATTGGTGGTAACCTGAGCTGTCTATTGACTTAGCTCTTCTGTGTGTTAGTCTATTGGTGGTAACTGAGCTGTCTATTGACTTAGCTCTTCTTGTGTTAGTCTATTGGTGGTGACTGAGCTGTGTGACTTAGCACTTCTTTGTGTTAGTCTATTGGTGCTGATCTGAGCTGTCTATGTGACTTAGCTCTTCTTTGTGTTAGTTTATTGGTGGTGACCTGAGGCTGTCTGTGTTCTGTCTCACTTTAAAGCATCACAGGCTTCATGTGAGAATGCAAATTGTCAGACACTATTTTTTGGTCCCATTTTCTACGCCACTTTAATGGCAACAGAAGCTGGAACAATTTTTACAATGCCATGATGATGATGTCGATGAGGATGATAATCATAACGCTGTGGAGTTCTATCTAGGATTGAGACTGCGTGACAGGGCTGTACTCTACGTAGTGGAACAGATAACTGTGAAAATCGTTCAGTTCTGGAAAGAAGCACCAAATTTGGCACACATACTCCTTGGGGGTTGCTCTTTAGATAAAACCCGTTAGCCAAATAAAAATTCAAGATGGCGGCCATTTTTCAAGATGGCCGCCACTTAATATGCAGAAATATTGCATTTCGCAATAAAATCGCAAAAACTTGTCCTATTTCAATGATCTTGGTGTCGAATCATACATCTTTCACTATGTAAAATCCGATTTTGGAACTATGTACGTATTCACTAGCTTCCTTGTACCATAATATCAGTCCCGGAATCATAATTAGGGTAAAAAGTGCCCATATCATAGGCACCATCAGTCCGATATATTATTGGATGTACATGTAGGCAGTACGCCTATACTTGTTTGCCACTTATTGTCTTGCTGCCTGGATGAGTATACTACAACGCTTCTAAACCTCGTATCTGCAGCTGCACAGTGCCGTGCAGGTCAGACCAAAGCAGTAGCATAAGCATCGACCGCAGCATTCCGACTTGCATCCACACTTGGTCAGCTGCTGGCAACTCTCTGCAATGGGTGGGAGCTCTGTCCAAACGATCTGCCACAGATCTCCTTTCTTGGTCCAGCCCCAGTTGGCAGGAGTCTGCGTTTCTGGTTGACGTACTGTTGACTGACTCCAGATGCAGTCCGCCAGGTAGGCAGCACGCTTCACATGCTGCTTCAGAGTTGATCGGGTTGGAGGAATGGCTTCGTACTTGCCTCTGCTTCCGAGCAAACATGTCCAACCTCGCATCATCGACACCTTCAGCTGTGATGGATCTGTCGTACATCATGACCACGAACTTCTCCAAGGTCTCCAGGTCTTCATCATCCACTACTGGTGGTACTGGCTGAGTTTGCTGAAGACACCGGAGCCTCATCACAAACATCCCAGGTTTGCCAAGCAGACTTCTTCCCTTTGCCAGGAATGCTGAAACGACATCGCAGCCAGTGAAGGCATGGAAGAAGAGCATCCTTGCTCTTTTCTGCAAGAATGCAACACACATGTCATGTACAGGGAAACCCACCTCAGGTTCTGTCCTTGGCCAAAGGCAACCCACAACTGCTGCAGACCTAGCTCCTGAA
>CM060314.1:81054734-81079734 GCA_030674185.1 Monoplex corrugatus
TAGTTATCCAGATATCTATACACCTAGTTGTCCAGCATCCGTAGGCTTGGTGAGAATCTTTTACACAGCTAGATCTTGTCTCATCCGACCTGTTTTGTGCTTGATGGAAGTATAAATTCCTTTTGGTGCCATGGCCAAGTGGTCAGAGCGACAGTCTAAACGGCTGGAAAGTTGAGGGTTTAAATCCCTTCAGTCCAGCTCATTGTGGGATGTTCCAGCCCCGATTAGGTCCTACCCGGAGTTGAGCATGCTATGGGTTCATTGGAATACTGGAACCACCCTTAGTCGGCAGTCTTCCCCTTCAGGGATGCGTCATTCAGGATGTTGCTTAGAATTCAATGACCAACACCCAAAGTGTCTGTATCTCTCAGGCCTGGTTGACAGCAGCATAAGTATAATCATCATTATGGAAAGAATCATAGAATACACCCCTGTCTTGAAGCCTCTAACTACGAATCCTCTTGAATAAATTCAAATTTATTTTCTAAACCTCAGTCCTCACTGGAACTCAACTGCTTCATTGCTACCATCCCCAATTTTAGTAAGTCGTTTAAAAACAATGTCACAAAATGTGAAGGGTGGCAGAATGGTTCAGACGATCGCCTGCCAATAACTAAACTCGAGATTCCGGGATTCGTTACCCGTTGAGGCCTCGACTTTTCTCCTCAGTTTGACAGGAAAATCGCACTGAACGACTAGTCCTTCGTAAACAAACAAACAAACAAACAAACAAACAAACAAACAATCAAACAAAAACGAGTCGGACCGGTGTGCCTTCTAGCCTGTGCACGCTAACGACGAAACCTCCAGGGCACAAAGCAGACGCTAACTGAGTGGGGGAGGGGGAAAGACAGGAAGAGAGTAAGGTGCTTGACCCGTGACCCAAGCAGTCATCCTCCCTCTGTCTCTCTCACACACACACACAAACACACACACGCACACACATACAAACACACGCACGCATGCACACACACGCGCACGCATGCACACACACACACATACACACACACACACACGATATAGAAGATGGTGAGCTAAGATACACTCAAACCTGTACGGCGAATGACCCTTGACCCAAGTTGTCCTATTCTCTGTCTGTCTGTCACACACACACACACACACACACACACACACACACACACACACACACACACACACACACACACACACACACACACACACACACACACACACATACACGCGCTTGCTTGCTTGCTTGCTTGCGCGCACTAGAAGACAATAAGATAGGCAGTATATTTTCGACGGATGTCTTGTTTTGTTTATTTGAATGAGCTTTCAAGTTCTATTTTAGTGTTTTTCTGGTTGGTACAAGAACTTCAGAAAGCCATTTCCAGGCAAGGCATGTTTGATGGGGACGTGTGTGTGTTTCTTTCTTTCTGTCTTTTTTTTTTTTTCTTTCTGTCTTTTTTTGTTTTTTTTTTTGTTCGTCGTCTTCATGGTCAGGCCATGTCTGGCAATGAATGTGATTTTGTTTGTTTGTTTGTTTGTTTGTTTGTTTGTTTCTCAGTTCTTGCAGGCTGCTATGGAACTTGGTGGTCAGAACAGGTGTAGGCGGCCATGTCTCCTGTCGCTCCACTTAGCTTCAGTCAGACTTAAACTAAAGTGAAAGAGAACTAAAAGAAGACTGGTTGGTGCGCGTTGTGTGTCTGTGTCTCGGAGTTTGTCATCTTGCCGTTCGGTTTGTAAGCAGGGTAACCGATGACTGGAACTGAGTGAATGGGTCATGCAATGCTTGGACAGCCCCCATGACTGTCGATTGGCGTCGGAAGCATGGGAGGTGAGTGTTCCGAGAGTGGCGAGGTATTGGTGCTCCATGTCCCATCCGCACCCTCGTGGTGTTTCTTGTTAAGAAGATGCGTGTGTCGTAGAGAACTTCACCCAGCAGTCCATCGGAATGGTAAATTAATTCATCCTGGATCTTTCCCTTTCTTTCTTCGTTTCTTTCTTTGTTTCTTTCTGTCTGTCTGTCTTTCTCTTTATCTTTCTTTCTTTCTTTCGTTCTTTCTTTCTTTCTTTCTTTCTTTCTTTCTGTCTGTCTGTTTGTCTGTCTGTCTTTCTTTCTGCGTTTCTTTGTATTTCTTTTTTCTGTCTGTCTGTTTGTCTTCTTTCTTTCTTTTTTGTTTGTTTGTTTTTATGTTTTGTTTTGTTCTGATAAATTTATAAGCGTTCCGATTTTTCTAAGACGCGAGACTGAAGGAGTATAGAAGCGACATCTTGCTGCACATTCTGCATTTGCTCAGTTTTCGGTGTGGTGTGAATGCTGGGTGTTTTGATGCTTCTATAAGGTCCGGAACTCAAATGATTTACAGGATTTTTAACGTGCTCATTTGATGGTCCGCGAGCCTACACTTATATAACAACAACAACAACAACAACAGTTATGATAATAACTGATGATGATGATGATGATGACCATGATGATGGTGACGATGACGATGATAATGATGATGATGATGACGACGATAATGATAGTAATGATAACAATAATAGTAACAACAACAGCAGCAGCAGCAACAACAACATCAAAACTAATAATAGTAATGATGTTAGTAATAGTATAACAACAATAGCAACAATAACAGTAATGATGATAAGAATAAGAATAAGAATAATGAACGTGATGGTAATAATAGTAATAATAATAATTGTAATAATGAATGTGACGATAGTGATAATGATAATAATAATAATTATGATAATGATAACAATAATGATAATAATAACAATAATAATATTACACACACGAGCGGAGTTGAGGCACTATCAAGTGCGCACAGTGTCGACAAGCAAAACCCGAAAAATCTCCACCCTATACCTATCAGACAGGAGGTACCCAGGCAGGATCGAACCTCAAACCTTCCGAATGCAAATCAAACGTCTTATCCACTTGACCATCGCGCCTCTTAACTTGGATCAATATTACGGCTGAAATCAAAGTCGTAAACAGGGGACCCCTAAACTTCTGTTCTCTTCCAAATTCACGGGGGCTGGTTGGTCTTTCTGATAGAGCCGTGGACTCAATATCCGATATTTGGAGTTCAATCCTTGCTCGAAACATTAAGAAAAGGGCCTGTTTTCTCTGCCTGTCTCAATGTTTTCATTATTCTCCAAGCTCGAAACATTTAGAAAATGGCCTGTTTTTGCTACCAGTCTCAATGTTTTCTTATTCATCCATCTCGAAATAATAAGAAAATGGTGTGTTTTTGCTGCCAGACTCCATGTTTTCATTAACATTAAAAAAAATGGCCTGTTTTTGCCGCCAATCTCAGTGTTTTCATTTTTCTCCCTGCTTGAAACATTAATAAAATGGCCTGTTTTTACTGCCAGATTCAATGTTTTCATTATTCTTCCCGTTCGCAATATTAAGAAAATGGCCTGTTTTGCTGCCAGTCTCACTGTTTTCATCATTCTTGGAGTGTCTGCTTCTCTCATCTCCCCCCCCCCCCCCTCCATTTCAAGGCCTTACCAACGCACAGGGTTTTGCGAAGGCTCGGGAAGTCTTACAGATAACTGCTGACATGTTTGAGTTTAACACATATGGAACTGCCCAGGTGCGATGAATCTCTCCTGAACAAACTCTAACTCCATTCAAGCTCCAAACTGACTTTTATATATATGAATCTGTCTGATGTTTGAGGTATACCTCCTGTCTTCCAATCTGTATGGATTCGAGTCCCACTGAAACAAAAGATTGTTTGTGCAACCTTTAAACCCTCCAGCTGTGAATGGAGACCTGACCCTATTCAAGGTTGTGGAAGGTAAAGCAGAGAGGGGAGTAGATGAACACCATCTTCATAATGCTAGCCCCGAGAACAGTTTAGATCTCCACCACCGCATTCCTATAAGACCCTGAGGTCATGGGACAATCTTCACCTTTTTTTAAACTTCTTTTTATTCATCTTTTGTTTCACAATCGTTGTTATTGTTGTTTAAAGCCCGGCCGACTGCATAGAACCGTATCAGGGCTGTGACCACTTCAAAACTTCAACAGGAAAAAAGGAAAGGAAATTAAGTACACATATCAATGCTTTCGCGCACACAATCCAAGGACACGCCCCCAGCGCTGACCACTCCATCCAACTCATCGCACAGGGGACCGAAAAAAAAAAACCACACCTAAATACAAATCCAATCACACCCAAGGACACCATATCATACATAAAAACAGACATAAATTACCTAAAATTGCTTCTGCATATCTCACCTCCCTAGAGCCAAAAATATATTTAATATATGAATACCCAATTATCAGTCCTAAGAAAAAGTGTGTACGACTTTATTGAACACACACAGGTGAATGGACCAACAAGGCAGAAAATGATATGAAGAAATGACAGACAGCAAGAAAAACTTCTAGCACAGAATTTCCAGAAGGTGTGGATACTATTTATACTGAAAGAGCCCCCGGCATCCCCGAGGGGGGGCTTGCTTCACAATAAACCGTCATCTAATGCACAATGTGTGAACAAAAATTACAAAAACTTAGTCGGACGAAGTAGAAAAGTGGTTAACATCGAAACTTTCAATTCGAAGGTCCAGGGTTCGATCCGCCTAGACACCTCCGCCAGGTGGGATAAAGGTGGGATATTTTTCCCCCGATCTTCCAGACAATGCAGACCTGACAGTGCCTATGCTTCCTTCATGTACGCACGTTAAAGATACAGTACGTCATGTCAGTGGCTGGCCTGTGAAAACATGAAAACACCCAGCATGCAAGCTACAGCAAATTTGAAACAAATGTTAAATTATGTTTCTTTTTTGAAGGTAAAATACACACATACACATACCATTTACATGTTAACAAGATTATTCCAGTGGTAGGCTCATAAAATACCAGTTTGAAATATAGACCAGGTAAAACATAGTCTAGGTAGGGCCTCAGGAGAGCGCGGAGATATCATCTGGAGAAACTGAAACTGAAACAAATGGCCTTAGGTAATATGCATAACTTCTACCGTAGGGAAATAAAGTATCATAGTCATACCAATGAGGATAAACAATCTATCCAAGACCAAAACTGTGGTGAGAATTATTGTCAAAGAGTTGGAGCGCCCTAAACTCTGGTGCTGCCAAAATGTCTTTTCCAAAATCGGTCGCCTGGTTCGTATAGAGGTAGAGCTCCGGCTTTCCGGTCTTAACTGCATAGGTTCGAGTCTCACTCAGGGAAAAAAGTCTTTGTGCGTGTGGCCTTCGGTCTATCCAGCTGTGAATGGTTACCTGACACTGTTCAGTATTGGGGAAAAGTATAACAGTGAGAGACAGGAGGTGGGCTATGACTGAATCCTCAAAGACCTTGCAATCGTCTCCTCCTCTTCATCCTTCTGTTTCGGAAGGTCTTGAGATTGTAATGATTCCGGATGAAATTGTGAACGTTTTGAGCAAGAGGTATGGTCGATGGACAAGACCACGAGAAGAAAAGTTAAGATCCTCATCACCTCACTTTCTCACAACTTGCGATCTCTACCTCCTTACTTCCTTACGACCTGGGGGGAGGGGGGGGGGGGTTATGGGACATCTTGAACCTTTTACCTACGGTGCATGATAGAAATAAACTCAAGGTTCTTGCAGATGAGGCAATGGGCAACTAGACATCATGATTTGCAGTATAACATTTTTTCCCACACGATCCCGTCTGGACAATGAAAACATAAAAATGTTTTTTCTCCCAATATAAGAAGACCTCGTTTTATGCAGACATCTCTCCCTACAAGCAGGCATATCTCGATTGCTCCTTCTCTTGCCTTCACAAAAAGCACAAAGCAGAAATGTTTTGAATTTGGTCATGAAAAACTCATCAAACTTGGACCATTCCATATGCGCTCCACCAAAATCTGCCAGCAATTATCTGGCAGACTCCTGGAATCGGCAAGGTCATAAAATGGGAAGGGGGGAGGGAGTGGTGGGATGAAGGTGGGGGAAGGGACCCATGACATACTGACACCATCACAATGATTGGCGCATTAACCCTTTGAAACCGCAATCTTTCCACCAACTGCAAAAACGGAACCCTTCGATCCTTCACCCTATCCCACATTCCAGCAGGAAGTTGATGGATATGGTGAGGGAGCCGAAGGATCAAGTTTTTGCTTTGCTAGCATGGTTGACAAGGCAAGATGCTGGTGGACAGGGTGTGGGGATCAAAGGGTAAAGATAGTCAGCGAGCAGGCAAGTTTTTTTGTTTTTTTTACCTTTGGGGCTAGGACAGTACTGGAGACATCAGATCTTGAGTCCATCACTCTGTCAGTAGAATCAATCATCCCCCGTACAACATGTCCTTCCTAGACAGACAGCTCCTCTGCTGCCCCTCCTCCACCACCAACCTGTAGTCAGGAGGGGGGTAGCTGTTCCTGTGGTAGTCCCCGTTGAACAAGGGACTGGAAGGACAGAACGCCGAGTCCCTCAAGGCCTTCCCATCCTGCTGCTGCTGCTGCTCCTCCACTTCCACCTCCTCTTCTTCTTCCAACTCTTCTCTTCCCCCTTGTGGTCCAGGAGGTCCAGGATTTGTGGTGACCTCGGACGAAGCCTCGTAGGCTTTGGGAAGGAGGTATCCAGAATTGTCGATGGGCGAAGTGCCAGGGGCATAACTGCTGGAATGACCGCTGTCACTGTCATCCGGATGGTGAGTTTCGCTGTCGTCCGCTTGATGTACCTCAGCCAGGGTGTGCACCTGCACGGGGGAATCCGCTTTGACAAAACCAGGCGCCATCTCGTCTGGTAAGGAACGGCGTCTGGCGGGAGCGCCAGACGTTGCAGACCTCACCAAAGGCTGCATCTCCACGTCGGTGGCTTGGTGCGGAACTTGCTTGAAGGCACGCTGGTTGACATAGTGATGACTTTTGACCTCCAGATCGAACTCGTCGTCCAGGTTGGCCAGGGGAGCTAACGTGTTGGGCTTCATGGCTGGACGACAGCGCATGGGGGTGTAGTCGGACGTGATGTTGTTGTTGGTGGTGTTGGTGGTGGTGTTGGTATGGTGTTGGTGTTGGTGTTGTGTTGGTGTTGGTGGACATGCGTAGGTAACCGTCGGCATCCAGGGTTGGTTCACCCCCTTCCCCTGCTCTCTTCTCCCCCATCTTGATGTAGGCTGAGGACAGGTCCAGGTAATACTGAAAAAGGCAAAGTAGTGAAGTAATTGTGACTTTTTTTCTTTTCGTACTAGGAAATGTTTTTACGATTAATGCACTATGACAGTTTCCTTCGTGGTAACTTTTTTGGTCCGATTATATATATACAAATGTATCTATGTATGTATGTGTACATATATATATGTGTGTGTGTGCGTGTGTGTGTGCGCGCGCGCGCACGTGTGTGTGTGTGTGTGTATCAATGAATTCCAGCAGCACTTCCTAGCCTTGTGCTGCATGTAATAATGGTTTAAGAATTGCTCCCCTAAACATCAAACATACATTGGAATTCATTGAGAGAGAGAAAGGAGGGTAGGGGAATGGAGAGAGAGAGAAATGAGACAGAGGGGGAGAGAGAGGGGGGCAGTGAGAGGGAGACAGAGAGAGAGAGAGAGAGACAGAAGACAGAGACAGACAGAACAGACAGACAGACAGAAAGAGAGAGGTGGAGATGGATAGATAGATAGACAGATATATAGATAGACAGATATATAGATACATAGATAGATAGATAATAATAGATAGATGGATAGATAGATAGATCGATAGATGGATAGATAGATATACAAATAGATAGATGTATAGATAGATAGAGATAGATAGATAGACATACAGATAGATAGATAGATAGATAAATAGATAGACAGATAGATAGATAGATAGATAGATAGATAGAGACAGAGACAGAGACAGACACAATCAGAGAGAGAGAGAGAGTTTGGGAGAGAGAGAGAGAGAGAGAGAGAGAGAGAGAGAGAGAGAAAAGAGAGAAAAAGAGAGAAATACACATACGCACAAGAGAGACAGAGAGAGAGAGAGACAGACAGACAGACAGACAGAGAGACAGACAGACAAACAGAGACAGAGAGACAGAGAGACAGAGACAGAAAGACAGAGAGAGACAGAGACAGACAGAGACAGAGAAACAGAGACAGAGAGACCGAGAGAGAGACAGAGAGAGTCAGAGAGTGACAGAGACAGAGATGTGTTAATGTGTAGTGTGAGAGGGTCACCTGTTTAACATTGGCCTCCAGGAAGTCCCCCATGATGGCCACCAGTTGAGTGAAGGACGGTCTCCTTTCGGGATCTTCATTCCACGTGTGGATCATCACCTTATACCTGCACAACCCACCAGACTCTCAACCACAACCACAAACAGTATCAACATCAAATAGCAATCAATGTCAACGTGGACATCAATTCGAAGATTAGTGTCAACATCACTGACAACAGAATATGAGCAAACCACACTTTTACTATCCCTTTTGTTTTGCAGTTATGAAGTTTTTTTATGTTTTGTTTTGTTTTGTTTTCGTTTTTTGTTTTATTTTTGTTTTTTGTTTTATTTTATTGTTTGTTTTTTTTGTTTGTTTGTTAATCACTACATTACTGACAACGGTTTTGGTTTCGGTTTCTCAAGATGACATCTCGGCGCTCTGAATGAATTCCATATGCACTAACGTCACTGGTGCCACGTTCATGGTGATCATGGCACAGGACTTAAGCCTGCACATAAACCCACGAGCTGGCCAAGTTCTGAGGTCCTACCTAGCCTATGTTTTACCTAGTCTACATTTTCATACTAGTATATACTATACTAGATAACTGAGAGGGTGAGAGATGTACTTACAGCGACAATGGATAGATTCATATGGAGAGCCTTGATCGCCAACGCCATGCGACAGGGCACATGATGATGATGATAATGATGATGATGATGATGATGATGATGACGACGACGACGACGACGACGACGAGACGACACGATGATGATGATGATGATGATGATGATGATAATAATGATGATGGTGATGATCATAAAAATGATGATGATGATGATAATGATGATGGTGATGATAATTGTACTAGTATTGTATCAGTCTATTATAGGAACAATCTCGGTTACATGTAAATGACATCACTGACAAACCGAGCAAGCCACATTGTTAATATCCCCATTTTGCTTTGCGTTCAGCAGGGTTTTTAAATCACCACACTTTTCCTGTTGATTGATTGATTCATTGATTGATTTGGTTCACTTTTTACGTCGGCATCCACCTCAGGTGATATGGCCGACGGGGATAACCATCCCAGGGAAGTAGGGGAAGGGGGACGTATCCAATCCCATACTGACACCACCTTAACAACAATGATGTTAAGATGGGACAGTGAGAAGGCCAGTTTCAATGTAACGCACCCCGGGATATGAACCCACAACCATTAGCATGTGAACCTGACGCTTAAGCAAATGAGCTACTGAGGCCTGCCGTTCTTCCTGTCACATGAATCAGCATTCAAATGTGGTGATAAACGGAGCAAGCGTTGATTTTTTAATTAACCCAATGCAGAAAGCTGATGGATTAGGTGAGGAAATGAAAGGGTTAAGTTTTTGGTTTGTTGTCATGGCTAACAACGCGGGATGCTGGTGGATAGTTCACTGCTGACCGTCACCTCTTTCTCCTGTGACATCCATAACACTATACGCAGGTAGATAAAAGAAAGGAAAATGTTGACTTATGGCAGGCTAAATGAGCAATATTTCGAACACGTGCAATATTTCGGACGCTCTCATTCGCTTTCCTTTCTTGTCCTGTTACTGTTACTATCTGTTTAAAGCCCAGCTGCTATAACCGTTTCAGAACATACACAATACTTCAACAAAAAGGAAAAGAAAATTAAGTACATGTATCAATGCATATTGAGTACATACATCATTGTATTTGCACACGATCTAAGGAGATGCGCCTGGCGTTGACCACTCCGTCCAGTGGATTTAAAAAAACAATAATTCACTACAAATTCCACCGTAACCAAGAACACCAAAACATATATAAAAAGGGCCTAAATTACCTAAAATTGCCTCTGCACATCTCATTTCCCGAGAGCCAAAAATGCTCTTAGTACACGTACCCACTTATCAATCCTAAGAGAAAGAACGTAAGACTTTATCGAACACATACAGATAAATGGACCAGCAAGGCAGAAAATGACAGGAAGAAATGACAGACAGCAAAGGAACAATGCAGAAAATGATAGGAAGAAATGACAGACAGCAAAGGAACAATGCAGAAAATGGTAGAAGAAATGACAGACAGCAAAGGAGCAATGCAGAAAATGATAGAAGAAATGACAGACAGCAAAGGAGCAATGCAGAAAATGATAGAAGAAATGACAGACAGCAAAGGAGCAATGCAGAAAATGATAGGAAAATGACAGACAGCAAAGGAGCAAGGCAGAAATGATAGAAGAAATGACAGACAGCAAAGGAGCAAGGCAGAAAATGATAGGAAGAAATGACAGACAGCAAAGGAGCAATGCAGAAAATGATAGGAAGAAATGACAGACAGCAAAGAGCAGGCAAAATGATAGGAAAAATGACAGACAGCAAAGAGCAATGCAGAAAATGATAGGAAGAAATGACAGACAGCAAAGGAGCAAGGCAAAATGATAGAAGAAATGACAGACAGCAAGGACAAGGCAGAAAATGATAGGAAGAAATGACAGACAGCAAAGGAGCAAGCAAAATGATAGGAAGAAATGACAGACAGCAAAGGACAAGGCAGAAAATGATAGGAAGAAATGACAGACAGCAAAGGAGCAATGCAGAAAATGATAGGAAGAAATGACAGACAGCAAAGGAGCAAGCAGAAACAAAAAGAGTGATATAAAAGAGGAAATTTCTGGTACAAACTTTCCAGAGGCGGGGATACCATCTATACTGAAAGAGCCCCCGGCATCCCCACGGGGGTTCCTGTTTCGTAATCACCAGTCTATTCAGAGGTGTTTAGAGGTAAGCTTCCTTCAATGTAACTGGTGATACGGAACAAGAAAGGACAACGAAGAAAAACTGAAAGCTATCGAAATATTGCACATTTACTAATTTCAACAACAAATTCTCACTATGACCGACAAAGATACTAGAAAAAGAAAAGTGTCTATATGTTTATCATTTTCCTCTCGTCCTTACCAGACAGTCAGACTTTGAGATGTTCACTTGATAACAAAGAAGCACATGTGTCATACAAAGTCTTGATAACAAACACGCGCATATACATACACATACACATACACATACACATATACACACACATGCATGTTTAAACACAAACACACACACACACACACGCGCGCGCCCGCACACACACACACACACACACACACACACACACACACACACACACACACACACACACACACACACACACACACACACACACACACACACACATCAATACTCACATATCTTCTGAAGCAAACTTAGGTCTGTCCATACGATAACCTGATTTCAGCAAGGCGATATATTTTCGTTGATTTCGATCCCAGGATAAGGATTGCCACCTAGAAACAAAAATAGTTAAAGAATTAAAGTAACGTACCATAGCATAGCATAGCATAGCACAGTATACCATACCATACCATACCATACCATACCATACCATACCATACCATACCATACCATACCATACCATACCATACCATACCATACCATACCATACCACACCGTACCGTACCGTACCGTACCGTACCGTACCGTACCATACCATACCATAACCATACCATAACACACACCACACCATACCATACCATACCATACCATACCATACCATACCAACACACACACCATACCATACCATACCATACCATATCATACTAACCATACCATACCACACCACACCACACCATACCATACCATACACCATACCATACCATACCATACACACCACACCACCATACCATACATACCACATAACCATACCATACATACCATCCATAACACCATAACCATACCATACCACCAACCATACCATACCACAACATACCATACCATACCATACCTAACCACTACCCATACCACACCATACCACACCACATCACACCCATACCTACCATAACCATACCATACCATACCATACCATACCATACCATACCATACCATACCATACCATACCATACCATACCACCCACACCAACCATACCATAACATACCATACCATACCATACCATACCATACCATACCATACCATACCATACCATACCATACCATACCATACCATACCACACCACACCATACCATACCATACCTACCATACCACACCACACCACAACGTACCGACCGTACCATACCATACCATACCATACCATACCATACCGTACCGTACCGTACCGTACCATAACGTAACGTAACGTAACGTATATATTTTGTCTTCCAAGAGCTGAGCCTCAGTTGGTAGATGAAGGACGCTAGCAGTGAGGGCTCGGCTGTGAGTAACTGATACATTAGTGTAAACTTATCTGTCTTACTCAGAGCTAGTTTCATGCTGAACGTTATGGAATTTGCATCATTTGATGAGCCGTCTTTAGCTAATTTGTCCCAAACTTCATTCCAGTGAAGTCCACAATGAAACGGAGCCAGACAAACTTAAATAGACTTGAATCTCTCCCAGCACAGAAACAGAAGAGAGGGAAACCGAGAGTGGAGATGCCAAGAGACCAGGGTATTGACTCTAAGGGACCACAGAATCTGGGACAATATTTACGAGGCTATCAAATGATTGATGCTTTCATGACTACGAAAATGAGGATCATATGGAATTCCATCTAGGACTGAACGTTCTCTCCCTGGAAAAGCAGTCCGCATTTCACTGTATGCACAAAAACCAAACCAGACCAAACCAAAAACGAACAAACAAACAAACAAACAACAAACAAGCAGACAACAAACAAACAAACAAACAAACAAACACAGTGTAATGCAATACAAATTAGAAACCTATTATAATAAAGTCAAAGTTGGTAGGAGAGCAGGAAAAAAACTTTCCCCGTTGGGGACTCACCTAAAGAGAACAGTTCCCACAGTAGGACGCCATACGACCACCTGAAAACACAATAACACCATAATGTGCACTGATCATTGATAAACACGTGCAAGAACGTATGTATGTATGTATGTATGTATAGTTGTATGTATGTATATATATATATGTATGCATGTATGTATGTATGTATATATGTATGTATGTATATGTAGTATGTGTGTATGTATTATGTATGTATGTATGTATATTGTATGTATGTATGTAATTGTATGTTGCATGTGTATGTTATATATATATATTATGATGTATTATGATATGTAATATAGTATGTATGTATGTATGTAATGTATGTATGTATATATGTATGTGTGTATGTATGTATGTATGTTTGTATCCACTGGTTTATTTATTCATGCATTTTTTTATTTATTTATTTATTTATTTATTTATTTATTGATTTGGGTCTTGAACGATCTACACCTTCGAGTCAAAATTATTAAAAGAAAAGGCTACAGAGACACAGGTGCACACCTCTCTTGAATCGATATGAACTAATCTCTCCTTTAAGGAAAAAAAAAAACGGAGCCTGAAAAAAGAAGTTTAAATCGAATACGTAAATATACTACACATTTGTTTTCGTTTGTGAGTGTAATCCATGAAGGGAAAACCATTGCACACAGGAGTAAGTGTCCAGGGCTGTCTGTACATGTACAAGTAGGTTTGAAAGACTATGAGAGCCCTGGCACCAATCGCTGACTTACACGTCACTCTTGCTGGTACACAGACGATGGGTCAGAGACTCCAGTGCCATCCACTTCACTGGTACTGGACCCTGTTATCACGCATACACAAAAATACACGTTCGCGTACACACACACACACACACACACACACACACACACACACACACACACACACACACACACACACACACACACATGCACATACAGGCGAGTACATGTTCTCGTAACACACACACACACACGCGCGCGTACACACACACACACAGACAACACAACACACACAACACACACACACACACGCACACACACACACACGCGCGCGCACACACACACACACACACACACACACACACCACACACACGCACACACATACACACACACATGCAGCAGCAATGTATAAACTGAAATACAAATCAAAGTAAAGGAAAACAGAAACTGTCTCCAAAATAAACATGTCATCAGGCAAATATGAAACGGAAAGTTGACAGTTGAAAACAATAAATAGCGAAAGTGTTATTGACTGTAAACAATGAAAAACAATATGGACAATAAATACATCGAACTACAACACCAAACTACATAGCAATAAAAACAAATAAATCCAAAAAACGAAGACACCAAACCAAAACCAAACCAAACCAACCAAACCAAACCAAACCAACAAAAACACTCGATTCAAAGCAGAAGGTTAAAATAAGTTGATATTTTATCTCTAAAAAAATCAGAAACACACAAAAGCAGAATGAGAACGCGAATTCAATTCATAAAACAAGACAGGCGCGAAATTTCGATCAACAAGCCTTTGTCAAACAATAACAAAGAAACAAATTCCAAACCTCTGGACAAAAAACAAGAACAACCGAATCCCCCTGATGTTTCTTTAAGAAGGTGAAAATGACTGAAAGTTTAGTCTTTCCATCATTATTTTTTATGTTCCTATCTCCCTTACTTTCTTATTCCTCTTTCTCTTATTTGTTTGTTCATCTATTATTTATTTAGATTAAAAAAAGTATTGCAAACAGACGGGCCTATACAAAAGTCACTGACCTGCGGACCAACCTCCCCCCCCCCCCCCCCCCCATAAATGGGAAAGGCAGATATGAAACCAATAAATCCAAAAAGATAAGAGCATGCGCAAAGCACAGAACATCGTAAAACACCACTTTTTTCTTCTCGTCTGACATTGCCATTACGAAGTAAACATAGAAAGAAAACTCCAGAAAAACACAAAACAGATATAGATGGATAACAACAGAGAGAGAGAGAGTGAGAGAGAGAGACAGACAGACAGACAGACAGACCAAACAGATAGACAGAGACAGAAACAAAGAGACAGAGAGAGAGAGAGGACAGGGGGATAGAGAGAGAGGGATAGAGAGAGAAGGGAATAGAGAAAAGAAGGGAGAGAGAGAGAGAGAGAAGTGGAGGGAGAGACAGACAGACAGACAGACAAGACAGACAGACAGACATACAGAGAGAGAGAAAGAAAGAAAGAGAGAGAAAGAGAAAGAAAGAGAGTGACAGACAGACAGACAGACAGAGAGTGAGAGAGAGACAGACAGACAGACAGACAGACAGACAGAGACAGAGAGACAGAATGAGAGAGAGACATGCTAGGAAACTTACATCTCCTTTCTTATGATATTCATCGTCCTTGTAGCAGTCTTTAGCCAGCCCAAAATCACATATCTTCACGACGTTGTCTTCCGCCAGCAACACGTTTCTTGCCGCCAGGTCACGATGTATGTACTGTCACCCACAAATAAATCTATATATCATTTATGTAGAGGCGTAAGTAGATCAATTTCAGAAACAGAGAGACAAAACAATGAAAAAAAAAAGAACAAATAATAACATAGGCCTACATATATATCAAAATAGTTGAAAAATAAGCAATAACATGCATGGTTGAATGAATAAATAGAAAACTTTATAAGAAAAGAAACAACAGTAATGATGATGATGATGATGATGATGATGATGATAGATCATCTATTTATCATCTATTTATTTAGATTATGGATCATCATCATCATCATCGTCGTCGTCGTCATTATATCATCATTATCACCGTCATCGTATATCGTTGTCGTCATCATCAGTATCATCGTCATAATATTGAGAATAATCATCATTATTGGTGTTAGGAGTCATCATCGTCACAATCATCACCGTCTTTCACCGTCATCATCATCATGTCTTCATTTTCGACATCATTGATACGATACCGACGATTGGGGTTTAATATTTATTATATTATATTATTATTTATGTTTTATATTATATTGGTGAATTGGTGGTGTACATGTAGTGTGTGCAGCTGGAATTTTTTCCCCTTCGTTAAATGAAAAGACTAACGTTTAAAACTGTGACGCACAGCTTATTAACCCTTTGACTCCCGCACCCTGTTGACCAGCATGCATCCTGTATTGCCAATCATGCTAACATAGCGAAAAACTTAACTAACCCTTTGATTCCCTCACCCTTTCCACAGCTTCCTGCAGGAAGTTAGTGGAAAGGGTGAAGGAATCAAAGGGTTAATTTTTCGCAGCTGGTGGACAGGGTACGGGAGTCAAAGGGTTAATCAGACACAATTACGCACATATATCTGTCTAAATATGCAGGTGAAAGATCCTGTAAAGCATGTCAGTGTCCGATGGCTGTATGGAAACATGAAAACACCCAGCAAGTACACCCACCAAACATACACACTGAGCAACAACCAAGTGGAATGTGGTCAGCTGGTCCAACGATCAAAGGGTTAATAAGCTGTGCGTCACATTTTAAACGTTAGTCTTTTCATTTAACGAAGGGGAAAAATCCAGCTGCACCACACTACATGTACACCACCAATTCTAAATTCAGTCAGCGGCGTCTCAGTAAAGCAAATCCAGAAAAGATTGAGGCAGCCGAGATGTGGTTTCTAAGAAGAATGTTGAGAGTTCCATGGACAGCAAAGAAAAAAAAAACGAGACAATCTTAATGGAGGCAGACACAAGAAGATCATTGATAAGGAAGATTAGGAAAAGACAGGCAACATTTCTAAGCCATTTTCTGAGGAAAGGGAATGAGAGCACCTGGTCACAACGGGAAAGCTGGAGGGAAAGAGAGCACAAGGTAGACCCAGGGAGAAAATATTGGATGGACTTGCAGGGTGGCTGAGGACAGAGAGGGTGGAAGATGTGCTTGCGGCAACAAGGGATAGATACATATGGAGGGCCATGATCGCCAATGCCATGATGATGATGATGACGTCTCAGTGCCAGGAGACTACAACAGTCTGTGATGGCAAGCCACCACCCACCACAGGAGACCCTGCACTGCTGCTGGGTTACTTCGTTGAGTTTAGCGATGTGTGTTGTAATTCAACTTACTAAGGACATTGCCTACGAAGCCCCATACTGACGACAGCAGTGGTCAGTCGCAGAACCTGACCTTCTTGGTGAAGAGACAGCAATCACAGCTCTCCAACGACAAATCCCAATAAACTACTGAAAACAAAGACCCAACCTGAATAAAACCTCAGGTATGGAGTCAGAGGAAACGAGGTATAAAGTAAAGCAAAACTCAGATCACCATCACGTGTTTCAGTTTCAGTCGACGTCTCCGCGCTCGGAATGAATTCAATATGCACTAACGTCACATGTGCCATGTCATGGAGAAGACACAATGATCACGGCACAAGCCTTAAGCCTGCACATAAACCCATGAGCTGGCCAGGTCCTAAGGTCCTACCTAGATAGTTCCTTGACCATGGAGTCGTAGGGGAGTGAGGTGGCAGAGATCTCAACTTTCCTGGGGCCAACACCACGAGGGCGGCGCCAAACCTCTCCCTCGTTTCAAATTCATATTCATATTCTCATTTTTTATCAAGATTTCAGAAAGGCAAGAAGGCTAATTGGTCTTCAAGGAGTGGGACCTGGGAAATCAACCTATCTCTCCAATGATTTATACCAAGGCAGCCGGGCAATGCCCTGCTATTCACGATTTTTAATTGCCGTGGGATCTTCAGCGTGCGCAGCCAGAAGGCACACGGGTCCGACTCGTTTTTCGTCTCCTTCCGAAGGACCAGACGTTCAGCTCGATTTTCCGGTCAAACTGAGGAGAAAAGTCGAGGCCTCTACGGGGAGCGAACCCTACAACCTCGAGTTTAGTTATTGGCAGGCGAACGTCTGAACCATTCTGCCACTCTTCTCTCACCACCACGAGATCAAGGCAGAAACACCTCACTATCATCAACAATTTTCTCAATGCTGTAATGTAATGATTGATGTTTTCATGGCACCGGCAGACTTTACTTACCTTCTTGGAGCAGAGGTACTCCATGCCTCTGGCCACCTGGAAGGCCCAGCAGATGAGGTTCTTGGTGGTCAAGGCTGGACCCAAGGTATCGGCACTCCCGCTCGGACCCCCTGCTTTGTTCACGTAGTCGGGAGAATGGGGGTCTTTGTACACGGCCGTTTCGTCAGTCATCAGGTCAGCCAGCTTCTTGTCGACCCCCGTGGTGGTCGGAACCTTGTCGGTCAGGGTCGAGTTTTTGTTGGTGAGGGTCTGGTGCTTGTCAGCCAGGGCCGGATGGTAGTTGTCGTCCATCGTGTCGCAGAAAGAGTCTTTGTGTTTGAGAAGGTAGTTGCGTAGGTTGCCGAAATGGCAGTACTCCACAATGACGTTGAGCTCACCTGTAAGGTGACAAATATGCAATGTTTGACTGTTTACTTTCAGTCACTGCGTCTGTGGGATGTAAGCCAGAGAGGACAGAGGAGGGGCAGGGGAGGTAAGAACGGAGAATTGCATGATCGCTCCACGCTTAATACGTGGGTGTTTGCTTGCTTGCTGTGTGTGTGTGTGTGTGTGTGCGTGCGTGCGTGCGTGCGTGCGTGCGTGCGTGCGTGTGTGTGTGTGTGAGAGAGAGAGAGAGAGAGACAGAGAGACAGACAGACAGACAGAGAGACAGAGACAGAAGAGACAGAAAGACAGACAGAAGAAGAGACAAAGAACAGAGAGGACAGAGCAGAGACGGACAGACAGACAGACAGAGAACAGAGAGAGAGACAGAGAGAGAGAGAGAGAGAGCGGAGGCAAAGACAGAAAGACAAGACGAAGAGAGAGACACAAATGAGACAGAAAGACAGACAGACAAAGAGAGAGACAGAGACAGAAAGACAAAAAGAGAGAGAGACAGAGAGAGAGAGACAGAAAGAGAGAGAGACAGACAGACAGAGAGAGAGAGAGACAAAGGAGACAGAGACAGAAAAAACAGGGAGAGAGAGACAGAGACAGAAAGACACACGCACACGCACATAGACAGAGAGAGAGAGAGAGAGAGAGAGAGAGACAGACAGACAGACAGAAGACAGAGACAGACAGAGACAGCGACAGAGACAGAAAGACAGAGACAGAGAGAGAGAGACAGAAAGAGAGAGAGACAGCACAGAGACAGAGAGAGAGAGCGAGAGAGAGAGAGAAGAGACAGAGACAGAGAGAGACAATATAATACGATACATTATGATACACCACATCACAGCGCATCATGAGTACGCACGTACCAAAACGTATGTCTTTGGTCACAGCTCCCAGCAAGTTGACAATGTTGAGGTGCTGACCCAAGTGTATCAGGATCTTCAGTTCTGAGAGCAGCGCCATCATCTGCTCCTTGTCCGTGCAGTCTGGAATTAAATTAAAGAGTAAGCAGTTTATAGCAGTAGACTTTTAAAGCCCAGGTGGAAGTGTATCAATAATCCAAGTCTGAGAGTATGGAATCACATCATCTTCCATCAACTTCTCTCCCCCTCCCCTCCCCACAGGAAAGCAAAATAACAATCAACCAAAAAAACAAATAAACAAACAAACAAATAAATAAAAACAAACACAAACACACAACACATCACAACACAACACAACACAACACAACACACACACACACACACACACACACACACACACACACACACACACACACACACACACACACACACACATAGAGGGACAACACACAACACACACGCACAGATAACACATACACACATACACACAAACACACACACACACAAACACACACACACCCGCACACGAAAATACTTAAATATGTAAAGGTCAAGCCATACCGACAATCTGCCTTTTAATACAAAAGTTACTACAGGAGAGTCAGATTTGGTTTCTTCTCAAGGTTACCAAGATTCTCAAGAAACAGATAAACATAAAACTTGACATGGAGAGATTGAAGACATGAGTACACTGTCACATCATTATCATCATCATGTGCCCTGCCGCACGGCGTTGGCAATCATGGCTCTCCACACGAATTTATCCCTTGTCGCTGCAAGGAACGAAAACAGCTAGCGGAGAGTCTGCACATAAACCGATGGAAGCCAACGGGAAACCACCATTGAATATTCCCAAGTTCACTCATGGCCAGCCAAAGCAAGAAAAATGAGGATAACGATGTAAGTAGGGACACCTTAGTCCGGTGGGGACAGTCATGCTGCGCAGGTGACACCCGACCGTCAACAAGCTACTGTCACAACAATGAAAAAAAAGAAGTAAATAATGACAGAAGTTCCTGAAAAAAAGTGCTGTTCACAACCTTTTCCTTAAAAAGTGCTTGCTCCGTGTGACCTTGACCTTGGCGCCATAATTTGTAAAAACTGTAGCATTGGAAATGTATTTTAATAAGCGTCCGCACCTTTTACCCAAACATGATACAGACCTATCCAGGAACAGTTGAAAAATATTGCATATCTTCTCATTATTGTTACAGATAGACGCAGAGACACGCAGACACATGCCTCTCTTCAGCTGTCAATATGAAACAATATCGCATTTTATTACAAAAAAAGAGGAAAGAACACACTTCTCTTTTGCCAGTATGAAGCAATCTCCCATCTTATTAAAGAAGAGAGAGAGAGAGAGAGAGGGAGGGAGGAGAGAGAGAGATTTGGAGAGAGAGAGAGAGAGGAGAGAGAGAGAGAGAGAGAGAGAGATAGACACACAGACACAGACACAGACACAGAGAGAGACAAAGAGCGAGACAGAGAAAAACAAAGACTACTGCTCTCAGTATGAAACAATCTCTCATTATATTAAATAATGCAAACAAATCAAAACAAACAAAACACACACACACACACAACACACACACACACACACACACACACACACACACACACATACACACACACACACACACACACACACACATACACACACCACACACACACACACACACACACACACACACAGGGAGTCAAAAGAAAATAAATGACAAGAATACCTTTGACCATCTTGACAGCGACAGTGGTGACATCCTCTGTGTCCCCAATACCAACAGCCTCTGCTTTCATCACTCGCCCAAAGGCCCCTGGCCCAGGATCATTCCTGATTAAATAATGACAATGAATAATAAACAACAACAACAACAACAACAACAACAAAAAGAACAATGTACCACTACGACTGTTATACTACTACTATCTCTGCTCTACTATACTGACTACATTGAGCTATGTCGTGCTGCTGCTGCTACTATTGGTATGATTTTTGTTTTTGCTTTTGTTTAAGCCTAGTGTCCAGATGGCACGTTGCTATGCAGCCTGCATACTGCATCCTTGGTGGTTTGCAAGCTGACTGTTTCTGTGTTACCAGAAGACCACCTGATACTGACACTGTTATGGGATTTTCATCGTAATACTTAAAGAGGTAGAGAGAGAGGGGGGTGAGACAGGTGAGAGAGAGAGAAAGGAGGGAAAAGAGAGGGAGGGAGAGAAGAGAGAGAGAGAGAGAGAGACGAGAGAGGGGGAAGAGAGAGGGAGAGGAGAGAAGACTGAGAGAGGGGAGGGTGAGAGAAAGACCGAGGAGAGAGAGAGAGAGAGAGAAGAGAGAGGAGAGAGAGGAGAGGAAGACGAGAGAGAGAGAGAAAGATGAGAGAGAGGGGGAGAGAAAGAGCGAGAGGGGAGAGAGAAGAGAGGAGAGAGAGAGAGAGAGAAAGAGGAGGGAAGAGAAGAGGGAGAGAGAGAGAGAAGAGAGAGAGAGAGAGAGAGAGAGAGAGGGAAGAGAGGAGAGAGGAAGAAGAGAGGAGAGAGAAAGATGAGAGAGAGGGAAGAGAAAGGGAGAGAGAGAGAAGAAGAGGAGAGAGGGAGAGAGAGAGAAAGGGAGAGAGGGGACTACGAGAGAGAGGGAGGGAGAGAGAGAGAAAGAGAGAGGAGATGAGAGAGAGGAGGAGAGGGAAGAGAGAGAGGGAGAGAGAAGGAGAGAGAGAGAGAGGAGACTGAGACAGAGAGAGAGAGAGAGAGAGAGAGAGAGAGAGAGAGAGAGAGAGAGAGAGAAGTCTGCTGACAGCTATGTTCATAAATGACAGTATGAGAGTGAAAATAGTACACAAAGCTAGGAACAGATACACCTTATAAAGAAAAAGCATCAAAGTTCATAGTTCACACACACACACACACACACACATAGACACACACACACACACAAACACACACACACAGACACACACACACAGACACACACACAACACACACACACACACACACACACACACACACACACACACACACACACACACTGCTGCATCACCAACTTACCCGTTTTCAGCCGGTCTTTGGGGAATTCCCATTTCGGATCATAGGGGAGGCAACCCGTTTGCTCATCAATCGGCAAGTCAGGGTTATATTCTCCTTGTGGTTCAATCAAGTATTTCTCCAAGTCCTTGTGCTGCCGTCGGAAAAACACACATAAACAAACTTTCAATACACCAAACAAGAAAAACAAGCACAAACAAAACAAACAAGGAAACAATAAACACACACACACACACACACACACACACACACACACACACACACACACACACACACACACACACACACACACACACACACACACACACACACACACACACACACCACACACACTACAACACACAACAAAACAAAACAAAAACAAAAACACCAACACGGACCAGTAAAGAAACACGAAAGAATTGTTAAAAAATACCACACCACACAACACCACACGACAGTCCACACCAGAAACACACAACACAATACAATACAACACAGCACAACACAGCACAACTCAACACGACACAACACAACCAAAACCTAATACAAAGCAACGCAACGCAGCACTACACACCACACCAACAACATACCAAGCCACACCACACCACACACACCTTACCACACTATAAAAACACAACACAAACACAACACAACACAACACAACACAACACAACACAAACAACACAACACAACACAACACAACGACAACGCAACGCAACGCAACATATACAACATAAATCAACTGAACACAATTTTTGTGTCTCAGTTACAGTTCTAGTTTCAGTTCTGCGTTGGAATAAATTCCTTATGCATGTCGCCACTTGTCAATGAGGAGAGATCCAAAAACTGACCATGGCACAAGCCTTACGCCTGCACATGGTCTTCCCATGCAACCTGGAAACAAAGACATAACACAAAACGCACAACACGACACGACACGACACACATCACAAACAACCCAACCCAACCCAGCACGACACGATACGACACGACACGACACAACCAACACACCAACACACCACACCACACCACACCACACCACACCACACACACAACCCCACACACAACACACCAACCAACAACCAAACACAACACAACACAACCAACACAACACAACACAACACAACACAACACAACACAACAACCCAGCACGACACGATACGACACGACACACACACACACACAACCACAACACACCACAACACAACACAAAACAACACAACACAACACAACTCAAACACAACACAACACAACACAAACACAACACAACACAACCAACACAACACAACAACAAACACAACACAACACAACACACACACAATACACAACGACATAACACTACTTACGAATCCTATCTTTCGTCGAGCAAAGACGACGATGACGGCGACGACGATAACGAGGAAGATAAGCGTACCGATGATGACCCCAACGTAAAGGGAGGAAAATCCAGCTTGGTTGACCTCATCTGCAACATCAGGGACATATCCAGAGTCGTCTGCCAGGGTCATGTAAGTACATTCTTCATTCCTTTAGACATACTGCATTCTAGCAAGTAACCCTCACATTGTTTTATACGGTGTTTAGATTTATCTAGCTACTTACTTTATTCCTGTATTTTCTTTATTCATTCGTGGATTTTTCGGTTTATTTTATAATAATAATAATAATAATTATTATTATTATTATTATTATTATCATCATTATCATTATTATTATTATTATATTGTTATTATTATTATTATCATTGTTGTTGTTGTTACTATCATTACTACTATTATTATTGTTGTTGTTGTTGTTGATGCTGCTGCTGGTATTGTTGTTGATGTTCTTGTTGCAGTTGCCCTACTGCCGTCCTGTCCTTCCCCTCCAGTTTGTGTGTATTTCGTGCCGTGGAGTTTTGGTTTTTGTCGGGTGATTGCTTTGATGAATGATGCGCTTATGAACATCGTTATTATTAACATCATCATTGTCGTCGTCGTCGTCATCGTCATCATCATCATCATTTTAGCGTTCAGTATTTTAATTGGATACGTGTATGCACGTATCTTCACCCACACTGTGCAGAAGACAAGTTGCTGCACAGTCTGCATACTCCGCCTTTTTGTGGGAGATGCATACTGGATGTTTTCCTGTCCCTATAAGCCACTGAACACTGACTGCCATGACTCACAGGGTCTTTTGAGGTGCATATTCCATGCTCTGCCTGCGTATGTACACGACGAGGGTTTAGGAACTAGCGGGTCTGCACAAATGCTGACCTGGGAAATCCGGAAAAAAAAATATCACCACTCTTTCCCCAACCAGGCGAGGGGGGGGGGGGGGTATCTAGACAGAATCGAACCCAAACCTTTTCAAAGGAAGTCTTAGTGGTAGTTGACAGAAAACTGATATTCACCGTTCTGTTTTGTAGAGTCTAACCCTTGACTCCGGCATCATGTCCACCAGCATCCTGCATTGTTAACCATGCTATCAAAGCAAAAATTTAACCCTTTGATTCCCTTACCCTTAGGGTGAGAGAATCAAAGAGTTAAGGTTTTGCTGTTGGTGGATAGGGTGCGGGAGTGGAAGGGTTAAAGTCACACCACTCTCAGAGTATATGAAGACTAGCTATAAGAATGTTGCTCAGTTTCATTTTCAGTTTCAATTTCTCAAGATGACCGTCTCCGCGCTCGGAATGAATTCCATTGCACTAACGTCACAGGTGCCATGTGATGGAGAAAATCCAGAATGATCA
>CM060314.1:81094734-81102234 GCA_030674185.1 Monoplex corrugatus
CATGTATATTAAGAACATACCAAAATCGTCACGTAGGGAGGGATTCAGTGCGGCCAGCTGCTTGTGGAAGTCGGGAAGGTGAGGGGGGGGGGGGGAAGGGAACCTGTCCATTAGCTATATAGAGGGATAGTGTTAAAACTGGCCTGTTTGGAGCCCATCTTAACCCTTTGACTCCAGCACCCTGTCCATCAGCATCCTGCATTGTCAACCACGCTAGCGAAGCAAAAACTTAACCCTTTGACTCCCGCACCTTATCCAACGACTGCAAAAACATAACTATTTGATTCCTTCCTGAAGGAATCTGGTGGATAGGGTGCGGGAGTCAAAGAGTCAAGTTTTGCAGTCGGTGGATAGGGTGCAGGAGTCAAAGAGTCAAGTTTTGCAGTCGGTGGATAGGGTGCAGGAGTCAAAGGGTTAATGCTCCTATCACTCTGATGATGTCAGTGTCACGTGGGTTCCGTTTCACTTTCCTTCTCCCTGCACTTCCCCATTTCCAGGCCTTTCCAGCGCGTAGGGGTTTTGCACAGGCTCAAGGTGTCTGACATGTGATTGCTGACAGATTTGGAAAAAGCGTATATGAAATTGTCTTTGCGCGATAAACCCATGTCAACAAACTCCATAGGTTCGTGCCTGGCCGCCAGCTTGTTTCTGTAGTGCAAGAGTCCACTTTCATTTAACCCTTTGACTCCCGCACCATATCCACCGATTGCAAAAAAACATAACCTTTTGACTCCTTCCTGAAGGAATCTGGTGAGTAGGATGAGGGAGTCAAAGGGTTAAGTTTTTGCTTTGCTGTCATGGTTGACAGTAAAGGATGTTGATGGACAGCTGTGGGAGTCAAAGGGTTAAACATTCTTAAAATCTAACAGATGTCCGCAACAGAAACAAAGGAAAGTACACTACTACAGCACTGAACACGAAATATCTTCTTGTTGTAGATCTTAGTTCCAGTTCCAGTTCCAGTTTCAGTTTCAGTTTCAGTTTCTCAAGATATGTCTCCGCGCTCGGAATGATTTCCATATGTACTAACGTCACAGGTGCCATGTGATGGAGAAGATACACAATGATCATGGCACAGCCTTAAGCCTGCACATAAACTCATGGGCTGGTCAGGTCCTGGGGTCCTACCTAGATAGTTCCATAACCCTGGGGTCGTAGGGGAGTGAGGTGGCATAGACGTCAACTTTTCCCGGGGCCAGAACCACGAGGGCGGCGCCCATCCCTTCTCCCTGGCTTTAAATTCATATTCATATTAAAGTTGTTGTGTTGTTTTTTTTTTACCAAGACTTCAGAAAGGTAGGAAGGTTAACTGGTCTTCAAGGGGTAAGACCTGGGAAATTAACCTGTCTTCCAATGTTTTTTTTTACCAAGGCAGCCGGGCAATGCTCTACTCTTCACGATTTTCAACTGCCGTGGGATCTTTAGCGTGCGCAGTCAGAAGACATAAGGGTCCGACTCGTTTTTCGTCCTCTTTCGAAGGACTAGACGTTCAGTCCGATTTTCCGGTCAAACTGAGGGGAAAAGTCGAGGCCTGTACGGGGAGCGAACCCTGGAACCTCCAGTCTAGCTATTGGCAGGCGTACGTCTGAACCATTCTGCCACTCTTCTCCCTTGTATATCTCAGGCAGCTTGTCACAATCACAATCACAAGTCACTTGCTGCGAGAAGTGTAGGGGCAGAAAGGAGAGATGGAGACGGATAGGTGGGAAATATTTAGAACACAAACTTCTTTGATGATAGCAGTGAGCTGATACGTGTGTTACGCAACATACCGCATAGCAATTTGTCCCAAAATCAGCATGCAGTATCACAAACCAAAACAACACAAAACAAAACAAGACATAAAAGAAAACAAAAAATAACAAAACATCACATTGCAAAACACAACACATCACGTCACAAACAAAACAGAACATCACATCACAAAACAAAACATCACGTCACAAAACAAAACATCACGTCACAAAACAAAACATCACAAAACAAACAAAACAGAACATCACAAAACAAAACAAAACATCACATCACAAAACAAAACAAAACATCACAAAACAAAACAAAACAAACATCACATCACATCACATCACAATACAAAACATCACACCACAAAACAAAATAAACACAAAACAAAAATCACATCACATCACATCACAAAACAAAAACATCACATCACATCACAAAACAAAACATCACATCACATCACATCACAATACAAAACATCACATCACAAAACAAAACATCACATCACATCACATCACAAAACAAAACATCACATCACATCACATCACAAACAAAACATCACATCACATCACATCACAAACAAAACATCACATCACAAAACAAAACATCACATCACATCACATCACAAAAACAAAACATCACATCACAAAACAAAACATCACATCACATCACACCACAAAACAAAATATCACATCACAAAACAAAACATCACATCACATCACATCACAAAACAAAACATCACATCACAAAACAAAAACATCACATCACATCACACCACAAAACAAAATATCACATCACAAAACAAAACATCACATCACATCACATCACAAAACAAAACATCACATCACAAAACAAAACATCACATCACAAAACAAAACACACATCACATCACATCACGAAACAAAACATCACATCACATCACAAACAAAACATCATCACATCACGAAACAAAACATCACGTCACATCGCATCGCATCACAAAACAAAACAAAACAAACATCACAAACAAACAATTATCACATCACAAAACAAAACAAACAAAAAAAAACAAAACATCAAATCACAAAACTAAAACATCACATCACAAAACAAAACAAAATAAACATCACATCACATCAACAAAAACAAAACATCACATCACATTACAAAACATCACATCAAAACAAAACAAAAATCACATCACAAACAAAACAAACATCACAAAACAAAACAAAGATCACAAACAAAACAAACATACATCACGTCGCAAACAAAACAAAACATCACATCACACAAAACAAAACATCACATCACAAACAAACAAACATCACATCACAAAACAAACAAAAACAAAGAAACATCACAAAACAAAACAAAACAAAACATCACATCACAAAACAAAACAAAACAAACAAAAGAAACATCACATCACAAAACAAAACAAAACATCCATCACAAAACAAAACAAACATCACATCACAAAACAAAACAACACAACACAAAACTAACCCACACAAAACAAAACGTCATATCAGAAAACAAACAAACAAACAAAAACCCTAAAAGGATTCTACCTAGCACTTTGTTGCATAAAGAAAATTAATGTGACAAATTGGACAAGTACCCCAGACCTGTAATGCCAATCACTGACCTCTTGGAAATACCAGGAGATGCTGGCCATAGGGTTGCCTTCCACCTGACAGTACAACCTGACACTGCTACCTGCCTGGGTGATCACCTGTCCTTTCAGTCCTCCCACAGGTAATATGGCCACCTCAGGTGTTCCTGTATGGATTGCAGGCAAAAGTATAAAAGTGAAATAATGAGGTTAGATTTAAAGATAGAATAAAAGGATTGAGGTCTGCTTGGGGTAGAGGCTGGGCTCTAGCAATGAGAAACTGTGAGGAGAGGTGGACAGCAGGAGTCTTCACAAGACAACACCCCCCCCCCCCCCACTGGACCTTAACCCTTTGACTCCCGCACCCTGTCCACCAGCATCCTGCATTGCCAAACATGCAAGCCAAGCAAAAACATCACTTTTACACCGTCAACCTATCCTCCAGCTTCCTACAGGAAGTTGGTGCATAGGGTAAGGGAGTCAGAGGGTGAAATATTTTCAGTTGGTGGATAGGGTGCGGGAGTCAAAGGGTTAAGTTTTTGCAGTTGGTGGATAGGGTGCGGGAGTCAAAGGGTTAAATTCCTTATACAACAGCAGGGCCAGAACGCATCCAAGGCGTGACTGCAACTCCTGTGTGATTTTCTACTGTCGTTCTGTTTCTTTTTTTTGCTTCCATGTGGGTTTAAACCCTCGCCCCCAAGGTGGCCAGGAGCCTAAAGGCCAAGTCACAATTGTGACGGTTGTACTATCCATCTGTCTATCGCACACTGCTGTAAATCCACTGTGAAGAACAAAACAAAACAAAATAATCAGTCCCACGATCCCACAGACTGCTCATTTTATGGGAATACCTACATACTACCACATTTACTGACATTGGATGTTTGAGAAAATTCCTAAGTTACAAGTCAGATATACTGTCAGCTGACCCACATGCACGTAGGTTTTTGAGACTACTGTTGTGCAGATTAATAAATGTACATTCAAGTGATACGTATGCATATATAATTCTTGAGCAGTCAACTGTGTTCGAAGTAATTTTCTCATCTCTGATGAAAAAATCTGCATTTTCCCCCAAAGTTTGCGTAACTATGTTATTTTGATGGCAGTGAGTATAGTATAATACACACATTGATAAAAATATTGATAAGGGTGGATATTTTTACGATCAGGTAGTACTCACCGTATGAATGAATGATTTACTAATTAAACCTACAACACATTCATTTTAAGAGAGAAAAATATCGTATAGGTATGTACAATCACTTAGCACAAGATGCAGAAAGCATATACAAAAACATCTTTACGAAAATTATAGCTAATATTCTATCAACAAAGAGAATTCATAAGATGCAGAAAACAATAAAAAAAAAAAAGCATCTTTATGAAAAATGTTCGTTTTTTTTTTTTTTCTACTTACAAAGAATTTTTTTTTTTATACATGTACGTATGTTCAATATATTTTTTCAGAAGATTGACATTTTAGCTCATTTTTTTTTCAGTCTGTGATGTGCTATTATCATCGAAAATTGCTTACTGTTTTTTCAAGGCTTTACACATATGCGCACGTGATCGTGCGCGCGCGCGCGCGCGTGTGTGTGTGTATGTGTGTGTGTGTGTGTGTGTGTGTGTGTGTGTGTGTGTGTGTGTGTGTGTGTGTTTTATTTAAAACTCTAACCAGAAAAACATGAAAATACAGCAAATTTTTGGGCAACTGGCTTTCGTGAAGAGTACATAAAGACAACAAGGAATAGATTTAATAGATTCAAGATAAAAATAAATATCAGCCACATTTCCTGATGCTTCCTTGAGGTCAACCGTTGTCTGTTCTTTGTCTGCTTCCATAACTGTGTACCATGGTATCTAGACTTAATTCAACTTCTCTCGAAAACAACAACAACAAACAAACCAATCAAATCAACAAACAAAATCCCAAGTAATGAGGAATTCAGCATTACTTTCATGCAAATTTCTCAGAAGGGTAAAAGATATTTCATAGATATCCATACATTTGTGCATCCGTTATTTGAATCTTATTTGTATGCTGTTTTTATGTGTAAATGTTTCAATATCCTGATAAGCAGGGTATACAAGATTTCGCCAAACTTCTGTTTTGAACTTTTTAAATTCTTTTTATTTCACGCTTCTTCATGAGGGGCATTGACTTAAATGAATAAATCATCATCTGTAGTCGCATGAAGCGGTTTCTTGAAGGCGTGGGTCTCTCGTTAGTCACCAGGTTCAAATTCTATCCCTGCATACACAAGCGTTTAAATCAAATTACTAGTCTTTGTGTACACACGTTTTCAATGTTTTGAGTATGCTGAACAATGTGGTCCCCCCCCCCCCCCTGCTTGTTCCCTGTGCCTTGGGTAGAATGTCTAGTCCATTAAATCATTTCGTTTTGTTTGGTTTCATGTCGTTCCATGTTTATTTCCCTTTTATCAGATCATTAAATTATCTAAATTTACTGTGGCCCACCTGAAAATGAACCCCCGATCAGTTGGTTACAATATCACGCTGCAAACTGCGGAATCGTGGGTTCAAACCTCCGAGGGGCCACAGTTTAACCGTTTGACTCCTGCACCCTATCCACCAACTGCAAAAACTTCACTCTTCGACTCCCTCACCATATCCACCAACTGCAAAAACCTAACGCTTTAACTCCCTCACCATATCCACCAGCTTCCTGCAGGGTGAGGGAGTCAAAGGGTTACGTTTTTGCTTTTATAGCACGGTTGATCAAAATCTGTTGTCTGGAGTTCAGCCCCAGCCTGCAGTACGTGTAGTACATAAAACCTGACCTGCGGGCCGCTCATGGTAAAGGCACCAATCGTTCTGATGGTATTAGTATAGTGTTTCGTTAGGTCCTGTTCTCCCCGACCCGCAACCCCTCCCCCTCCCCATCCCCCATCCCCGTCTCAAGACCTTGCCAGCACGTAGGGGTACGCTCAAGCTCAAGAGGTCTGCTATAAAATTACTGGCACATTTGGGCGGAGCGCATGTGGAGTTGTCCGGGTGGGAAGAATCCCTCTTGAACAAATCCCAAACTCTTCGATTAAACTAACGTACACATTAGTAATATACTGATATACTATCTAACAAGGCACAAAATTGAGTCAGGTTGATAAGTTTGAATGTCTGGGAATGGTTATCTCACCAGACGGCAGATGAACATCAGAAACAGCCAGCAGAATTGGCCAAGCCAAAACAGTATTCAGGAAGATCAAAAGCATCCTTACCAACAAATGCCTATATTTAACATCAGGAAGCGAGTTCTTGTGTGTTAATTAGAACCGATATTGTTCTACGGCTGTGAGGCGTGGAGAGTCAACACGCAAAGTCAGAACAAGATTGAGACAACTGAAATGTGGCTTCTAAGAAGAATGTTGAGAGTTCCATGGACACAAGAAGAACATTAATAAAGAAGATTAGGAAAAGACAAGCGACATTTACAGGGCATTTTATGGGGCAAGAGAAATTAGAGCTTCTGGTCCCAACTGGAAAACTTAAAAATAACAAGAGAGCACCAGGTAGACCCAGGAAGAAAATACTGGACGAACTTGCAGGGTGGCTGATGACAGAAAGGGTGGAAGATGTATTTGTAGCGAGAAGGGATACATAACGTTAATTCGTACGGAGGACCATGATCGCCAACGCCATGCGGCAGGACACATGATGATGATGAATGTACACTTACAGTACTCACCATAGACAATCAGGGTCATGTTGACCGAAGCATTTCGGTCAGGAGTTGAGGCATGTAAGGTGTAGACACCGCTATGAGAGGATCGAGGCCCCAAGATGAAAAGTCTGGATGCTCGCGACGTTTGTCTGCACGTACACGCACATATACATAAATACACACGCGCGCAAGCACGCACATACACAGACACAGACACAAACACAGACATACACAAACACACACATTCACATACACATATACATACATACATACACACACACACACACACACACACACACACACACATACACATACACACACACACACACACACACACACACACACACACACACACACACACACACACACACACACACACAAACACAAGGTCGTCAGGTTACGCCAACTATCGATCATATACCACATCATATCATATCATATCATATATCATATCATATCATATCATATCATATCATAT
>CM060314.1:81107234-81112234 GCA_030674185.1 Monoplex corrugatus
TCAATGCAATGACGATGCTTAAGGGTAGAAATCAATAGAAAGAAACCTCCTGGTCCTGGTGGAAGAGAGCACTGCAGAAAGACGATATCAAATAAGAACGAGACAGACGATTCAACAGAAGATCGAAACTGGAATCCATTATCAAGCAAACATTGTCAACTTTCAATTCGACACTACTGAGACATCATGAGAAACCTGAAAGAATATCCTGGATTAAAGGTTGAAGGATAATAAACAGCATTCGATACGCAGATGGCACCGTGCTAATTGCAGAAAATGAAAGGGACCTATGAAACTTTGTGAATATAATAAAAACAGGTCGCAAAAATAAAGGGTGGGAGCTAAATAAGAAGAAGACGGAAGTCATAATAATCAGTAAAAAAAAAAGAAAAAAGAAGAAAACAACAACAACCATGAAATCCCCTCATGCAAAATAACAGCAAACTGCACAACTTTGAGACAGGTCGATAAGTTTAAACATCTGGGAACGGTCATCTCATCAGACGGCAGATGCGCATCAGAAATAGCCAGCAGAATCAGCCAAGCCAAAACAGCATTCAAGAAGACGAAAAGCATACTTACCAACAAATACCTATCAATTAACATCAGGAAGAGAGTTTTTGAATGTTATATAGAACTGATAATGTTATACGGTGAGGCGTGGACAGTCAACACACAAAGCCAGAACAAGATTGAGGCAGTTGAGATGTGGTTTCTAAGAAGACTGTTGAGAGTTCCATGGACAGCAAAGAAAACGAACGAGACAGTCTTGATGGAGGCAGACACAAGAAGATCATTGATAAGGAAGGTTAGGAAAAGACAAGCAATATGTATGGGTCATTTTATGATGAAAGGGGAATTAGAGTATCTGGTCACAAGAAAAAAGCTGGAGGGAAAGAGAACACCAGGTAGACCCAGGGGAGGGGAGAGGGTATTGGAATGATTTTGCCGGGTGGCTGAGGACAGAGAGGATGGAAAATGTGCTTGCGGCGACAAGGGATAGATGCATATGGAGGGCCATGTTCACCGACGTCATGCGACAGGGCACATGATGATAATGATGAACAGAAGTAGTTTATCACTAAAACAGATCAAATCAATGCAATAACGATGCCTTGGGACAGAAATCAGCAGAAAGAAACCTCCTGGACCTGGCGGAAGCGAGTACTCGAAGAAGAGGATGTCAAATAAGAATAAGGCAGACGATTCAACAGGAAGATCGAAACTACAATCCACAAAGCACATTTTGTGAACTTTCAATTCACCCCATTTTTGAAAAATCCCGACATCCCTATCTATCTATCTATCTATCTATCTGTCTATCTATCTACTATCTATCTATCTATCTTCTATCTATCTGTCTATCCATCCATCTATCTATCTATCTCTCTCTCTATCTGTCTATCTATCTATCTGTCTGTCTACCTATAGATCTATATCAATATGTCTCTCTATCTGTTTGTCTGTCTGTCTGCTGCTATCTGTCTGTTATCTATCTATCTATTACTATATATCTATCTATCTGTCTATCTATCTATCGTCTATCATCCATCTATCTATCTATCATCTACTATCTATCTATCTACTATCTGTCTATCTATCTATCTGTCTATCCATCCATCTATCTCTATCTCTCTATCTATCTATCTATCTGTCTATCTATCTATGCTGTCTGTCTACCATAGATCTATCTAATTCTCTCTATCGTTTCGTCTTCTGCCTGTCACTGTCTGTTTATCTATCTATCTGTCTATCTATGTCTGTTTGTCTGTCTGTCTATCTATCTATCTATCTATCTATCCATCCATCTATCTTTATCTTCTTCTGATGTCTACCAAGATCTATATCTGTATATCATTCTATCTTCTGTCTGTCTGTCTGCTGTCTGTCTGTATCTATCTATCTTATCTTCTATCTATCTATCTATCTATCTATCTATCTGTCTGTCTGTCTTTCTGTCTGTCCATCTATCTATCTATCTATCTATCTATCTGTCTGTCTGTCTGTCTGTCTTTTACTATCTATCTATCTATCTATCGGTCTATTTCTTTCTTTCTGTCTATCTCTCTCCCTCTCTCTCTCTCTCTAATATATATATATATATATATATGTTTATATATATATATATATACATATATTTATACATATATGTATATACATATAAATATACACATACATTGTCAGACCCATCAAATGAGAACGAGAAATGCAGAACAATAGAACCAGAACACGTATTTGATCTAGCAAAACAAGACAAGCGCAAATGTTCGGGTAACTGTCCTTGGACAAGCGTATATAAAACACAAAAAAGAATAGATGTACAAAGCTTAGTAGAAACACAGTAGATGACTTCCCTGATGCTGTGTCGAGCAGGTGAATATGTTAGATGTTTGATTCAGATTTAGATATATGATCTAGATGTCAAGCTCATCATCTCCTTTTCGGCCTTCACCCTGACATACCAATGCCAGACCAGAACACTGACCAAGCCCTTGGAGTACAGTATCACCACCTGTCTTATTGTTATTTTTGTTTAAAGCTCAGCCGACTGCGTAGAGCCATATCAGGGCTATAACCGTTTCAAAACATAAACACTTCAACAGGTAAATAAGGAAATAAAAATGATGTACAGATATCAATGCATTCGCGTATATAATCTAAGGAAATGCCTCTGGCGTTGACCACTCCGTCCAATTCATCGCACATGGGATTAAAAAAATGAACCTGAATATAAACATAACTAAGGACACTTAAAGATATATAACGACGGGCCTAAATTATCTAAAATTGCTTCCGTATATCTCATGTCTTTAGAACTAAAATGCATTTAATACAAGTACCCAATTATCAGTCCTGACAGAAATACGTAAGACTTTATAGAACATGTACAGGTGAATAGACCAGCAACGCACAAAATGATAAGAAGAAATGATAGAATGCAAAAGAACAAGGTAGAAACGGAGAGTGACAGAAGACAGGACATTTCTTGCACAGAATTTCCAGAAACTGGGGGAAACTACATACACGGAAAGAGTCCCGGGAATCCCCACAGGGTTTTTCCACTTGTCAGGCGAGTTGTTTAAGTAGGGCTGTCAACAAACACAGACTACACATGGCCACAAACACCAAGATCATAGACATTGTGGGAAAAAAACAACAACTGCCAGCACACCATCCTATACATCAGCAGATAATTGAGAGATTTGTCCAGAATGCAGTCACACCAGCTGCCTCAACAAGCATATAGGAAGAAGATATCTGGATTTGAAGCGAGAGGCAAACCAAGGAAAACCTGGATCGATGGTGTGACAGAGACATAGACGACAAATGGCAGTTCTTCTCTTGAGGCCTTTTACCTTGCTGCTGACCCGTTGACTGACTTCATCTCCCCACAACAGCCATGGTGGGACAAGTGGACAGATATTAAAAAAAAAAGAAAAAAAGAAGGAGAACGGATATCGGTCATTACAGTGATGGAGTTAGTTTGAATATAAGGCCCGATTAAATTATTATCAATAACAAAAGAGGAAGGAGAGAGAGAGAGAGAGAGAGAGAGAGAGAGAGAGAGAGATGGACAGACAGAAAGAGAGAGAGGGGAGAGAGAGGGGGGTAAGAGAGAGAAAAGAGAAGAGAGAGAGAGAAAGAGAGAGAGAGAAAAGGAGACAGAGAGAGGGAGGGAGGGAGGGAGAGAAAAGAGAGAGAGAGAGAGAAGAGAACGGAAGAGAAGAGAGAGAGAGAGGCAGACAGACAGACAGACAGAGAGAAAGAGAACAGAAGAAAAGAGAGAGAGAGAGAGAGGCAGACAGACAGACAGAGAGAAAAAGAGAGAGAGAGAGAGAGAGAGAGACTAATACACAGACAGACAGAGAAGAAGAAGAAGAGAGAGAGAGAGAGAAAGAAAGAGAGAGAGACAGAGACAGAGACAGACAGAGAGAGAGAGAGAGAAAGAGACAAAGACAGACAAAGAGACAGAGACAGACAGACAGACAGACAGACAGATAGACAGAGAGAGACAAAGACAGACAAAGAGACAGAGAGATAGACAGTAAGAGAGAGGTCGAAAATAAGGGGCCCCTAAATTACAGGTTTGCCGATTACTCACCTTTAAATATCAGGGTCATTTTCAACTCTTCCTCAATGACCCCACTGCCATCTGAAGCGTTTGTGCGTGCAATACATCGGAAAGTACCGGAGTACACGTAGTAAGGGGAGGCCACAATGAAGCCTTGCACCGGGTCAAAAGTGACCCCCTCCTCGTTAGTAAAATCCTGTTGACCAATTGATTAAGTATGTCAGTGAGTAGTCATAATGTTGCTGGGTTTTTGTTCGTTCGTTCGTTCGTTCGTTTGTTTGTTTGTTTCAGTCAAATTGAGTCAGCTTTGATTTAAAAAAATAGATAAAGAAAGAAATAAAAAAGAATAAATAAATAAACAAATTATTGAATAAATGAAATAATAAATACATAATAAATAAATGAATACATTGATGAATACATAAATAGATAAAAACAAATAAATGAATAAATAGATAAAATAAAATAAAATAAAGTAAAATAAAATAAAATAAAATAAATGAAATAAAACAAAATAAACTAAATAAACTAAAATAAAGTAAAATAATATAAAATAATTTAAAACGTTTGGGGAACTTGGGACACATGAAAAAGAACAAATGGCATCATCATCTTTTTTGTCATCACCCTCGTTGTTTTCATCATCTGAATCAAAATCATCCTCATCGTCACCATAATCACTACCATCATCATTATCGTCGTCATCTTCACCATCATGCTCATCCTCATCCTCCTCATCATCATCATCGTCACCTTCATCATCATCACCATCATCATCCCCATCATTATCATCATTTTCATCCTCCTCCTCCTCATCATCATCATTATCATCACACCACCACCACCACCACCACCATCATCATCATCATCACCACCACCACCACCACCACCACCATCATCATCATCATCATCATCATCACTCCCCCCC
>CM060314.1:81117234-81132234 GCA_030674185.1 Monoplex corrugatus
AATCTTTCCTTTTATATAAGCATTCCTAAAGAAAAATCCAGATTTTCCACTGTTCATGGTGACTTTGACCTGGAAAATACATCAGATGAAATAAATCTTGATGTGTATTAAAACAGATGTCAAGTATTGTGAAGTATTCTTGAGAAAGTGTGTGTGTGTGTGTGTGTGTGTGTGTGGTGTGTGTGTGTGTGTGTGTGTGTGTGTGTGTGTGTGTGTGTGTGTGTGTGTGTGTGTGTGTGTGTGTGTGTGTGTGTGTGTGTGTGTGTGTGTGTGTGTGTGTGTGTGTGTGTGTGCTGTGTGTGTGTGTGTGTGTGTGTGTGTGTGTGTTGTGTGTGTTGTGTGTGTGTGTGTGTGTGTGTTGTGTGTATGTGTGTGTTGTGCGGTGTGTGTGTGTGTGTGTGTGGTGTGTGTGTGTGTGTGTGTGTGTGTGTGTGTGTCTGTGTGTGTGTGTCTGTGTGTGTGTAAATTTTTTATTCATCTTTTGCTTCACAACGAACGGACGTCTAACACACAATATGGCAACAAAAATAAACAACAACAACGAAATATATGTGTATATACATGCATGAAAAAGACAATGTTGACATATGAACTCCATACAGCATACAGAATACACATAATGATAAAATGTTATTCAAACATCTTCCTCAAGGCTTGCTGGTTTCATCAACTTCTTTGGTCTGTGTATCAGAAAGCGAAACTGAAAGACACAGGTGGGGATGGATTGTACACACACCACGAAAACCAGCGTCATATATCACCAGATATGTTCTAACATGGAACCCCTAACGGAAGAGAAAGAGAGACCGGTGGAGAAATCTAGTGAAGAGACCTCAAAGCAGAGGATGGGGTTTAACTGGAGACGGCTAGAAGCCAAAGAGAGGACTATGGAGGTTTCTCGAGGATGGCCTATATACACCCAAAGAGAGGGTGAAGATCTTAAGTAAGTTAACAAGAAACACCTCGAGGGTGCGGATGGGACCCAGAGAACATTAATGCCTCGTCACTCTCGGGACACTCACCTCCCAAGCTCCCAACGCCAATCGACAGTTATTTCTTCAAGTAAAGGGGAAGGGGGGGGGGGTTGTCCAGGTGTTGCATGACCCATTCGGACCCAGTCATCAGTTACCTTGTTTACAAACCGAATGGCAAGGTGGGGAGATGACAAACCCTGGGACATAGCCATACAAAGCCACCAAGCAGGTCCAGCCCAGCCTCTAGAAAAAGTGAGAATGGAAGACCCCTCTCTCGCCCCAGTCTGGTTTTCATCTCTCTTTTGGGCAGCCCGCCCTGCCACCAGCTCGCATAGCTGTAAGCATCTTTCCCTTACTATAGTCTCGTCACTTAGCAGTCGGAAGCTCCTAACTTTGTCTAACTTCAACCACAAGGGTTGTTTGAACGTCCCCGAAAGTGACCAGGCATGATGCTCCGGACACAGTCCACTTTGCTGTTAAGTAAGGTATGACATGCCCCAAACGGGATCCCAAGTTTGCCGTCTTTCCGAGCAGCCAGCAGGTCTTTCTCTGCGGTCATCAGGCCTGATTCTCTTAAGTCAGTGGCCAAGCCACAAGCCGAAGTTAACAAGAAACACCACGAGGGTGCGGATGGAACCCGGAGCACCAGTGCCTCGCCATTCTCTGGACACTCACCTCTCAAGCTCCCGACGTCAATGGACAGTCATTTCTACAAGCAAAGGAGGGCTGCCCATGCGTTGTATGACCCATTCAGACCCAGTCATCAGTTACCTTGTTTATAAGCCGAATGGCAAGAAAATAACTTTCGGCCTGTTTGATCTTTACGTCGGCCTCATGATTCAGTGTGTGAAACAGCCACCACTCCTCAACGGTCTACATGTACCATACCTTGGACTCCATTTTGGTACAGATCCATTCAGAAACGGGTGAGGTAACACATTTTGTCACAGACAGACAAACTCCTCTCTCCGATCGATATGAAACAATCTCTCTGCTGACTGACTGATTTGATTCAGTTTTATGACCACACCCACCTATCGCACACTGGAATAACCCATAAGGGGGAAGAGTGGCAGAATTGTTCAAACGTTCTTCTGCTAGTAACTAAACTCGAGGTTCTAGGGTTCGCTCCCCGTAGCAGCCTAAACTTTTCTCCTCAGTTTGATCGGAAAATCGAACTGAACGTCTAGTCCTTCGGAAGGGGACGAAAAACGAATTGGCCCGTGTGCCTTCTGGCTGCGCACGCTAAAGATCCCACGGCAGTTGAAAATCGTGAAGAGCAGGGCATTGCCCGACTGCCTTGGTATAAAAATGAGTGGAGAGATAGGTTGATTTCCCAGATCCCACCCCTTGAAGACCAATTAGCCTTCTTGCCTTTCTGAAATCTTGGTTAAAAAATGTGAATATGAATATGAATTTGAATCTAGGGAGAGGGGACGGGCGCTGCCCTCGTGGTGCTAGCCACGGGAAAAGTTGAGGTCTGCCACCTCACTCCCCTACGACCCCAGGGTTATGGAACTATCTAGGTAGGATCTCAGGACCTGGCCAGCTCGTGGGTTTATGTGCAGGGTTAAGGCTTGTGGGTTTATGTGCAGGGTTAAGGCTTGTGCCGTGATCATTGTGTATCTTCTCCATCACTGGCACCTGTGACGTAAATGCATATAGAATTCATTCCGAGCGCGGAGACGTCATCTTGAGAAACTGAAACTGAAACAGATTATCCCACCCCAAGGAAGTGGGGCAAAGGTCGACTTATCTAATTCTACACTGACATGGCTGAACGACAGTTATGTAATGATGGGCAGTACTAAGAAGATAGATAGTCCCATGATCCTGGGGTCGAAGGGGAATTAGCATGGTAGAGACCTCGACTTTTCTCGGGGCCAGCATTATGAGGGCGGTGGCCATCTCCTCTCCCTCTGCTCTTCGTTTTGAGAGTGAGTCGCCGCAGTGCGCCACCTTTCTTTTAAACAAAGTCTTCAGAAAAGCAAGAAGGCTAATTGCTCTTCCAGGGAAGGGACCTGGGAAATCAACCTATCTCTCTAATGTTTTTTGTACCAAGACAGCCGGGCAATGCCCTGCTTTTCACGATTTTCAACTGCCGTGCGATCTTTAGCGTGCGCAGCCAGAAGGCACATGGGTCCGACTCGTTTACTGTCCCCTTCCGAAGGACTAGACGTTCAGTTCGATTTTCCGATCAAACTGAGGAGAAAAGTCGATGCCTCTACTGGGAGCGAACCCTGGGAACCTCGAGTTTAGTTATTGGCAGGCGAATGTCTGAACCATTCTGCCACTCTTCTTCCTGAGAAGACCAGTCTTTGATGTAGCGCATGCCATGTATAAAGCCACAAACGTTGATTTGTGAATACAGCGCTCAACCAACTGAACTATCGCAGTTTCGGTTTGTTCAAGAGGGATTCGATGCGCTCGGACAATTCCATTTGCACTCCACCAGATCTCCCATTGAAATTATCTGGCGCTGAGATTCCTTGAGCATATTGAAAACCCTGTGAATTGGCAAGACCTTGAAATGGTGGGTAGGGGGGGGGGGGGAGAGAAGACATACGAATCATTTTTGTAAGGATCATCACACTATGGGAAGTTACCTTAGTGCTCACCTTTTTTTTTCCTTCCCATTTCTACACCACCTTAATGACCACAGAAGTTGGCAATTTTTTTTTTATAATGCGATAATGATGATGTCGATGAGGATGATAATCATGATGGTATGGAGTTCCATCTAGGACTGAGACTGCGTGACAGGGTTGTACTCTACGCTTACTATCATAACATATCCTGATGTCAACCAGGCCCGAGAGATACTGATATCTGCAGTGCTGGTCAGAGGATTTGAGCAACACCCTCAATGACGCATCCGAGAAGTGGATGAGACTCGACTGTGTGGTCCCAGTCTTCCCAACGAGTCCATAGAACAACCAACTCTGGGTAGGAGCCGTTTAGATCCTAAAAATCCCACAATGATATATTTTTGAAGGGACTGATGGGGATTCGAACCCACGACATCCCAACCGGTAAGTCCGTTCCATTAACCACTACACCAGAGCGACTGGTATGCGAATCACTTTTACTGACACCCCTGAACGAATGGACCATGAATAATGGCAGTACACAGGCCAGTTTTTTTTTTAAAACTTGTGTGTATTCATTTTCAAATGCATAGCATTTACAAGCACCTTGATTTGTATACAATGCATAATCAACAGATCTAACAAAACGTAGACAGAACAAGCATTCGTTGACACAGGCCAGTTTTTATGTTTCAGCCTGGGACCAAAGCCCAGACATGAAATCTTGAGTCTTTGACTTTAACAACAGAACCACCCAGTCCACAACAACCCTGTATCTACCCCAGTCCACATCAACCCTGTATCTTACCCAGTCCACAACAACCCTGTATCTACCCCAGTCCACATCAACCCTGTATCTTACCCAGTCCACATCAACCCTGTATCTACCCCAGTCCACAACAACCCTGTATCTACCCAGTCCACATCAACCCTGTATCTTACCCAGTCCACATCAACCCTGTATCTACCCCAGTCCACAACAACCCTGTATCTATCCCAGTCCACAACAACCCTGTATCTACCCCAGTCCACATCAACCCTGTATCTACCCCAGTCCACATCAACCCTGTATCTACCCCAGTCCACATCAACCCTGTATCTACCCCAGTCCACAACAACCCTGTATCTACCCCAGTCCACAACAACCCTGTATCTACCCCAGTCCACATCAACCCTGTATCTTACCCAGTCCACATCAACCCTGTATCTACCCCAGTCCACAACAACCCTGTATCTTACCCAGTCCACAACAACCCTTTATCTACCCCAGTCCACAACAACCCTGTATCTACCACAGTCCACAACAACCCTGTATCTACCCCAGTCCACATCAACCCTTTATCTACCCCAGTCCACAACAACCCTGTATCTACCCCAGTCCACAACAACCCTGTATCTACCCCAGTCCACAACAACCCTTTATCTACCCCAGTCCACAACAACCCTGTATCTACCCCAGTCCACAACAACCCTGTATCTACCCTAGTCCACAACAACCCTGTATCTACCCCAGTCCACAACAACCCTGTATCTACCCCAGTCCACAACAACCAGTCCACAACAACCCTGTATCTACCCCAGTCCACAACAACCCTGTATCTACCCCAGTCCACAACAACCCTGTATCTACCCCAGTCCACAACAACCCTGTATCTACCCCAGTCCACAACAACCCTGTATCTACCCCAGTCCAAACAACCCTGTATCTACCTCAGTCCATAACAACCCTGTATCTACCTCAGTCCACAACAACCCTGTATCTTACCCAGTCCACAACAACCCTGTACCTACCCCAGTCCACAACAACCCTGTATCTACCCCAGTCCACAACAACCCTGTATCTTACCCAGTCCACAACAACCCTGTATCTACCCCAGTCCACAACAACCCTGTATCTACCCCAGTCCACAACAACCCTGTATCTACCCCAGTCCACAACAACCCTGTATCTACCCCAGTCCACAACAACCCTGTATCTACCCCAGTCCACAACAACCTGTATCTACCACCCAGTCCACAACAACCCTGTATCTACCCCAGTCCACAACAACCCTGTATCTACCCCAGTCCACAACAACCCTGTATCTACCCCAGTCCACAACAACCCTGTATCTACCCCAGTCCACACAACCCTGTATCTATCCCAGTCCACAACAACCCTGTATCTTACCCAGTCCACATCAACCCTGTATCTACCCCAGTCCACAACAACCCTGTATCTTACCCAGTCCACAACAACCCTGTATCTACCCCAGTCCACAACAACCCTGTATCTACCCCAGTCCACATCAACCCTGTATCTACCACCCAGTCCACATCAACCCTGTATCTACCCCAGTCCACAACAACCCTGTATCTACCCCAGTCCACAACAACCCTGTATCTACCACCCAGTCCACATCAACCCTGTATCTACCCCAGTCCACAACAACCCTGTATCTACCACCCAGTCCACAACAACCCTGTATCTACCACCCAGTCCACATCAACACTGTATCTACCCCAGTCCACAACAACCCTGTATCTACCCCAGTCCACAACAACCCTGTATCTACCCCAGTCCACATCAACCCTGTATCTACCCAGTCCACAACAACCCTGTATCTACCACCCAGTCCACATCAACCCTGTATCTACCACCCAGTCCACATCAACCCTGTATCTACCCCAGTCCACAACAACCCTGTATCTACCACCCAGTCCACAACAACCCTGTATCTACCCCAGTCCACAACAACCCTGTATCTACCACCCAGTCCACAACAACCCTGTATCTACCCCAGTCCACAACAACCCTGTATCTACCCCAATCCACAACAACCCTGTATCTACCCCAGTCCACAACAACCCTGTATCTACCACCCAGTCCACAACAACCCTGTATCTACCCCAGTCCACAACAACCCTGTATCTACCACCCAGTCCACAACAACCCTGTATCTACCCCAGTCCACAACAACCCTGTATCTACCCCAGTCCACAACAACCCTGTATCTACCCCAGTCCACAACAACCCTGTATCTACCCCAGTCCACAACAACCCTGTATCTACCCCAGTCCACAACAACCCTGTATCTACCCCAGTCCACATCAACCCTGTATCTATCCCAGTCCACAACAACCCTGTATCTACCCCAGTCCACAACAACCCTGTATCTACCCCAGTCCACATCAACCCTGTATCTACCCCAGTCCACAACAACCCTGTATCTACCCCAGTCCACAACAACCCTGTATCTACCCCAGTCCACAACAACCCTGTATCTACCCCAGTCCACAACAACCCTGTATCTACCCAGTCCACAACAACCCTGTATCTACCCCAGTCCACAACAACCAGTCCACAACAACCCTGTATCTACCCCAGTCCACAACAACCCTGTATCTACCCCAGTCCACAACAACCCTGTATCTACCCCAGTCCACAACAACCCTGTATCTACCCCAGTCCACAACAACCAGTCCACAACAACCCTGTATCTACCCAGTCCACAACAACCCTGTATCTACCCCAGTCCACAACAACCCTGTATCTACCCCAGTCCACAACAACCCTGTATCTACCCAGTCCACAACAACCCTGTATCTACCCCAGTCCACAACAACCCTGTATCTACCCCAGTCCACAACAACCCTGTATCTACCCCAGTCCACAACAACCCTGTATCTACCCCAGTCCACAACAACCCTGTATCTACCCCAGTCCACAACAACCCTGTATCTACCCCAGTCCACAACAACCCTGTATCTACCCCAGTCCACAACAACCCTGTATCTACCCCAGTCCACAACAACCAGTCCACAACAAACCCTGTATCTACCCCAGTCCACAACAACCCTGTATCTACCCCAGTCCACAACAACCCTGTATCTACCCCAGTCCACAACAACCCTGTATCTACCCCAGTCCACAACAACCAGTCCACAACAACCCTGTATCTACCCCAGTCCACAACAACCCTGTATCTACCCTAGTCCACAACAACCCTGTATCTACCCCAGTCCACAACAACCCTGTATCTACCCTAGTCCACAAACAACCCTGTATCTACCCAGTCCACAACAACCCTGTATCTACCCTAGTCCACAACAACCCTGTATCTACCCCAGTCCACAACAACCCTGTATCTACCCAGTCCACAACAACCCTGTATCTACCCCAGTCCACAACAACCCTGTATCTACCCTAGTCCACAACAACCCTGTATCTATCCCAGTCCACAACAACCCTGTATCTACCCCAGTCCACAACAACCCTGTATCTACCCCAGTCCACAACAACCCTGTATCTACCCCAGTCCACAACAACCCTGTATCTTACCCTACCCAGTCCACAACAACCGTGTATCTACCCCAGTCCACAACAAACCCTGTATCTACCCTAGTCCACAACAACCCTGTATCTACCCCAGTCCACAACAACCCTGTATCTACCCTAGTCCACAACAACCCTGTATCTACCCCAGTCCACAACAACCCTGTATCTACCCCAGTCCACAACAACCCTGTATCTACCCCAGTCCACAACAACCCTGTATCTACCCAGTCCACAACAACCCTGTACCTACCCAGTCCACAACAACCCTGTATCTACCCTAGTCCACAACAACCCTGTATCTACCCCAGTCCACAACAACCCTGTATCTACCCCAGTCCACAACAACCCTGTATCTACCCTAGTCCACAACAACCCTGTATCTACCCAGTCCACAACAACCCTGTATCTATCCCAGTCCACAACAACCCTGTATCTATCCCAGTCCACAACAACCTGTATCTACCCCAGTCCACAACAACCCTGTATCTACCCCAGTCCACAACAACCTGTACACCCGTCCACAACAACCAGTCCACAACAACCCTGTATCTACCCAGTCCACAACAACCCTGTATCTACCCAGTCCACAACAACCCTGTATCTACCCCAGTCCACAACAACCCTGTATCTACCCCAGTCCACAACAACCAGTCACAACAACCCTGTATCTACCCCAGTCCACAACAACCCTGTATCTACCCCAGTCCACAACAACCCTGTATCTACCCCAGTCCACAACAACCCTGTATCTACCCCAGTCCACAACAACCGATTACCCAGTCCACAACAACCCTGTATCTACCCCAGTCCACAACAACCCTGTATCTACCCCAGTCCACAACAACCCTGTATCTACCCCAGTCCACAACAACCCTGTATCTACCCAGTCCACAACAACCCTGTATCTCCCCCAGTCCACAACAACCCTGTATCTACCCCAGTCCACAACAACCCTGTATCTACCCCAGTCCACAACAACCCTGTATCTACCCCAGTCCACAACAACCCTGTATCTACCCCAGTCCACAACAACCCTGTATCTACCCCAGTCCACACACCACACAAAACCCTGTATCTACCCCAGTCCACAACAACCTGTATCTACCCCAGTCCACACACAACCTGTATCTACCCTAGTCCACAACAACCCCATCCCAAGTGTCTAATACAAGGGGACGTCTCGATACGTCCCAGGTTCGATACGTCCAGGTTCGATATGTCGCAGGTTCGATACGTCCCAGGTTCGGTTCGCCCCCAGGTTCGATATGTCCCAGGTTCGATACGTCAAAGGTTCGAAACGACCCAGGGTCGATACGTCCCAGGTTTGATGCGTCACACACACACGCGCGCGCGCGCACACACACACCACACACACACACACACACATGCACACACATACACACACACACACATACACACACACACACACACACACACACACACACACACACAATACACACACACACACACATACACATACACACACACATGCCTGTGCGTGCGCACGAGCACACCAAACACACATGCACAGCAAAGGAGGTTTAACGATGTAAAACGAGCATAGGTCTGTCTATATCGCTGGGTGCACAGCCAGGGGAACACAGACTGGGGAAACATTGTGTGGATATATGGATGGTAGATATTATACACGGCAGGTGGTCGGTGCTGAAAGATGAAGAACATGAGCATTCTTTCTGTATTCACCACCCCCTCCCTACTCGTTTTGTACCTGGGACGTATTGAACCTGGGACGTATCAAACCTGGGACGTACCGAGCCTGGGATGTATCGAGACGTATCCAAATCCACACGACCGCTCCTCTAACCAAGAGTCCCTGGGATGGTTACCCCCGTCGGCCATATCACATGAGGTGGGTGTCGACGTAAAAACTGACCCAAATCAAATGTAACCAAGACCTACAGAGGCCCGCATTGCACGTCTGTGTAGCTTGATGTACTGCTGATGTGTAAGTGGTTCATTATTGTGGTATGAGTTCACTGTGAAGGGGAAAGCTTTACGTAATTATGTACGTCTACACTCCACTCACGTTTCCACGCCTCTGTGTCTGTCTATTGTAGAAACCACAAGCTGAGTGTAGAGACAAAGCAATTAAGAGGCGCCAGTCCTGTACAGACACCAAAGACTTGACACATGTTGATAGCTATGACTCCCAGGATCCACTTCTTGTAGCTAATAGCACTGCGCCAACAGCCAACGTTTCTGTGACGTTCTGTAACGTCTGTGGCATAATTATGCTGTGTGAAACTGTAAAGGGGGGGGGGGGGGGCAGAGCAGCATGAAATATCAAACACCCTTCCCCACAACTTCAAAAATCTGATTATACCGCTGTCTGAAAACAGACCATTCAACAATTATGAAAACGTGAACAATTTCTAGAACTGTACATGAACACATAGAAAGATTCAGACGCATTTAAAATGTCTAGTATTATCTAAATAATAATACTTTATCATGTCTAGTAGTAATAGCACCGTCAACATTCTGAGTACTAAATGAGTTCACGGCATCTTCTTGCAGCACAACTGATTAATGCCATAGTAAAAACACAACACCTTTGTTGATCGTACATGTTATTCCTTAACTCCTTCTTCTACTCATTTGTTTGCCCTTATGCTGCTTCTTCTTTTTTCTTTTTTTTTTTCTTTTTATTCATTTCTCATTTTTAAAAAATTAATTTGTACTGTACTCTTTTTGGACGTGACGTAGGATCACAGACAGACACGTTACGTACCAGTTTCGACATGGTACAAAAATACCATACAGACACATTCACAAGACAGAAATAGCATGTAATTAACTGCAGGGAACAGGTCGTACACAGGAAGAGGTCAGGAAAGGGGAGATACCACATACGGAGACGGGAAGGTAACTAGCACGAACAAAGAAATTTTTAAAGGATAATCGCTCTTAGGGACATTTACTTCGTGTTCACCTTCCCCTAAATTTTCTACGATATGATAATGGCGACGGACGCTGGTACAGATTTTTACAATACGATGATAATGGGTGGCGATGAGGATGATAATCATGATGCTTTGGAGTTCCATCTACGACTGAGACTGTGTGACAGGGCTTTACTCTACATTTACTATCATAATACATCCATCATTAACCAGACCTGAGAAATACAAACACCTGCGGCGTAGGTCAGAAGATTTGAGAAATACCTTAGATGACGCATCCGTGATGTGAATGAGACTGGAGCGTGTGATGCAAGTGTTCCCAATCAGCCCACAGCACGCCCAGCTCTGAGTAGGAGCCGTTGGAACCGAAAATCCCACAATGATTTTTGAAGGGACTGATGGGATTCGAACATACAACCCTTCAGTTGGTAGTCCGTTGCGCTAACCGATACACCATGGCGACTGTTTTTCGTTTTTTTTGTTTGTTTGTTTTGTTGTTGTTGTTGCCTGTAGTGGGTTATGTATACAATGTATGTATGTTAGTGTGAGAAACAGAGAGATGTGTTTGTTGAAGAAACGTTCATGAACATCATGGAAATGATTGGAGGATAATGGCTTTTTTCTTCTTCTCATTACTCCAACATCATCAATACACTAATTGTAAGATATTCCTACAGTCAGATCCTAAACCATCGCCAACAGACTCACTCATGTACAGCCCCTTAAAATAGAAGAGTTGGACAGAAGTAAATGGAAGGTGGAAACAGAGAGGTCGACTTTTTGATGTTATGCGGCAGTTAGTAACGGAAAGTTGTTTTTTCACCACAAAAACTTCGTCTTTACAACACTACCAAGCTATTCAAAGAATAACAACAATAAATAATAAACAAAACAAAAAAAACCAATGAAACAAAGAAAAAGCCATGAAGGCGAGGATTAAACCATATCCCCCTCACGACAAAACAAATAACAATGTAGCCCTCTTCAATACAGTGGTGTACTGTCGTTTAATTACGTAAGAATGTGGTCTATAAACATACAACTGAAGATACGTTTTTCTAACGGGGTTTAGTCTTTATCTCCTTATAACAACAGATACATGACAGTATAGCTGCTCCCCACCCCCCAAAAAAATACAGGGAAGCAAAGAATTATTTCATAAAGAAAGGAATTCGTCTCTCCATTACCAGCAGCCCGTCACATCAAAAACTCAAAATCCAATCCCTGTTTCCATCTCCTTATCCATGTTCCTCTCTTTCTCCTTCTATTCATTTCTTTTCAGTTCTACAACTTTATGGCGATATACATGAGTGGTTGTGTCGTCTATGGTTTGGGGTCGTGACTGTGAACATGTATTGTTAGTGACAGTATTGATGATGTTTTGTGTAGTGAGAAAACAAAACTAAACAAAACCAAGCCAAAACTTACAAACACACATATGATGCACATACACACACAACCCACTATAAACAAATATCAAAACATGAGAACTTCATTCCTTCGTGTTAGTTACCTTCCTTTCGTCACGTGCGTTATCTCCCCTCACTCACTCCCCCTCCCCTCCCCCACCTTCACCCACCCCACATACTTTTCCTGTGTACGACCTGTTCCCTTCACTTAATTGCGTGCTATTTTTGTCTTGTGAATGTGTCTGTACGTTGTTTTTGTACCTTGTTGAACACTCACAGATCAAATTCGATAGGCATCAGGTCCAGTATCTGATAATTGTTAACCCCCCTCCCTCTCTCTTTCTCTCTCTTCGAATTACGATGATGATGAAAATGGGCTACGATGGTGATGATGTTGTTGATTACCATCTAGAACTGAGACTTGTGCGAACGGTGCTGTGCTCTGAGCTTACTTTCACAATGTATGCTGGTGTCAAACAGGCCTGAGCATTACAGACACCTGAGGCAGTACGTTACGCTAACCGCTCTACCACATTGACTGATACAGCGATGAAACTGATTGATTATAGGATCAAAAGCTACCAGTTAAGTCTGATACCACCCCACACTGTCTGTCTGTAAGTGCCACAGACGCCTGAATTAATTGATTAATGAAGTTAATCATCACTGGCTCGTTGCTGTGTCTCGGGTCTTGAGTGTGGTTTGTAAGAACAGCACAGAATGGATGGAGAAGTGGATGATGATGATGAGGGTTGCCGTTATGTCTATTGTTTGCTGCTACTGATGCTGCTGTTGCTGCTCTCTGTCTTTCTCTGTCTGTCTGTCTGTCTATCTGTCTGTCTGTCTCTCTCCCTTTCTATCTCTCTCTCTTTCTGTCTGTCTATCTGGCTAGCTCTCTCTCTCACATCTCTCTCTCTCTCTAGCACACACACACACACACACACACACACACACACACACACACACACACATATATATATATATATAATATATATATACACATACACACATACACACACACATACACAGACAAACACAACACAAACATGCATGCATACATACATAGACACATCCATACATACATGTACATCATACATACATACATTGATTCCATTGATGAGGGAGTCAAAGGGTTAAGTTTTCGCTTTGTTAGCTTGGTTGAAAATGCATGATACTTTTGGACAGAGTGCGGGAGTCAAAGGGTTAAAGGAAATTGAAAAGAGAGAGTTCCTATCTGAAGACTGCAGGAAGCTGGTGTATATGGTGAGGGAATCAAAGGGTTAAGTTTTTGCAGCTGACAGATAGGGTGGGGGAGTCAAAAAGGGTTAAAAGAAATTGAAAAGGGAAGATTTCCTACCTGTTGACTGTGTGGTTCAGGGACCCAGGACCACTGTAGGGGAGCACTACCAATGCAGTCCACTGTGGCGTTGGTGCCTGGCTGCAGAACCACATCACCGCTGGCCACAATCTCTGGGGGAAGGACAGTGGTGTTCGGGTCCTCGCTAACACCGTCATCATCTTCCTTTTCCTTCTCCTCGTCTTGCTCTGAAATATAAACATTGTCATCATCGTTACCATCGCAATCCTTAATCTCATCATCATCGTCGTTGTCGTTGTCTTTGTCGCCAACCGCAGCACCATCAGTATTAAATATATCGTCGACAACAAATTCTTATCATCACTTGTGGTAGAACAGTGAATGTGAGGTCTTGCTGTGAATTGTCATCATCGTCGTCATCGTAGTTATCGTTGGCGGAAGGGGTGGCGGCGACATTGTCATTATTATTTCTCGTGGTATATAGATATTCATCTCTCTCTCTCTCTCTCTCTCTCTCTCTCTCTCTCTCTCTCTCTCTCTCTCTCTTTCTTTCTTTCTCTCTCTCTCTGTATATATATATATATATATATATATATATATATATATAATATATATATATGTATATGCTAAAGTGGGACAGGATAGGGTGGAGGATATAGTTAGACCTCATGGCCTTGGTACGCAAAATGAAAGGGGAGAGAAACTTGTAGAATGGGCACAGATGAATGAGTTCATAGTAGGAAACACCTGGTTTGAGCAGCATAATAGAAGAAAATGGACTTGGATGAGTCCAGGAGATAATACCAAATATCAAATTGACTACATCCTGATCAACAAAAAATTTAGAAATTCTTTACTGTCAGCAAAAACACTACCAGGCGCAGACTGCAACAGTGACCACAATCCTGCAGTGGGAAGATTTAGACTGAAATTGAGGAAAGGAAACAGACCAAAAGCAACATCAAACTAAACCTTGGACTCTTAAAGACAGATGAAGTGATACGTAAATTATTTAATGTACATGTTCAAAACAAATTCAGTGCTCTGGAAGACGTTGGTGACAGTGAGGAACGATGGACAAAGTTGAGAAGTTCGATAAATGAAGCTTGTGAAGAAATCCCTAAGGCAGATAGAAAAGCAAAAAAGAGCTGGATGACTAATGAAATTTTGGGCTTGATGGAGGAAAGGAGGAGGGAAAAGAGAAACGAGGAGATATACAGGAAGATAAACAAGGAGATCAGGAATAGGTGCAATGAAGCTAAGGAAGCTTGGCTGAAAACAAAGTGCAAAGAAATGGAAGACCGACACTAAAGGATCCTCAGGGTATGTACAGACGAACTCAAGAAATTGTCCACAGGAAAAATACATGCACATCAACTGGTTGCTTGAAATCGAAAGATGGCACGCTTATCATGGAAAAAGACAAAATATTAGACAGATGGGGAGAGTATATTAAAGACCTTTTTGAG
>CM060314.1:81137234-81139734 GCA_030674185.1 Monoplex corrugatus
TGTGTGTGTGTGTGTGTGTTTGTGTGCGTGTGTTTGTGTGTGTGTTTGTGTGTGTTTTTGTGTGTGTTTGTGTGTGGTGTGGTGGTGGCGTCTTTGATTTAATGTCTGTTCACTAAAGTGATTTTAGACAAAACAAAAACAAAACAAAAAACAATACATGAGGAGAAAAGAGGATTAACGATTAAAACAGCAAAAATGGCTAACCATAACATTGAACATGAGAAGTAACGGAACGTTAAAGATAATTCTCTATAGGACTTTTGACAGGCTAACAAAAAATTCATATGTTTAGGATGATGAGGCAAATATGTCAGAAATTGTCTTCGTTAATAGCGAAGGTATATGTCGTTTTACCCGAACACATGAAAGAATATGACTATGTGTTATCTTCTTTCCACACAGGACACTACATTCCTGGTGTATTTTGTTTTAAATGCATCAGGTTTCCACCTATACATAAGGGATTGTATACTTCTGCTGGCAGGAAACTGCTTCAGTGTTTTGCTAATTTCAAAGTTCATGTACATTTTTCATACTTTTTCTGTGTGTGTGTGTGTGTGTGTGTTGTGTGTGTGTGTGTGTGTGTGTGTGTGTGTGTGTGTGTGTGTTATGTGTGTGTGTGTTGTGTGTGTGTAAGTGTGTGTGTTGTTGTATGTGTGTAAGTGTGTGTGTGTGTGTGTGTTGTGTGTGTGTCTGTGTGTGTCTCAGTGTGTGTGTGTGTGTGCTCTGTGTGTGTGTGTGTGTGTGGTGTGTGTGTGTGTGTGTGTGTTGTGTGTGTATGTTGTGTGTCTGCGTCTGTGTGTGTGTATCTGTGTGTGTGTTTAAGTGTGTGTGTGTGTTTTTTTTGTGTTTAAGTGTGTGTGTGTGCGTGTGTGTGTGCGTGTGTGTATGTGTCTCTGTGTGTGTGTGTGTGTGTGCGTGAGTTTGTGTGTGTAGGTGTTGTGTGTGTGTGTGTGTGTGTGTGTGTGTGTGTGTGTGTGTGTGTGTGTGTGTGTCTGTCTCTCTGTGTGTGCGTGTGTGTGTGAGTTCCTTATTTCTTTTAACGTCTATTCACATAAGTGCTTTTAGACGAAAAAAAAAGGAGTAGGTGGGACTTACAGGTATAAACCAATCGGGCTGAATTAAAGAAAACAACCTATGGGACTGTGCAGTATATGCCTAGCAATGTGTAAATACAGAGTGAAATCAGTATGTGTCTGTTTTAAATGTGTAAATGGTGCAAGGAAATAAGGTAGAATTTGCTGACAATACAAAAGGTGTTTAATTGTTATATAATCATTACAGATACATTTGATGGTTTTACTGAATTTATGTCGAAGTGAGTTGAGAGATAATCTGTAAGCTAAAGTTATCTCTAATCTCGTAAAACCCTGGTAATTTACATGAAGGGGTGAATGTCACGTTGAGCTTTTACTGTGTTTTCTAATTAAGCATTCATTTCATGTTCAGAGAGTGGTAAATCAAGTTTAGTACTGCAAGCCCTATTCAGTGCTGCATTTTTAGCTATTCTGTCGACCCGATCATTATGTATGATACCACAGTGTGATGGGATCCAACAAAAAGTACACTTGTGTATTGTTTGTTATTAAACAATGAATTAGAAAGTTTATCTCAAATATTAACGTACTATTTACTTTATATTCGCAACTTTTTAGGGATTGTAATGCAGATTTCGAATCTACACAGAATAAGATATTCAACAAAGGTATGGGTAGATCTACATATATTTCAGTGCCATCAGGATGGCAACTAATTCAGAAATGAAGATTGAATGCCCCAGTTCTAAAGAGTAAGTCTTTTCTACGTTAAATTTTGGAATTAGAAAACCAGCGCCTGCTGCACCATCATCTAGAACAGAGCCATCAGTAAATATTTTCAAAGAATGTAAATATTTTGTATGTAGATGTGACAGAACGTCAATTGCTAACAAGTGTGGATTAATAACTTTTCTCAAGTCGTTATCAGTGTAATTGATATCAAAAGTTGCTTTGGGCAATTCCCAGGGGGGTAGAGGACAACATATCATCTTATGTGAAACTTTGTCAGATACTACGCGGGAAATTTCGAAAAGCTCATTTGTGTAAGTGGATATTGTTTCTTGTGCCTTTATTGTTCTTGCTCTCTTGTGTGTGTGTGTGTGTGTGTGTGTGTGTGTGTGTGTGTGTGTGTGTGTGTGTGTGTGTGTGTGTGTGTGTGTGTGTGTGTGTGTGTGTGTGTGTGTGTGGGTGTGTGTGTGGGGGGGTGGTATATGTGTGTGTGTGTGTTGTGTGTGTGTTTGTGTGTTCTGTCTGTGTCTGTTGTGTGTCTCTGTCTGTGTCTGTGTGTGTGTCTCTGTCTGTGTATTATGTTGGCGAAGGAGGTCTTTTACCATTTTGGTGATTTAACGTAAAATGAATTATTTCTAATCTGATTTGTTACTTCAGCTTGCTGTTACCCCCCACAACCTGTTCCGAATATTATGAAAGGAACTGTTAAACCCTCTGAATCTTGAATCGTGACT
>CM060314.1:81144734-81179734 GCA_030674185.1 Monoplex corrugatus
CAAAAACGCCTCCCCAGAAATCCAGAAGACAGCAACAGATGGAGAGCATCCGGAGGGAGAAAAGGAAGCTTAAAAAGCGAATGAAAACTGCCTCAGAATTCGAGAAGCAAGGGCTCCTGGAACTCTGGAAAGATCTGAAGGCCAAACACAATGCTCTCAGCAAAGTGGAATCAGCAAGGCGAAGAAAGAGCAAAAAGAAGAAGACTCAAGATCGTTTCTTCAAAGATCCCTTTGACTTTTCAAGAAAGCTGTTTGAACAACCCAAATCAGGGACTCTCACAGTGGGCAAGGAAACCCTAGAGCAGCATCTCAGGGAAACATATTCCGATTCTCAGCGCGAGGCACCACTTGAAATCCAGAATCTGGTTTGGCCTGCAGCGCCAGAAGGAAAATTCAATAACAAACCACCAACACTGGATGAAGTGAAGAACGTAGTAAAGAAAGCCAGAGCCAAGTCAGCACCTGGACCAAACGGAATACCATACCTGCTCTACAAGAAATGCCCAAAAGTGCTCGAGTGGCTCCACAAGATGATTCGATCAGCATGGAGGAACCAGAAGATCAGCGACCAATGGATGAGAGCTGAAGGAGTGTACATTCCGAAGGAGCAGAACTCCAGCAGCATCAATCAGTTCAGGCCAATATCACTTCTGAACGTCGAGGGGAAAATCTTCTTCTCTGTTATGGCAGCAAGATTGACAAAATACCTGACTGAAAACAAGTATCTGGATATGTCAGTCCAAAAGGGAGGCATACCAGGAATGCCTGGATGCTTGGAACATGCCACGTTGATTTGGGATGCCATCCAAAAAGCAAGAACAGACAAGAGAGACATTGACGTAGTTTGGCTTGATCTGGCGAATGCATATGGATCAGTTCCACACGATATGATCCAGCTGGCTCTTGAAATGTATCACATCCCAGAAAACATCCGAACAATGCTGAGGAAGTATTTCCAAGGGTTCTCAATGCGGTTCTCTACCAAAGAATACACCACGGACTGGATAGACCTAGAGGTGGGCATTGCAATGGGCTGTGCAATCTCTCCCATACTGTTCGTGTTGGCAATGGAAGTCATCTTGAAAGCTGCAATGAAGAGTTCAGGTCCAGTGAATCTGGGAGATGGATACCAGATGCCTCCTCTGAAGCTTTCATGGATGACACAACAGTCTTGTCCACGGATGAGGAAGAGACACACCAAATCTTAAAGCAGCTGGATGAGCTGGTGACCTCTTCAAGAATGAGGTTCAAACCTAAGAAATCCCGAAGTCTCTCACTGCGAAAAGGAAAAGTGGCAGATTCAGTCAAATTCATGGTAGCCAACCAAGCCATCCCCACTGTCACAGAAGAGCCAGTAAAAAGTCTCGGAAGATGGTATGATGACTCCCTGAAAGACACACAAAGGGGATGTGAAACCAAGCAAACAGCAGAAGAAGGCCTGAAGAAAATAGATAACTGCGGACTGCCAGGCAAATACAAAGTCTGGTGTCTACAGTTCATGCTGATACCAAAGCTGCTGTGGCCACTGCTAATCTATGACATTTGCACCAGCACAGTCGAAGCAATGGAAGCCAAAATCAACAAATACACCAGAAAATGGCTCGGTGTCCCACCTGGTCTCACTGATGTTGCATTCTACTGTCGTCAAGCAATGCTGAAGCTACCTCTCAAATCCATAGTGGAGGAATACAAAGTTGGAAAAGCAAGACTGTTGAGCATGCTGGAGGAATCGGAAGACAATATCGTGAGATCAGTTCATCCAAAGCTGAGAACTGGCAGAAAGTGGAAAGTCCAAGAGGCTGTAAACAATGCCAAGAGAAACCTCAGCATCAAAGAAATAATTGGACACACGCAAACCAACAGACAGGGACTGGGAGCAACAAAAATGCAGTGGTGGTCCAAAGCCAAATGGAAAGGAAAAAAGAGACATGATCATACAGGAGTTGAAGGAAGAAGAAGATGTCAAAAGAGTGCAGAAGGCAGTCCAGCAAGGTCAACAGGGGCAATGGACAACATGGGACAGTGCACTCCAAAGAAGTCTCAGCTGGAACGATATGTGGCACATGGCTCCTTTAAGGATAAGCTTCCTCCTCAGATCTGTATATGACCTGCTCCCTCGAATGCAAACTTAGTGAAATGGGGGAAAGCAGACGACCCAGCATGTCCGCTCTGTCAGAAGAAACAAACAGTGGAACATGTCCTAAGCTCTTGCAAAGTAGCGCTAGCCCAAGGAAGGTATACATGGAGGCACAACCAAGTTCTGAAAGTGATCACAGATGTGGTTAGCGAAAAAACCATGACCCCAAACGCACCAATTGCTATGACAACGTTCTACAAAGCAGGAGGGAAACAGGTCTGGCCCGAAAGTGCTATGACAACAGCACATTGCCAAAGGGTCTTCTGGATGGAGCAGTCGACTGGGAGTGTACAGCAGACCTCCCAGAGTGGAGAAATTACCCAGATGTCATCAGCAAGACAGGCATGAGACCAGACATCGCTCTCCACTCTGACTCCTCGAAACAAGTGATTCTGATAGAACTCACTGTGCCATACGAAAGCAGAATGGAAGAAGCACATATCTACAAGACCGAAAAATACGCCGGTCTTGCCAGCACCCTGAAGAAAGCAGGTCTGCGGGTCAAAATCTTCGCCATAGAGTGTCGGGGCAAGAGGGTTTGTGGGCACCTCCGCTTATGATCTCATGAAACAACTCGCCATTTCTGGGAAGAAGAGGACTAGAGCCCTTAAAGCGATGGCAGAGGCAGCAGAAAGGAGCTCAAGCTGGATCTGGGCAAGGAGGAACGAAAAAAAAAAAGTGAACTTCATAAGGATTAAATTCCCTACAGATGATGTGTGCCCCGTTAGCACATTGGTAAAAACCGCGTACCGCAGTTCTGAAGCGCAGAATCGCCCAGGTTCGATCCCCGGCGTGGGAAAAAAAAAAAAAAAAAAAAAAAAAAAAGACAACAGCAGAAGGGCATCCAGGAGTCATGACCTGGATGTGGCCCGGCCCCCCGAGAGTGTAAGGAATTCAGGGCCGAAACACTTGTCTAAAGGGGGTTACTTCTCTGAAGACCTTCTGTTGTCTAGCTCTCCCTAGAGTTTCTTTCTACTACACTGCTGTATAGATTCCTTTGGAAAAAGAAGTTCAACAAAAAAAAGCATTTTAAAGGTAAAAAGGGGTGTCCTCAGCCCCGAAAAAGAAGAAGGAGGACTGTCAATGATTAAATATTAAACACCAGCCACTGAGTCGTTCAAATGTAATGTATCACCTAAAGCATTAAGGCTTGAAAATGTGTAATATCAATCTCTGGACAAAGACGTAAATTAAACAGCATCTTGTAACAACAAATTGTTGATAGAGAAAAGTGAATAACGAACCTTTGTTGGACATACAACCAAATATATACTATACAAATGGAACGTCATTATTTTTCTTGCGAATGGCTCCATTTGTTTTCTTTTTTGCTACCAAGATACTCTGGCCTAAACGGAAACGTGGATGGACCTAATAGGAAATGGAAAACAGAATGTGTGTTAGACCCCCGCCCAACGTTACTCTTCGAATACAACGAATTTGTTAACTCCCTTCCACGCAACATGGAAACACAACTCAATATAACGACGCTAACAGACGAAATCCCAAACATCTTGTCAGTTGGGCGGAAAATCTAACCTCACTATCAAACCAAAAAATCAGGAAAGTGTTCTCATGTAAAACAATAACCATGAATTATCGTACAACCAATTTTTTGGAAAGCGCAAGTTAACAATCAATATAAAAGACTTCTTCTCCACCCGCATACGAAAGACAAAGGGAATCTTGGCTGAGATTACTACACTTCTAAGTTCCTGCTGTAACATTTTATAATACAAATCATCCATCTTCTTACATATAAAAAAAAATGTTAGGTGGCTCACACCGACACAGAAAACAACATGCCTCATTGGATGCCAAAAAATGCAGACAGTTAAAAATCGAGCATGCATTCTACATCCTGTCCAAAAAATAAGGCCCTTTTGTGTAGAATGTAAAAACAATACATGCTTCAAACACAATGATTCATAAATATTGCTTTATGAATGAATAAATAGCACTTCTTCAGGTATAACAAAAAGGGTTATAGCCGAGTTTCCGGACATACATACAGAGAAGAAACAAGGGTATAATCATATATTACTGAGTAGTTGGATATCGGTCCTCCAAATTCAAAATGATGGCAAAAATAATGGCAAAAATTTCAGAATCTCATATATTTGAATACTCTGAAGTAGGACGAGCTTAGAAGAAACCCTAATGAGCAAAAAAAATAGAGAGGAAGTACCATTAATCTAGCATCCAATGATAAATACGAACTATGATGGATACGTTATGCATAAACAGCCCCGACGTACAATTACAAAGTATGAAAACTGTGATGACTGTTGTTAAGTAGCCAAGCTATAGACATTCCGAAGGAGCAGAACTCCAGCAGCATCAATCAGTTCAGGCCAATATCACTTCTGAACGTCGAGGGGAAAATCTTCTTCTCTGTTATGGCAGCAAGATTGACAAAATACCTGACTGAAAACAAGTATCTGGATATGTCAGTCCAAAAGGGAGGCATACCAGGAATGCCTGGATGCTTGGAACATGCCACGTTGATTTGGGATGCCATCCAAAAAGCAAGAACAGACAAGAGAGACATTGACGTAGTTTGGCTTGATCTGGCGAATGCATATGGATCAGTTCCACACGATATGATCCAGCTGGCTCTTGAAATGTATCACATCCCAGAAAACATCCGAACAATGCTGAGGAAGTATTTCCAAGGGTTCTCAATGCGGTTCTCTACCAAAGAATACACCACGGACTGGATAGACCTAGAGGTGGGCATTGCAATGGGCTGTGCAATCTCTCCCATACTGTTCGTGTTGGCAATGGAAGTCATCTTGAAAGCTGCAATGAAGAGTTCAGGTCCAGTGAATCTGGGAGATGGATACCAGATGCCTCCTCTGAAAGCTTTCATGGATGACACAACAGTCTTGTCCACGGATGAGGAAGAGACACACCAAATCTTAAAGCAGCTGGATGAGCTGGTGACCTCTTCAAGAATGAGGTTCAAACCTAAGAAATCCCGAAGTCTCTCACTGCGAAAAGGAAAAGTGGCAGATTCAGTCAAATTCATGGTAGCCAACCAAGCCATCCCCACTGTCACAGAAGAGCCAGTAAAAAGTCTCGGAAGATGGTATGATGACTCCCTGAAAGACACACAAAGGGGATGTGAAACCAAGCAAACAGCAGAAGAAGGCCTGAAGAAAATAGATAACTGCGGACTGCCAGGCAAATACAAAGTCTGGTGTCTACAGTTCATGCTGATACCAAAGCTGCTGTGGCCACTGCTAATCTATGACATTTGCACCAGCACAGTCGAAGCAATGGAAGCCAAAATCAACAAATACACCAGAAAATGGCTCGGTGTCCCACCTGGTCTCACTGATGTTGCATTCTACTGTCGTCAAGCAATGCTGAAGCTACCTCTCAAATCCATAGTGGAGGAATACAAAGTTGGAAAAGCAAGACTGTTGAGCATGCTGGAGGAATCGGAAGACAATATCGTGAGATCAGTTCATCCAAAGCTGAGAACTGGCAGAAAGTGGAAAGTCCAAGAGGCTGTAAACAATGCCAAGAGAAACCTCAGCATCAAAGAAATAATTGGACACACGCAAACCAACAGACAGGGACTGGGAGCAACAAAAATGCAGTGGTGGTCCAAAGCCAAATGGAAAGGAAAAAAGAGACATGATCATACAGGAGTTGAAGGAAGAAGAAGATGTCAAAAGAGTGCAGAAGGCAGTCCAGCAAGGTCAACAGGGGCAATGGACAACATGGGACAGTGCACTCCAAAGAAGTCTCAGCTGGAACGATATGTGGCACATGGCTCCTTTAAGGATAAGCTTCCTCCTCAGATCTGTATATGACCTGCTCCCCTCGAATGCAAACTTAGTGAAATGGGGGAAAGCAGACGACCCAGCATGTCCGCTCTGTCAGAAGAAACAAACAGTGGAACATGTCCTAAGCTCTTGCAAAGTAGCGCTAGCCCAAGGAAGGTATACATGGAGGCACAACCAAGTTCTGAAAGTGATCACAGATGTGGTTAGCGAAAAAACCATGACCCCAAACGCACCAATTGCTATGACAACGTTCTACAAAGCAGGAGGGAAACAGGTCTGGCCCGAAAGTGCTATGACAACCAGCACATTGCCAAAGGGTCTTCTGGATGGAGCAGTCGACTGGGAGTGTACAGCAGACCTCCCAGAGTGGAGAAATTACCCAGATGTCATCAGCAAGACAGGCATGAGACCAGACATCGCTCTCCACTCTGACTCCTCGAAACAAGTGATTCTGATAGAACTCACTGTGCCATACGAAAGCAGAATGGAAGAAGCACATATCTACAAGACCGAAAAATACGCCGGTCTTGCCAGCACCCTGAAGAAAGCAGGTCTGCGGGTCAAAATCTTCGCCATAGAGGTCGGGGCAAGAGGGTTTGTGGGCACCTCCGCTTATGATCTCATGAAACAACTCGCCATTTCTGGGAAGAAGAGGACTAGAGCCCTTAAAGCGATGGCAGAGGCAGCAGAAAGGAGCTCAAGCTGGATCTGGGCAAGGAGGAACGAAAAAAAAAAAGTGAACTTCATAAGGATTAAATTCCCTACAGATGATGTGTGCCCCGTTAGCACATTGGTAAAACCGCGTACCGCAGTTCTGAAGCGCAGAATCGCCCAGGTTCGATCCCCGGCGTGGGAAAAAAAAAAAAAAAAAAAAAAAAAAAAAAAGACAACAGCAGAAGGGCATCCAGGAGTCATGACCTGGATGTGGCCCGGCCCCCGAGAGTGTAAGGAATTCAGGGCCGAAACACTTGTCTAAAGGGGGTTACTTCTCTGAAGACCTTCTGTTGTCTAGCTCTCCCTAGAGTTTCTTTCTACCTACACTGCTGTATAGATTCCTTTGGAAAAAGAAGTTCAACAAAAAAAAGGCATTTTAAAAGGTAAAAAGGGGTGTCCTCAGCCCCGAAAAAGAAGAAGGAGGACTGTCAATGATAAATATTAAACACCAGCAACAAATGTTTCTAGTAAAATGGGCAGCCAAACTCCTTTCACAACCACACTCGTCATGGAACATCATGGCTAAACAGAACATTTCCCCCTTTGAGAACAGCCACTGCGTGTTCAACTGTAATGTTCCACCTAAAGACATTAAGCACCTTGAAAAGGTAAAATCAATCTTCTGGAAAGACGTAATTAAAGCAGTTTCCATCTTTAACAAAAATAGATTGATAGAGAAAGTGAAAACAGAACCTTTGTGGAACAACAAAAATATACTATACAAAGGAAAGTCATTATTTTTCTTGCGATGGAATACATCTTGTTTTCTTTTTGTACAAGATCTCTGGCTAAACGGAAACGTGATGACCTATAGAGAAATGGAACAGAAGATAGGCCCAGCCCAACGTTACTCTTTGAATACAACGCAATTGTTAACTCCCTTCCACGCACATGGAAACACAAACTCAATAACGACGCTAACAGACGAAATCCCAAACATCATGACAGAGGGCGGAAATCTAACCTCACTATCAAACAAACAAATCAGGAAAGTGTTCTCTGTAAAACAAAACCATGAAATATGTGCAACCAATTTTTGGAAGCGCAAGTTAGACATCAATATACATGTACAAGACTACTTCTCCACCGCATACAAAAGCACAAAGGAATCTCGGCTAGATTACTACACTTTAAGTTCCTGCATAACATTTATCCTACAAAAATTCTACTACAAAAAAATGGGTGTCACCGACACAAACAAATGCCTCTGGTGCCAAAATGCAGACTAAATCGAGCATGCATTCTATACCTGTCCAAAACTAAGGCCCTTTTGGAAGAATGTAAAACAATACATGTTAACAATCATGATATACATATTGCTATGAATGAAAAAATAGCACTTTTCGGTATAACAAAAACGGGAAATAGCCCCGGACATAAAGAGAAACAAGGTCAATCATATATTACTGGTAGCTAGACTGTCTGTCTCCAAATTCAAATATGGCAAATGCAAAAATCTACAACTTATATTTGAAACTGAAGTAGGACTAAGAAACCTATGAGCAAAAACAGCGGAATGTACCGTTAACCTGGCCATCCAATAATAAATACCAACTATGGATGGATACAGTTATGCATAAACAGCCCCGACGTACAATTACAAGTATGAAACAGTGATGAATGTTTAGTAGCCATCTATAGATTGACAAGTAAACATTTTGTGCTAAGAACTTACATCAAAAAGATTATTGTTTGCTGTTACTGAATAATAATGTAATATCAACTGCGCCTTGTAACAGGAGGAAAATGATAAAGAGAGCAAACACTCAATGGAGATATGCTGAGAGCGGGAATCTAGCTATACTAACCAGAAACTGAATGAATGACAACTAATCCGAATGTTAACTGAATGAATGAATTGTGATAGTCTTGAATGATGCACCTAGAGATTCCTGCAACAAACCATGAAGACAAGGAACAAGAGAGAACCCAAGAAAATGGCAACAAACAACTGATGCCAGAGCTACTTTATCCACACAAAACCAACATATGACAGTCACCAAAGCAAACTATTAAAGCAGTCTACCAGAGAAGAGGGATGACCAAGGAACAAGGAGAAGACACCATCACGAACATCAAACCACCAAAGGAGCCAAGGAGTCCATCGGAGAAGGGGAAAGACCAAGGAACAAAGAGAAAACACCATCATAAACAGCGATATCAAAGGGAAAAATAACGAGGGGAAGAGAGAGAGAGAGAGGAGAGAGAGAGAGAGAGAGAGGAGAGAGAGAGAGAGAGAGAGAGAGAGAGAGAGAGAGAGAAAGAGAATATGCATGCACTACTTCTGTCCGTCTAATTACACCATCTTTGAATTATATAAAAGATAAATAGCAAAATTCCCTCTAACCTCCCACAAAGCTTTGTGGGAAACAACTCTGATCTAAAATAAAAAACAAAAAACAAACAAACAAACAAACAAACAAAAAAACCAAAGAACGGCCATACATGAAAAATACGCTCCCTGTGCTAGGCAGGTAGGTTTTATGCTTAGATAGAGAATGCTTGTGGGAGCTCCAGCCTGCTTAAAAAGAAAAGAAAGAACAAGAATTACGATTGTATTATTATTCTTTTATTTTAAGGAGATCATTCCATATCAACCGGAGAGGGAGCTGCACCTCTGTGTGCATGTATGTGCGCAAATGTGTGTGGTGTCGTCGCACCCACAACATAAACGTTACACACGATACACATACTTGCGTTCGCTACACTCCGAACCCTCGAGGATCGGTATTAATACAAGTTGTCTACTCTACGATACAATTAAGCGTGTACACTAATGGCTATGATAGCAAAAATACATCAAAATGATGCATCAATAAGAGAGAAGAGAGAGAGAGAGAGGAGAGAGAGGGGAGAGAGAGAGAGAGAGAGAGAGAGAGGAGAGAGAGAGAGAGAGAGAGAGAGGAGAGAGAGAGAGAGAGAGGGAGAGAGAGAGAGGGAGAGAGGAGAGAGGAGGAGAGAGATAGAGAGACAGATAGTCAGACAGATAGACAGACAGACAGACAGACAGACAGACAGATAGTCAGACAGATAGACAGACAGACAGAGACAGTAAATGTCGGTGAGGAAGACTTTTTTTTTTTAGTCGAGCACATCAAGAAACGCAAATTCAAGTGACACTCCTGGAAGTGTCAGTAAATAAACAGAGATACTGGACAGGAAACACTGATAACTAACACGCACACACACACACACGCACACACACACACACACACACACACACACACACACACACACACCACAACGAACACACACACACACACATACACACTACACATAAATACGCATGCACACAGACATACACACACGCACATAAATACTACACGCACCACACACACACACACACACACACACACACACACACACACACACACACCACACACACACACGCACACACTACGCGCGTGCGCGCACACACACACACACACTACACACACACACACACACACACAACACACACACACACACACACACACACACACACACACACACCACACACACACACACACACACACACACACACACACACTACACACACACATTCAAGCGTACTGCAGGATAAACATAATTATTTTTCCAAGACAAGACTGACCGTTATCAGCAGTGGCAGGCGGATCCACTGCTCATCAAGGTCAAAGGTCAAAGGGCAGGTTTCGGCGGTCCGACATATAGGATGTTTACGACTTGCGACTTCACGTGAAATCAGACTAATAAGACATCTATATCCGAGTAGGAACCAGCAAAAAAACGAAATTAGAATCAGAACGCGTATTTAACACAATCAGAACCACACACACTCACACACACACACACACACACACACACACACACACACACACACACACACACACACACACACACACACACACACACACAACACTTGTGGGGGTGTACATAATGTTTTGCGTGCATATTCGTATATGCAGGAAGCGGATTCAGATACCAGCAAGTCTGTATATATTCTGATCTGGGACAAGGGGAAAAATCTCTTTACACTTTCAACACCAGGCAGTACGTGGACAAGCTCCAACCCAGATCTGTTCAACTGAAAGACGAATATCCTAACCACTCGAGTGTCGTGCCAGTATGAGACTATTCCGATGCAAGTTTTTCTAGATTTGTTTGTTTGTTTGTTTGTTTTAGGTCAACACTCAAAGTCAGAACAAAACTGAGGCAACTAAAACGTGGTTTGTAAGAAGAATTTTGAGAATTCCATGCACCTCAAAGAAACAATCTTGAAGGAGGCAGACACAATAATATCATTAATAAAGAAGATTAGGAAAAGAAAGGCAACATTTGTAGTACATTTTATGAGAAAATGGCTCGGTGTCCCACCTGGTCTCACTGATGTTGCATTCTACTGTCGTCAAGCAATGCTGAAGCTACCTCTCAAATCCATAGTGGAGGAATACAAAGTTGGAAAAGCAAGACTGTTGAGCATGCTGGAGGAATCGGAAGACAATATCTTGAGATCAGTTCATCCAAAACTGAGAACTGGCAGAAAGTGGAAAGTCCAAGAGGCTGTAAACAATGCCAAGAGAAACCTCAGCATCAAAGAAATAATTGGACACACGCAAACCAACAGACAGGGACTGGGAGCAACAAAAATGCAGTGGTGGTCCAAAGCCAAAGGGAAGGAAAAAAGAGACATGATCATACAGGAGTTGAAGGAAGAAGAAGATGTCAAAAGAGTGCAGAAGGCAGTCCAGCAAGGTCAACAGGGGCAATGGACAACATGGGACAGTGCACTCCAAAGAAGTCTCAGCTGGAACGATATGTGGCACATGGCTCCTCTAAGGATAAGCTTCCTCCTCAGATCTGTATATGACCTGCTCCCCTCGAATGCAAACTTAGTGAAATGGGGGAAATCAGACGACCCAGCATGTCCGCTCTGTCAGAAGAAACAAACAGTGGAACATGTCCTAAGCTCTTGCAAAGTAGCGCTAGCCCAAGGAAGGTATACATGGAGGCACAACCAAGTTCTGAAAGTGATCACAGATGTGGTTAGCGAAAAAACCATGACCCCAAACGCACCAATTGCTATGACAACGTTCTACAAAGCAGGAGGAAAACAGGTCTGGCCCGAAAGTGCTATGACAACCAGCACATTGCCAAAGGGTCTTCTGGATGGAGCAGTCGACTGGGAGTGTACAGCAGACCTCCCAGAGTGGAGAAATTACCCAGATGTCATCAGCAAGACAGGCATGAGACCAGACATCGCTCTCTACTCTGACTCCTCGAAACAAGTGATTCTGATAGAACTCACTGTGCCATACGAAAGCAGAATGGAAGAAGCACATATCTACAAGACCGAAAAATACGCCGGTCTTGCCAGCACCCTGAAGAAAGCAGGTCTGCGGGTCAAAATCTTCGCCATAGAGGTCGGGGCAAGAGGGTTTGTGGGCACCTCCGCTTATGATCTCATGAAACAACTCGCCATTTCTGGGAAGAAGAGGACTAGAGCCCTTAAAGCGATGGCAGAGGCAGCAGAAAGGAGCTCAAGCTGGATCTGGGCAAGGAGGAACCAAAAAAGTGAACTTCATAAGGATTAAATTCCCTACAGATGATGTGTGCCCCGTTAGCACATTGGTAAAACCGCGTACCGCAGTTCTGAAGCGCAGAATCGCCCAGGTTCGCTCCCCGGCGTGGGAAAAAAAAAAAAGAAAAAAAAAAAGACAACAGCAGAAGGGCATCCAGGAGTCATGACCTGGATGTGGCCCGGCCCCCCGAGAGTGTAAGGAATTCAGGGCCGAAACACTTGTCTAAAGGGGGTTACTTCTCTGAAGACCTTCTGTTGTCTAGCTCTCCCTAGAGTTTCTTTCTACCTATGAGGAAAGGACAAGTAGAGCACCTGGTCAAAACAGGAAAGCAGGAGGGAAAGAAAACACCAGGTGGACCCAGGTAGAAACATTTTGGACGGACTTGCAGGGTGGCTGAGGGCAGAGAGGGTGGAAGAAATGCTTGTGGCGACAGGGGATAGATTGTATAGAGGGGCGTGATCGTCAACGCCATGCTGCAGAAGGCACCTGATGATGATGATGATGATTGTTTTTTAGCGTTTTACAGTACTTAGCATCTTCTACACCAGCGCCCCCCCCCCTCCCCCATCTGTCCTTTCAAAAATCATTGTGGGCTTTTTCTGCTCTAACCGGCTCCTACCCAGAGTTGGGCGTGCTATGGGCTAATTGGAAAGACTAGGACTACACAGTCGAGTCTCATCCACTTCACGAATGCATCATTGAGGTGTTGCTCAAATTTTCTTACCAGCACCGCAGGTGTCTTTATTTCTCTCGGGCCTGGATGACACTAGGATATATTATGATAGTAAGCGTAGTGTACAGTTCTGTCACGCAGTCTCAATCCTAGATGAAACTCCATAGCATCAGATTATCATCCTCATCGACATCATCATCATCACGTTGTAAAAACTTGTGCCAGCTTCTGTGGCCGTTATATGCGTAGAAAATGGACACACACACACACACACACACACACACACACACACACACACACACACACACACACACACAAACACATACACGCGCGGCACACACACACACACACACACACACACAAATACTACACGCGCGCACACACACACACACACACACAACACAAACATACACGCGCGCACACACACACAACACAAACACATACACGCGCGGACACACACACACACACATACACCACACCACACACACACAACACACACACACCACGCACACACACAACACACACACACACATAACACACACACCATACACACACACACACAACACACACACACACACACAACACACACACACACACACACACACAACACACACACACACATACACACACACACACACGGTCGCTTGAGATGCAAATAACATAAACTGATTCGAATCTCTCACGGTGATAAAAAATATAGTTTACATCGTCGCTCACAGTGGGGTCATTCTTCATGAACTATTATAAACACGATGAAATGATATTAAGACATCCGCGTATGGGCCTTCCGATAGCGGGATGTTTAAAGTACCAGGCCACATCCCATAATTCACTAAAAATGTTAGTAATCTTCTTCATCATCATCATCATCATCGTCGTCGTCGTCGTCGTCATCATCATCATCCATTCGTCGTCGTCGTCGGTCGTCGTCGTCATCATCATCATCATCATCATCATCATTCATACATTATTAATTATTGTTAGTAGTGCAGTAGTAGTAGTAAGTATAGTAGTAGTAGTAGTAGTAGTAGTAGTAGTTTGTTGTCCTATTTTGTTGTTGATAATTTTTGTTATATATTTTCAAGAAAAATGAAGATTTGATGTTATTATTTTTATATTCATCATTATTATTAGTGGTATATTATATTATGTAGTAGTGTGATAGTAGTAGTAGTAGTAGTAGAGTAGGTAGTAGTAGTGTTGATATTGCTATTATTATTATTATTATTATTATATTATTTTGTTATCTTATCGTCGTCGTCATCCATCATCATCATCATCACCATCATCACGATAAATAAACAAATAAGTCAGGCTATGGTGTGGAGGGATGGAGGTGCACAGTCATAACCAGCAGAAGGTTTACGGTGTCAGGTCATCATCTATCATCATCACACCATCATCATCACATCATCACATCACCACCACCATCATCATCACGATAAGAAACAAATAACGTCAGGCTATGGTGTGGAGGGATGGAGGGTGCACAGTCGATAACGTCAAGCAAGAGGTTACAGTGTCAGGTCATCATCATCACTCACTCACCATCACACCACCACCACCATCACCATCATCATCATCATCATCATCCATCACCACCATCTATCCCTCACATCATCATCACTACACCATCATCATACCATCATATCATCATATAAGTACACTAAAGCATAGGTTATGAGTAGACAGTGATCGCAGGTGCATCATCATTATACGACAATAACAGGTTTAGTATCAGTCATCATCATCACCATCATACATCACATCCATATACCTAACCATCATACATACATCATCACCATCATCACCATCACACACACCATCATCATCACGATAAATAAACAATAAGTCAGGCTATGGTGTGGAGGGATGGAGAGTGCACAGTCATAACAGCAAGAGGTTTACGTGTCAGGTCATCATCATCACCATCATCACCATCACCACCACCACTCATCATCACGATAAATAAACAAATAAGTCAGGCTATGGTGTGGAGGGATGGAGGGTGCACAGTCATAACGTCAAGCAAGAGGTTTACAGTTCAGGTCATCATCATACATCACACCATCATACATCTCATCACACCACACTCACTCATCTCATCATCACCACCATCTCACACACCATCATACATCCATCATCATCACCATCATCACATCATATCACACCACTCACGATAAAAAAATAAGTCAGGCTATGGTGTGGAGGGATGGAGAGTGCACAGTCATAACAGCAAGAGGTTTACGGTATCAGGTCACCTCTTCACCATATCACATCTCCCAAGCCCCATCATCACGTATAATAAACAATAAGTCGGCTATGGGGTGGAGGGTGGAGGGTGCATCGTCATAAGACAAAGGTTACGACAGGTCTCATCACACACATTCATCATTCATCATCACACTACCACACACCATCACATCATCATCATCAACATCATCCCCACCCTTCACGTAAATAACAATAAGTCTGGCTTATGGTGTGGTGGATTTGAGGGTGCACAGTCTAAAGCAAGTAGGTTTACGGTATTTCAGGTCATCGCTTGTTCGAATTCAACTAGCGTTGGTCAAGGTGCTCACTTTATTGTGGTGGGGCAAGGGTAGGGTGGGTTATTTGTGTAGACCAATGTTAGCACAGTGAGTTACAGCTCCTTGCTGATATCAGATATGGGTTTAACCAATCCTGGCTGAACTCATGGGCATGTTGTTTGTTTGTGTTTATTGTAGTTTGTTGTTGATTTTTGGTTTATTGTTGTGGTTTGTTGTATTTGTTGGTTGTTTGTTTTTTGTGTTTTTTTTTTTGTTGTTTTTTGTTTTTGTGTTCTTTTGTTTGTTATTTGTTTGTTTGTTCATTGTTGTTGTTTGTTTGACTTTTTGTTTGTTTGTGTTTGTTTGTTTGTTGGTTGATTGGTTTTATTTGGTTGTTTGTTGTTTTGTTGTTGTTTGTATTTTTGTTTGTTTGTTTGTTCATTTGTTTGTTGTTGTGGGTGTGTTTCAACGGACTTGCTGCCTCTGTTGATATAGCCGTACACACAAGCTTTGAAGACTCGAGTTCAATCCCAGCCTACAACATAACACACTGGCCTGTTCGGTGCCTGTCTTAATGCTCCAGTCTTTTTGCTGGTGTCAGCTGAGGGTTTCGTAGATCCTGTTACCTCCTCTGAACCCCCCTCCCTTCCACCCATCCACCCCATCCACCCCATCCACCCATCCCCAACCTCCAATTTCAAGACCTTGCCAGTGCAGAGGGTTGTGTGCAGGTTTCAGGATTCTGCCAGATAATTACTGACAGGTTGGACGGAGCCCGTCTGGAATTGTCCGAGTGCAATGAATCCCTCTTGAAGAAATTCTAAACTCCACAAGACAATGGATTACACGTGGAGGACTGTCTGGCACAAGCTGTTTCCAGACTCCTTTCTCGTTTTCTACACATACATTGGCATCATTGAAATTGTGTGAAAGTAGGTATGTGGCACCACTACTCGTAAGAATGTAGTACTTTAACATCATTATGATTGTATGTGTGAAAGTTGGTATGTGGCGCCATTACTCGTAAGAATGTAGCACTTTAACATCATTATGATTGTATGTGTGAAAGTAGGTATGTGGCGCCATTACTCGTAAGAATGTAGCACTTTAACATCATTATGATTGTATGTGTGAAAGTTGGTATGTGGCGCCATTACTCGTAAGAATGTAGTACTTTAACATCATTATGATTGTATGTGTGAAAGTTGGTATGTGGCGCCATTACTCGTAAGAATGTAGCACTTTAACATCATTATGATTGTATGTGTGAAAGTAGGTATGTGGCGCCATTACTCGTAAGAATGTAGTACTTTAACATCATTATGATTGTATGTGTGAAAGTAGGTATGTGGCGCCATTACTCGTAAGAATGTAGTACTTTAACATCATTATGATTGTATGTGTGAAAGTAGGTATGTGGCGCCATTACTCGTAAGAATGTAGTACTTTAACATCATTATGATTGTATGTGTGAAAGTTGGTATGTGGCGCCATTACTCGTAAGAATGTAGCACTTTAACGTCATTATGATTGTATGTGTGAAAGTTGGTATGTGGCGCCATTACTCGTAAGAATGTAGCACTTTAACGTCATTATGATTGTATGTGTGAAAGTTGGTATGTGGCGCCATTACTCGTAAGAATGTAGCACTTTAACGTCATTATGATTGTATGTGTGAAAGTTGGTATGTGGCGCCATTACTCGTAAGAATGTAGCACTTTAACGTCATTATGATTGTATGTGTGAAAGTTGGTATGTGGCGCCACTACTCGTAAGAATGTAGTACTTTAACGTCATTATGATTGTATGTGTGAAAGTTGGTATGTGGCGCCATTACTCGTAAGAATGTAGCACTTTAACGTCATTATGATTGTATGTGTGAAAGTTGGTATGTGGCGCCATTACTCGTAAGAATGTAGCACTTTAACGTCATTATGATTGTATGTGTGAAAGTTGGCATGTGGCGCCATTACTCGTAAGAATGTAGCACTTTAACGTCATTATGATTGTATGTGTGAAAGTAGGTACGTGGCGCCACTACTCGTAAGAATGTAGTACTTTAACGTCATTATGATTGTATGTGTGAAAGTTGGTATGTGGCGCCACTACTCGTAAGAATGTAGCACTTTAACATCATTATGATTGTATGTGTGAAAGTTGGTACGTGGCGCCACTACTCGTAAGAATGTAGCACTTTAACATCATTATGATTGTATGTGTGAAAGTTGGTATGTGGCGCCACTACTCGTAAGAATGTAGCACTTTAACATCATTATGATTGTATGTGTGAAAGTTGGTACGTGGCGCTAATAACAGTGCAGATATATTCTGACATTTTTACAAGTTTCATAGGAAAGGTTGTTTTGGTAGATTTTGACATTTTTATAAGTATCATGGGAAAGGTTGCCTGGGTGTCTCTACCAGCACAGTAACATCATTATCATTATCGTGAGGAAAGCGTCTGTGATGCCATTACCAGCATAGCAATATTGCCATGTTTTACGCGGATTGGTTGTGTGTGTGTGTGTGTGTGTGTGTGTGTGTGTGTGTGTGTGTGTGTGTGTGTGTGTGTGTGTGTGTGTGTGTGTGGTGTGTGTGTGTGTTGTGTGTGTTTGTGTGTGTGTGTGTGTCCTTTTTTGTTTTAGTTTGGGTTTTTTGTTTGTTCTTTTGTGTGTGTGTGTGTAAGTGTGTGTGTGTGTTCGTTCGTTCGTTGCTTGATTTAACGTCTTTTCACTAAAAGTGATATTAGACGGAAAGAAAGAAGAAGATGTCAAAAGTGTGTGTGTGTATTTGTGTGTATGTGTGTGTGTGTGTGAGTGTGTGTGTGTGAGTGTGTGTGTGTGTGCTTTTTTGTTTTAGTTTGGGTTTTTTTGTTTGTTATTTTGTGTGTGTGTGTGTGTGTGTGTGTGTGTGTGTGTGTGTGCGTGCGTGTGTGTGTGTGTGTGTGTTGCGTGCGTGCGTTGTGGTGTGTGTGTGTGTGTGTGTGTGTGTGTGTGTGTGTGTTGTTGCTGATTGTTTTGTTTTGCTTTTTGATAGAGCTGTGGACTCAAGATCTGATATGTTGAGTTCAATCCCAGCCCGCAACATTAAAAACTGGCTTGTTGGCTGCCCGTGCTGTTTCCACCTGTTGGCTGTCCGTGCTGTTTCCACCTGTTGGCTGCCCGTGCTGTTTCCACCTGTTGGCTGTCCATGCTGTTTCCACCTGTTGGCTGTCCGTGCTGTTGTTTCCACCTGTTGCTGTCCGTGCTGTTGTTTCCACCTGTTGTCTGCCCGTGCTATTGTTTCCACCTGTTGGCTGCCCATGCTGTTGTTTCCACCTGTTGGCTGTCCGTGCTGTTGTTTCCACCTGTTGGCTGCCGGTGCTGTTTCCACCTGTTGACTGTCCGTGCTGTTTCCACCTGTTGGCTGTCCGTGCTGTTGTTTCCACCTGTTGGCTGTCCGTGCTGTTTCCACCTGTTGGCTGCCCGTGCTGTTGTTTCCACCTGTTGGCTGTCCGTGCTGTTTCCACCTGTTGGCTGTCCGTGCTGTTGTTTCCACCTGTTGCTGTCCGTGCTGTTGTTTCCACCTGTTGTCTGCCCGTGCTATTGTTTCCACCTGTTGGCTGCCCATGCTGTTGTTTCCACCTGTTGGCTGTCCGTGCTGTTGTTTCCACCTGTTGGCTGCCGGTGCTGTTTCCACCTGTTGACTGTCCGTGCTGTTTCCACCTGTTGGCTGCCCATGCTGTTTCCACCTGTTGGCTGCCCGTGCTGTTTCCACTTGTTGGCTGTCCGTGCTGTTGTTTCTACCTGTTGGCTGCCCGTGCTGTTGTTTCCACCTGTTGGCTGCCCGTGCTGTTGTTTCCACCTGTTGGCTGTCCGTGCTGTTTTCACCTGTTGGCTGCCCGTGCTGTTTCCACTTGTTGGCTGTCCGTGCTGTTTCCACTTGTTGGCTGTCCGTGCTGTTTCCACCTGTTGGCTGTCCGTGCTGTTTCCACTTGTTGGCTGTCCGTGCTGTTTCCACCTGTTGGCTGTCCGTGCTGTTTCCACTTGTTGGCTGTCCGTGCTGTTTCCACTTGTTGGCTGCCCGTGTTGTTTCCACTTGTTGGCTGTCCGTGCTGTTGTTTCCACCTGTTGGCTGCCCGTGCTGTTTCCACCTGTTGGCTGTCCGTGCTGTTGTTTCCACCTGTTGGCTGTCCATGCTGTTGTTTCTACCTGTTGGCTGTCCGTGCTGTTGTTTCCACCTGTTGGCTGCCCGTGCTGTTTCCACCTGTTGGCTGTCCATGCTGTTTCTACCTGTTGGCTGTCCGTGCTGTTGTTTCCACCTGTTGGCTGTCCATGCTGTTGTTTCTACCTGTTGGCTGCCCGTGCTGTTTCCACCTGTTGGCTGCCCGTGCTGTTGTTTCCACCTGTTGGCTGTCCGTGCTGTTGTTTCCACCTGTTGGCTGCCCTGCTAATGTTTCCACCTGTTGGCTGTCCGTGCTGTTTCCATCATTCATTTGTGTTTCGTAGTTCCCTTCTCCTGCCTCCAAATGTCCACACCTTGTCAGCTCCAAATGTCCACACCTTGTCAGCTCCAAATGTCCACACCTTCTCGGCTCCAAATGTCCACACCTTGTCAGCTCCAAATGTCCACACCTTGTCAGCTCCAAATGTCCACACCTTGTCAGCTCCAAATGTCCACACCTTGTCAGCTCCAAATGTCCACACCTTGTCAGCTCCAAATGTCCACACCTTGTCAGCTCCAAATGTCCACACCTTGTCAGCTCGAAATGTCCACACCTTGTCAGCTCCAAATGTCCACACCTTGTCAGCTCCAAATGTCCACACCTTGTCAGCTCCAAATGTCCACACCTTGTCAGCTCCAAATGTCCACACCTTGTCAGCTCCAAATGTCCACACCTTGTCAGCTCCAAATGTCCACACCTTGTCAGCTCCAAATGTCCACACCTTGTCAGCTCCAAATGTCCACACCTTGTCAGCTCCAAATGTCCACACCTTGTCAGCTCCAAATGTCCACACCTTGTCAGCTCCAAATGTCCACACCTTGTCAGCTCCAAATGTCCACACCTTGTCAGCTCAAAGAGATTTTGTGCAGGCTCAGAGAATTTGTCAGAGAATTGCTGGCAGATTTGGGTGGAGCTCACATGGGATTTTTCGATTGCCATGAGTCCGTTTTGAACAAACTCCAAACTCCAAACTAACATTATCATAATCATTATGTTAAGAGTGCTTCAACCTGTTGTTGTTTTTAACATGGCGTTAGCCCTGATGTGGCGTTAGCGGTCGGCTGGTCAGTGTTACTGTTATTTTTGTTGAAAATCCAGCCGACTGCTTACAGCCATACCAGGGCTATAACCGTTTCAAAACATACACACTACTTCAACCAGTCAAAAAGGCAAAAGAAAATTCTGGTCTTAATTATATCAGTGCATTTGCGATTATTATTATTATTATTATTATTGTTGTTGTTGTTGTTGTTATAGTGATTATTATTATTATTATTATTTATCATTATTATTATTGTTGTTATTGTTATCATAATTGTTATAGTTGACGTTGTTAATATTGCCATCATTATTTTGATCATTATTATTATTATCATTTATCATTATCAATGGCAGCAGCAGCAGCAGCAGCAGCAGTAGTAGTAGTAGTGTTATCATTATCTCCTCATCATGGTTGTTATTGTTCTTATTGTTGCTATTGTTGATATTTTCACTCCTATGTTCTTTCGCCAAAGACGCGTTCTCATCCTTTTCCCTTTTTCTATTCTATTCTTTCGTCCTTATTGATTTGGATACCAGGTAGTCGCTCGGATTCAGAGAGTCAGTTGAACAGGAAGGAAATGGCTGCAGGCTGATCTCCCCTGAAGACTTCACCGACCACTCGAAAGCAGAATTGCATTCTCAAGTGTCTTATGTAGCGGAAGTGATGGGACAGTTAATTTGCATTAGGGGTAATCATTGTTACGGCTTTCTCGTGTCATATGATGCTTTGTAATTCGTGCGTTGCGCGAACGTATCTGTTTTGTGTGTATGTGTGATGTGTGTGTACGTTTTATTTGTGTGCTTTTCGAGTGTTGTGTGTGTGTGTGCTTGTTGTGTGTGTGTGTGTGTGTGTGTGTGTGTGTGGTGTGTGTGCTTGTCGTGTGTGCGTATGTGTGTGTGTGTGTGTGTGTGTGTGTGTGTGTGAATGTGTGTGTGTTGGTGTGTGTGTGTTGATGTGTGTGTGTACGTTTTTGTGCTTGTCGTGTGTGTGTGTGTGTGTGTGTGCTTGTCGTATGTATGTGTGTGTGTGTTTGTGTGTGTGTGTATGTTTGTGTGTGTGTGTGTGTGTGAGAGAGAGAGAGTGTGTGTGTGTGTGTGTGTGTGTGTTTACGCATGCGCGTTTGTGTGATTGTGTGTGTGTGTGACTCTCTCTGTGTGGTGTGTGTGTGTGTGTGTGTGTGTGTGTGTGTGTGTGTGGTGTGTGTGTGTGTGTGCCTGTGTGTTTGGTGTGTGTGCGTATGTGTGCGTGTGTTTACACATGCCCGTTTGTGTGATATTGTGTGTGTGTGTGTGTTGTGTATGTGTGTGCGCGTGTGTGTACATGCATGCGTGCGCGCCCTTGCGTGTGTGTGTGTGTGTGAGTCAGAAACTTTATTGAATAAACCAATCAGTTCATTTCAATGGGTGAGCATAATCTCCCTCCCTCCCACTCTCTCTCTCTCTCTCTCTGTTTCTCTCTCTCACTCTCACTGATGTGTACATACATATCCGCGCATGCGTTTTCCTACACATGCTGATGCATAATTATGATATTTTATCAGTAAAGACATCATGTATTACATCTAAGCACACTCTCATAATCAGATACGTACTTTTCATAATAAACATATTTTTTGTGTATTTTGTATGTCTGTGTGTGTGTGTGTGTATATGTGTGTGTTTGTGTGTGTGTGTGTGTGTGTGTGGTATGTGTGTGGTGTGTGTGTGAGCGTGAGCGCAAAAAGAATAAATCAGTGATTTCATGGTTTAATGTGATATGGGCTGCTTTAATTTTTTTTCCAAATGAAAATGCTTGAATGTTTGTGAGAAGAAAGAAAGAAGGAAAGAAAGAAAGAAAGAGAGAGGGAGAGGGACAGAGAGAGAGAGAGAACAGACAGACAGACAGACAGAGACAGACAGAGAGACAGAGAGGAGAGAGACAGAGAGAGAGAGATACAGAGGCAACAGACGAACAGACAGATAAACAGATAGACAGATAGACAGAGAAAGAGGCTCAGAGAGACAGACAGACAGAGACAGAGAGAGACAGGAAGAGACACAGACAGACAGACAAAGAGATAGAGTGGGGGGAGAGACACACACAAACAATAGAGAGAAAGAGAGAGACAGACAGACAGACAGAGACAGAGACACAGAGACACACACAGAGAGAGAGAGAGAGAGAGAGGAGAGAGAGAGAGAGAGAGAGAGAGAGAGAGAGAGAGAGAAGTGCGAGACTGTGAGACGCAGAGAGAAACAGAGAGACAGAGTCAGAAGAGAGAGACCGAGACACAGATAGACAGAGAGACAGAGAGGAACAGAAAGAGACAGAGGAAACAAAGACAGACAGACAGACAGACTGAGACAGAGAGAGACAGAGACAGACAGACAAGGAGATAAGTGGAGGTAAGAGACACACAAACAAAACAGAGAGAGAGAAAGAAAGAGAGAGAGAGAGAGAGAGAAGAGAGAGAGAGGACTGGGAGACACAGACAGAGAGAAACAGAGACAGATAGAGACACAGAGAGACAGAGAGGAACAAAGAGAGGCAGAGGGAAACAGAGAGAGAGACAGAGAGAGAGAGTGAGAGAGAGAGAGAGAGAGAGACGGAGAGAAAGAGGGGGGGGGGGTAAAATAAGGGGTTAAAAGCGGTAACCCAAAACCAGAAAGGTGGCCAAGACGCCAGTGACAGGAAACTTTCACTTCAGGTCGTGGGCGTAACGACAACTCTGGCAGCCGGAAGTCTGTGCTTGGGTTCTTTGATAGCACCTCTGATACAGCCTGGCTGTGGTCACAGTTGACACGTAGGCCTCGCTGTTGAAACGAAGGGAAAAGGCCAGGAAAGAAATGGGTTGGGGGACACACGTGTTAAGAAATAAAGAATATGTTAGGACTGCTCAGAGTTATAATTGCGAGAGGAGTGTGTGTCTTTAACTACGCAGGGAACAATTTCTCTTTCGCTCTCTGTTTTGACCCTTTGACTCCCACACCCTATCCCCCGACTGCAAAAAATTTACCCTTTGACTCCCTCACCCTGTCCACCAGCTTCCTGAACCCGTTGACTCTTTCACCTTATCCACCAGCTTCTCCAAGAAGCTGGTGGGTAGGGTGAGGGAGTGAAAGGGTAAAGTTTTTGTTTTGCCAGCATGGTTGACAATGCAGGATACTGGTGGACATGGTGCTGGAGTCAAAAGGTTAATATCTATTCCATGAAATCTGAATCAAAGTGACAGCCAGCGTTCAGGCAAATGGGATACAGAAAAACACGAAAACAGAATCAGAACGCGGCACAAAAATTTCAACCAACTCGCCTTTGCCGAGCATATACAGAAGACAGCAAATGATAAATGCATAACATCTAGTAGAAAAACAAACAAAACAAAACAAAAACCCGGTTTGCCTGAAGTGGTGTTAAGTAGGAAAAGGGCAAAAACAAAACAACGAAACCACAAAAAACACAAAAATCAAACAAACAAAAAACAAACAAACAAGCAATAGACAATTTCTCTAAAATGGATTTAAGAAGAAGAAAATTTCTTTTTCTCCTGCTCAGTGCCAAGTCAGGTAACTCGTCTACTTTTAATTTTGTTTTGTTTTTTTCCCACTAAGTGTTTTGCATATTCTTTGTCGTCTTTCAAGACCTTGCCAGCGCATAGAGATTTTTTTGCACAGGCTTGGAAAGTCTGTCAGGTAACCGCTGGCAGATGTGGGTGGAGGGCATATGGAGCTTTCCGAGTGCAGTGAATCCCTAATGAACAAACTCCAAATTCGTCTTTTGTATCATCATCATATCATGTGCCCTGCCGCATGGCGTTGGCGATCATGGCCTTCCACACGAATCTATCCCTTGTCGCTGCAAGTACATCTTCCACCCTCTCTGTCCTCAGCCACCCTGCAAGTCCGTCCAACATTTTCTCCCTGGGTCTACCTGGTGCTCTCTTTCCCTCCAGCTTTCCTGTTGTGACCAGGGGCTCTAATTCCCCTTTCCTCATAAAATGTCCTACAAATATTGCTTGTCTTTTCCTAATCTTCCTTATGAATGCTTTTCTTGTGTATGCCTCCTTCAAGACTGTCTCGTTTGTTTTCTTTGCTGTCCTTGGAACTCTCAACATTCTTCTTCGAAACCACATCTCGGCTGTCTATTGTATACGCTTGACAAAAGCCAGTTGTCAGAAAATGTGCACCTATCTTGTCTTGTTATATTAAATACGTGTTTTGATTCTATTCGTGAGTTTTTCTAGTTCTTCCATTCTATGAATGATAATAACCACCAAGATAAGAAAAAATGGTGGGACTAATATCATCAGCCCACTGTAGCATTTATCCATAGTCATCTGACCAGAATGCAACCTCCAGCAGCTGGCTCAACAAGCATAGCTCTTATAAGTTGTGACCAAAAGGTCTGTGGATTTAAAGCGAGAGGCAGACCAAGGAAGTCCTGGATCGAGGGTCTGAAGGAGACATTGAAGTCACACGGTATTTTTTCCTCTTCAGGACACCAAGCTTCGCGACAATAATAATAATAATAATGATAATGATAATAATAATAATAATTACAATAATAAATAATAACAATGATAATAATGATAATAATAATAATAATAATAATAATAATAATAATAATAATAATAATAATAATAATAATAATAATAATAATAATAACAATAATAATAATAGGGATGATGATAATGATAATGATGATGATGATGATGATGATGATGATGATGATGATGATGATGATGACGACGACGATAGTTAGAAGGCGCCAAATCATGATTCAAAAATCAAACCGAGACACGCAATCTCATCATTCACCAAAGCGTGTCACGCCCCCCTCTACCAGCAGTGCTGCTGTCCAATGTTAGAAGTCTAAGGAACAAAACAGACGAACTCGCATCACTACTACAAGACAGAAGAGACTACAGGGACTGTTCGATTCTCTGCTTTACGGAAACATGAAGGGTTATTCAAATGAAGGGTTTCAGTCTCTATTGATCGGACAGAGTCCCTGAACTTTGTGATAAATCGGTTGAGGAAATAAAATCCTGTTCTTGTTCTTCTCTTGTTTAACCTTGTCTTCTTAGTCTACATACTCATTTTATTGTATTTAACTCATTTTGATTTTAATGTGCATATCGCGTTGCATCTTTAATCAAATTTTTTCTATACCTACCAAAGTTTTTTCAATGAGTATTGCCCTTTTTGTCCATTGTTAAAAGTCCTGACCAAGGCATCTGACTCTTATGATGTGCTTTTTTAACCGTACATATTTAGATTTAGTCATTATCTTTTATATTGTTTCAACAAAGAGGGAGGGGGAGAGAGATGAGGGGAGGAAGAGGGTGAGAGAGGAGTGAAAGAGAGAGTGAGAGAGAGTAAGAGTATGTGTGTACATGTGTTTATGCGTTCTTGTGCCTATATGTATTTTAATGTATTTTAATTTCCCATTGTGATGCTTTGGGCTAAATAAAATTCTTGTATCTATCTTGTATCTTGTATCTTGCAATCACCAACAACAACCAAATCTCCAGGCCCACAAAGCACACGCAAACTGGAAGGAGGGAAGACAAGAGGGGAAGTATGACGTGTGACCCCCTGACCCCTGCTGACCATCAATTGGACACCCCCGTGACACCCATGAGGGTAGAATCAGACTATAAGTAAAGACAAGACAGGTTTATGACTCTCACAGGTAAGGTACAATGTGAGCATGTTTGTTTGCCTTGGACACATTTGATTTAGTGGTTTTCCTTAAGGTGCATCTTATGACAATCATTTCTTTGTTACTGTGCATGTTAAGAAGATCTTGAGTAACATTTTTGTTGTTTGGTCTCAACTTTTGCACAACCACGGTTGCTCCTATGTGTGTATGTGTGTGTGTGTGTGTGTGTGTGTGTTGTGTGTGTGTGTGTGTTTGTGTGTGTGTGTGTGTGCGTGTGTTTGTGTGTGCGTGTGTGTGTGTGAGAAAGAGAAAGACAGACAGACAGATAGACAGACAGAAACAGCGACAGAGAGAGAGAGAGAGGAGAGAGAGAGAGAGAGAGAGAGAGAGAGAGAGAGAGAGAGAAAGAGAGAAAGAGAGAAGAGAGAGAGATAGACAGAGAGACAGAGAGACAGAGAAACAGAGAGAAACATTCACGCCGCTCACCTCGGCTCCTCAACAACCATCCACCTCAAGTTCATTCAGTAGAAGTCCCAGTGCCAGTGAAATCAAGTCGCCTTGAGGTCATCCACCAAAGGAGACTGCACTGCTGCTGGGTCAACTTATTGACACTGTCTAATACTGTTTTTCCTACCTCTTTCTCCTCTTGTCCTGCCTTCTTTTAGACAAAAAAAATGATAGATACTTTCATATTTCGTATCTACCGGAGAAAGGTGTCTTTGTGTGTGAGTGTCTGTGTGTCTGTCTGTGACAGATACGTGTTAGCACAGTTTCCTCAGCTGTTTCTGGGTGGGTTTTTACCATATATCGGACAAGGGTGTAGATCGTTGAGGAGTCCTAAGACTGGAAGTTATGGCTCCAAGATGGAGGGTGCATGGACCAAAAAAGTACATATGATGAACATTTGTCAAGAAAGATGTGTGAGTTCGAATCCCAGGGTATGCTACAGGCCTTCTCACCCGTCCATCTTAACATCTTTGCTGTTCTGGTGGTGTCGGTATAGGATTAGATAAGTCCTCCTTTTCCCTCTTCCTTGGGATGGTTATCCCCGTTGGCCATATCACTGAGGTGGGTGTCGACAGAAAATCTGAATCAAACCAATCAATCAATCAAATCAGAAGCTGTGTGAGGACCGCTTTCTGACGAACAACTGATAATATTTGCACTGCGTTTTCACTGTTGAGATACTCTACTATTGTCTTCGCTTCACAAATTTCAATTAAACTGAAGCTTCTTCAAGACCACAGTGACCTGAGAAATACAAAATCTGGGTTTTATTTAAGAAAGGAGATTGTTACAATGGTATGACCATTTTGCTTCTTCTCTTCCCTCGTTTGTATGACCCATCTGGAAGAACCGTTCCAAAAACCACAGGACGAATAACAAAGTACCAGGATATACCAAAATGTGCCCAGCTTGCTTTCTTCCTGTTACACATATTGAAACACTTCTCATTTCTGTCCTCTCTCTGTTTCTTCCTCCCCCTTCTGCCTTCCCCCTTTTCTTCCTCCCTCCCCCCTCTCTCTCTCTTTCTCTCTCTCTCTCATACACACACACACACATCCTGACTCCACCATCACGACCCATCACCACCACTACCTCATCCATAAAGGCACTCACATATATGCATAAGGGCGTTTCACTTACATGGACTCAAGATCTGATGTGTCGAGTTTTATCCTAGCTTGCCACATAAAATCTGACCTGTTTGCTGTCCGCAGTAATGCCCCGTTAAGTCTGGTGGTGTCAGCTTAGTCTTCTACAGGTTTCCCCGTTTAAAGACCCTGCCAGCGCATTGGGTTTGGCGCAAGCTCAAGGAGTCTATCAGATAATCATTAGCAGGTTAAGTTGAAGCGCGTATGGACTGTACGAGCGCGATCCATTCCTCTGGCTTGGAATTCCAACCACACTAACATTTTCTCTTTACCACTTCCTCCTTCTCTCTCTCTCTCTCTCTTTCTCTCTCTCTCATTCACTCTCTCTCTCTCTCTCATTCACTCTCTCTCTCTCTCTTCTCTCTTTCTCTCTCTCTCATTCACTCTCTCTCTCTCTGTATCTCTCTCTCTCATTCTCTCTCTGTATCTCTCTCTGTCATCCTGTCACTCTCGCTCTCTCTCTTTTCCCCCTTTCTTTCTTTCTCTCTGTCACTCTATCTTTCTCTCTTCCTTCTCTTCTTTCTCTCTCTCCTCTCTCTCTCTCTCTCTCTTTCTCTCTCTCTCCCCACTCTCACTTTTTCTCTTCATGTCTGCCTCTCCCTCTCTTTGCCCACCTCTCTCATTTTCTTCTTTTTTCCCTTTCTCTGTCTTTGTCTTTCTATCTTTCTCCCTTTCTCCTTCTCTCTGTCCTTGTCCTTCTCCGTCTCTAACTCTCCCTGTCTCCTTTCTCTCCAACTCTTTAAGTCTCTCTGTCTGTTTGTCTGTCTGTCTGTCTCTCTCTCCATCTCTCTCTACTTCTCTGAACCTCTCCCTCTTCCTCTCTGTCTGCCTGTCTGTCTCTCTCTCTTTCTCTGTCACACACACAACACACACACACACACACACACACACACACACACACACACACACACACACACACACACACACACACACATGCACATTCACGTACGTCCACCCACACACCCACGAACACAACAAGGGTCAGCCTATACCAACTGGCAGACAGACAGACAGGGAAGGGCATGTTCCATTTACAGAGACGTCATAGTGTCAGTTTCACCACCCACCATCACTCACAATAACAGCCATGACGTCATCACAGACCCATTCGTCACAACAGGACGACGGGTGTGATAATCAAGTGGGTAGACGTCGCTCTTTGAATCGGAACGTCTGGAGTTCGATCCTTTTTTTTAAATCATTGCACTGGAGATTATCTTTGCGCTCACTTTTTTTTCGACCCATTTTTTACGCCACCTTATTGGCCACAGAAGCTGGCACAATTTGTTTACAATGCAGTGATGGTGATAATGTCAATGAGGATGATAATCACGATGCTATGGAGTTCTGTCTAGGATTGAGACTGCGTGACAAGGCTGCATTCTACGCTTACTATCACAATATATCCTGGCGTCAACCAGGCCCAAGAGATACAGACACCTGCGGTGCTGGTCAGTAGATTTGAGCAAAACCCACAATGACGCATCCATGAAGTGGATGAGACTCGACTGTGTGGTCCCAGTCTTCCCAACGAGCCCATAGCATACTCAACTCTGGGTAGGAACCGTTAGAGCCGAAAAATCCCACAATGATTTTTGAAGGGACAGATGGGGATTCGAACCCACAACCTTCCAATTTGCGTTAAGCACTACACCACGGCGATTGGTCCGTAGTCTGATCCTGCCTGGGTACCATCCAACTGGTGAATAAAAAGCTGAGTTTTTTGTTAGTTGTTGTTTTTGTTTTTTAAACGACCTCCAAGGTTAACATGTGTGAGAAGAGTGGCAGAATGGTTCAGACGTTTGCCTGCCCATGACTAAATCCGAGGTTCCAGGGTTCGTTCCCCGTAGAGGCCTCGACTTTTCTCTTCAGTTTGACTGGAAAATCCAACTGATACGTCTAGTTCTTTGGAAGGGGACGAAAAACGAGTGGGACCCATGTGCCTTCTGGCTGCGCACGTTAAAGATCTCCACAGCAGAAGAAAATCGTGAAGACCAGGGTATTGCCCGACTGCCTTGATATAAAAAACATTGGAGAGATAGGTTGATTTCCCAGGTCCCACCCCTTGAAAACCAGTTAGACTTTTTGCCTTTCTGAAGTCTTGGTAAAAATAATGCAGACCAAGTTCCTAATATCCAAACCCCTTTCTCCCCTTGGAAATCGTAAAACAACAACAACAACAACAACAATGATAATTATAATAATATACTACTATTACTACTACTATTACTACTACTGCTACTACTACTACTACTACTACTACTACTACTACTACTACTACTACTACTACTACTAACAATAAGAAGAAGAAGAAAAAGAACAACTATAATGATGATAATAATAATAACAATAATAATAATAATAATGATAATAATAATAATAATAATAGTAATAATAATAACAATAACATAATGATAACAACAACAACAATAATGATAATAATAGTAGTAGTAATAATAATAATAGTGATAATAAACCTTATTCACAAGGAAGATGGTTCCACAAGATCGAACCCCCGACCTTCCGATTCAAAAAGACTCTTCTTACCCACTTGGATTATCGGCACCTGTCGTACCTTTGTGACGAATGGGTCTGTAATGACGTCATGGCTGTTGTTGTGATGTGGTGGGTGGTGAAACTGACACTATGACGTCTTGTAAATGGAACATGCCCTTCCCTGTCTGTACTGTCTGCCAACAGGTAAAAGGCTGACCTCGTTGTGTGTACGTGGGTGTGTGGTGACGACGTGAATGTGCATGTGTGTGTGTCTTTTCGTTTGTTCGTTCTCTGATTTTAACGTTTTTCACTGTAAGTTTTGATTTAGACGTGTTGTCTGTACTATGTTGGTGTATGTGTTGTGTGTGTTGTGTGTGTGTGTGTGTGTGTGTGTGTGTTTGTGTGTGTGTGGTGTGTGGTATGTGTGTGAGTGTATGTGTGTGTGTGTGTGTTTATGTGCCTGTATGTATGTGTGTGTCTGTAGTCTGTGTATGTGTGTGTCTGTGTGCGTCTGTGTATGTGTGTGTCTACACGTATGAGAGACAGACAGACAGACAGACAAAGAGGAAGAGTCTCCTGACCTGTGCACACATAAGATCCCACGACAATTGAAAATTGTGAAAAGCAAGGTATACACCAGGCTGCTCTGGTATAAAATATTGGAGAGATAGGTTGATTTCCCAGGTCCCTCCCCTTGCCTTCTTGCCTTTCTGAAGTCTTGGTAAAAAAAATGGGTGGCGCTGCACTGCGGCGATGCGCTCCCAAGGGGGAGAGCAGCCCGAGTTTCACATGGTAAACCCGCTGTGACAAAAGCCATCATCATCATCATGTGCCCTGCCGCATGGCGTTGGCTTTCCTGTTGTGAACAGGTGTTATATAATTCCCCTTTCCTCATAATATGTCCTACAAATGTTGCTTGTCTTTTCCTAATCTTCTTTATTAATGATCTTCTTGTGTCTGCCTCCTTCAAGTATGTCTATGCATATGAATATCGAATATGAATATGAATATGAATATGAATATTTGGGAGACACTCTATATAGAACTGTGGGTGTGTTCCAATGTATTGAGTTCACCTGTTGTTCGAGGCTAGGTTTTCTTGGATCTTCATCTTTTGTGTCTTCCTTCTGGTGTCCAATGAAGGGCAGTGTGGGTGATGTTATTCTGCTCCTGATGTTCTGACGATGTACCCAATCTGTCGCCATCGTCTTTTCATGATAATAGTTGTCGGTCCTCGCTCGATTCCATCAGATCAGTAGTCGGCTGGAGATGGTGTCTGACCAGAACATTCGTACTAGTCTTCAAAGGTTCTTTATGTTGACGCTCGAGAGCTTCTGAGCTGTCCGCCTGTTTGTTATGTATAAATGGGTGAATGAGCATCGGATATTATCTCTCCAGACAGAAGTGTTCATCATTCACAGATCGGACAGTAAGTTCCGGAGACGATGTTCATAAATAGACAAAATCACTATTTAAATGTCAGCGAAAGAGCATCGGATATTGTGTCCTTAGATGTAGTGATTTGTACTCATATTTCGACCAGTCAGCACTGGGGTATTTTATGGTTTTAAGCAGTCCATGGCTGTTAATAGTTGACATAAAAAAATATTGGTGGGTAAAGGGCGGATTTTCTTAACGATTACAGTATTTGTATGGCGCCAAATGTTGACAATTCAAATCAAAACGCACTCACGCACCAGACATACACATGCAGTCAACGCAGACTACCTTACAATATACAAAAGAAGATCCACACAAACTGAGGGAAAGTTGTAGTTCTAGATTTCGTTGTCTGGAAAAAAGGCGGGATTTTATCCCGGATTTAAAAGCAGAAAGGGTAGGTATTAGGCAGAGGGACAGCAGATGTCTATTCCAGGCAGATAGTCCTGAGTCAGCAACAGAACGCTGGCTGACAGTTGACAGTTTAAATCTACAAACCTGAAGGGAAGCAATAACTGAAGCTGAGCGAGCGCAAGGTGCGAGTTGGCGTATAAATATTGATGTTATCACAAAGATATGATGGAGCAGACTGGTGAATAGATTTGTAACACAAGATATCCAGCTTATAATTCATTTCAAGGCAGGCAATCATAGCAGAGAGCGAAGGAGAGGACTGACATGATCTTTTTCTTTTCTTTCTGAGAACAAGACAAGCAGCTGTTTCTTCTATCTTCCAGATCAACAGTGCACAGAACTGTTGGTACATAAACCCTCCTAGTGCACATGCGCACGCAGAACATCAAAAACTCAGATTAACCCTTTGACTCCCGCACCCTGTTCACCACCATCTTTCATTGTCAACTATAATATCAAACCAAAACCGTAACCCTTTGATTATCTCACCCTATCCACCACTTTCCTGCAGGAAGCTGGTGCATAGGGTGAGGGAGTCAAAGGGTTAAGTTTTTGTAGTTGGTAGATAGGGTGCGGGAGTCAAAGGGTTAAATGTGCTATAAAGTCATGTCAGTGTCTGATGTCTCATAACCCTGAAGTCGAAATGGAGCGAAGAGGGAAAGACATCAACTTTTCTCAAGGACAGCATTTATCAGGGCGGTGCCCACTCCTCTCCTTCGCTAATTTACCTTTCCCTTACTGTTGTACGGATGCACAGCGTGGACAATCAACAAGCAAATCAAAACAAGATTGTGGAAGCTGAAATGTGGTTTATAAGAAGAATGTTTAGAGTCCAATGGACAGCAAAGAAAACAAAATAGTATCGCAAAAAGCAAACACACAGAGAACATTATGAAAAAGATTAGGAAAAGACAAGAAACATTTATAGGACATTTTATAAGGCAAGACAAATTTGAAGATCAAGTCACAACAGGAAAGCTGGGAGGGGGAGGGGGAGCAAAAAAAAAAAAGCATAAAAATAAGCAAGCAAGCAAAAACAAATAACACGTACAGTTTGAAAGAAGTTAAAAACACGAATTGTAATAAGACATTGACTTTTTATATGTCAGTTTGTCACAGAGAGAGAGACACACACACACAGAGACAGACAGAGACAGAGACAGACAGAAAGAGAGAGACAGAAAGAGAGAGAGAGAGAGAGAGAGAGAGAGAGAGGATAAGAAGAGAAAGAGAAGGTGGATGAAATAGAAATAAAAGAGGAAGGAAAATAAAAAGAAGGAAAGGAAAGGAAGGAAGTAAGGCTGTTCATTTAATCTGGTTTTGAAATAATGGCCAGCATAATTATTCAGACTGGCCACACCGTAACCCTCTCTCTCTCTCTCTCTCTCTCTCTCTGGCTCTCTCTGTTTGTGTGTGTGTGTGTGTGTGTGTGTGTGTGTGTGTGTGTGTGTGTGTCAGTGTGTGTGAATATGTGTGTGTGTATGTGTCAGTGTGTGCGTACGTCTGTAAGATTATGCATGAGTGTCAGCGTGTGATCTGTGCGTGCGTGCGCGTGTACGTGTGTCACTTCAGTGTACGTGCTCCTGTTCAAAAGTGTCACATCCAATGGTCAGTCCACGTGACATTTGGCACGCCGAGTGTCCAGCGCCACCGTTCACGGAAATGACCTGAACGTCTGTGACCTTGCGGCCATAAGTGAGTGAGCCGGCCTGACAGAAATATCACCCAGCCACTTAGCTCCCGGATTCAAGGTTACAATGTCCACAGAAAAGGGCGGGCATGCTAAGAAGAAGCTGGGGGTGGGGGTGGGGGGCGGAGGGGAGGGGGGTAAGACTTCTTCTTTAGTGAGTGGCCATCTATATGGTCAGGCCACGTCCGGCAATGTATGTGCCCTTTCAATTTCCAATTCTTTTCCGACTATCCCTGTTGAGGAGTGTGTTAAAACTCCTTACCAGTATACTTAACAAGACCAGAAACATACAAACGTTCAAATAAATAAAACAGACTCAGAAAATGTCCGACGTTTCAAATATCTAGGTCCTGTAAAAGGGAATGACAGCTCCTGCACCAAAGATGTAAAAAGAAAAATTGGCATGGCAAAAAAAAAAAAAAAAAAAAAGAATAAATAATATAAAAAAAAAATTTTAATAAAAAAAGATAAAGTCCAGTTAAACAACATATGGAAAGACAGTGAATTGGTGCCAAATATTTAAAACTTTAAAACTAAGAATCCTGAATTTTTTTATGACCTCTTTTGATGTATGGTTGCGAAGCCTGGACACTAAGAAAAAACAAAGAAAATAAAATTGATACTGGAGAAATGTGGCTCTATAGACGACTTCTCAGAGTCAAATGGACAGACAGAACAAACGATAGCGTTTTAAATTAAAGGAACTGAATGTCAGGCGCCAGCTGCTGACAGAGATCAATAAAAGAAAGCTGAAATATGTAGGTCACGCAATTAGAAACACCGAAACCAGCTCTGATGTCAACGGTCCTGCAGGGGAGGAGAAGAAAGGGACGACCGCACACCTTCTGTGTCAACAACATCGCTGAAGTCTGTGGTCTGGAGATCCAGGGGGTCGCCCACAGATGTCTTAACCGTGTACCCTGAGAAAACGTATGACGTTGAGCGTGGCTTCTACCGCCCAACCCGGCGAGGGAGAGAGACGAAAGATGATGAGTACACTTAGCCCTATCGGTATGGAAGCAGATAT
>CM060314.1:81184734-81187234 GCA_030674185.1 Monoplex corrugatus
TCTAATCTCTATTTCTATCCCCACTCTCTCTCTTAGTGCATGTCTATCGATCTCTATAATTTATGTCTCCTGATAGCAACTGGCTCTTACAACAGAACTGTACACTGGAGATGTGATGTATCCACCAGCCAGCTGTATAAAAACTCACCAGGTTAATGCTCCAACATTCTGATAGTGTTAGAATAGTAGTTTATAGGTCATGCTTACCTCTCCCCCTCTCCCACCCTTTTTCCCCCTTAACCACTATGCTATCCTGCCCCATCCAATAATGATAATAATATTAATAAAAGTAGGCCTAATAATAATCATAATCATAATCATAACAACAATAAACAATAACAATGATAATGATGATAATAATCATCATCATTATCATTATCATTATCATCATCAACATCATCATCAAATGTCGGGAGCGTGTTCTCTAATCATTACGCTATCCTGCCCTCTCCCCTCCCATTCCTCTCCCTTTCCCCACACAAGCCTTCTCCCCCCCCCCCCCCACCCGTCCTTTCCCCCACAAGACAGACAGCATCCCAAAACAGAGCGTGACAATGGAGTGCAAAAGGGGAGGTAATTAAGTAGATAACTGCAGCAGGTGTCTGCCGCATCTGTCTCTGCCCGCTTTTTGTTCTGCGGGCTGCCAGATTTACAGCACAGGAAAAGCGTTGGCGATACACACACACACGCACATGCACACACACACACGCCCACAAACAAGCACGCGCCCACGCACACACACGGAGCAAACCATAGTACAGAAACAACTCTTGTTCACATAGGAAACAGAAAAATAACCACGAAAAAAAAAACCCAGTTTTTTTAAAAGGACTCCTTTTCTCACACTGGACGAAGCAGCACGGAAGTTTCAGTCTTTTTCTCTTAATTTTTGTATCTGGTGTATATTTGTTTGTGATCTTACGCCTAACAAAGGCCAGTTGGCCGAAAATTTGCGCCTGTCTTGTCTGGTTGTATTAAAGATGCGTTCTGATTTTTTTTGATTTTTTTTTCCGTGATTTTTTTTCTGGTTCCTTTTTGCTTGAACGCGGTCAGTCACACTTGTTTGGGATTTCTTGTTCACATAGTCAGCAAACTTTTTCTTGCCTCTGATGCTGTTATGTTTTTACTTCTAAGACTCCTTGACCTGTCTCGTGCCTTTGATGCCACTGATCACTCCATCCTTCTCTCTCGTCCTGAACATACTTTAGCAATTCATGGCACTGTTCTTTCTTGATTCTCCATCTATCTGTCTGAGCACTTTTACTCAGTTCGTCAACGGTAGTCAGTCTGAGAGTCTGTCAGGTTTTCTTGCGGAATTCCTCCGGTATTCAGTTCCCATTTCTCAAGATGACGTCTCCGCGCTCGGAATGAATTCCATATGCACTAACGTCACAGATGCCATGTGATGGAGAAAATCCAGAATGATCACGGCACACGTCTTAAGCCTACACATAAGCCCAAGAGCTGGCCAGGTCCTGAGGCCTTACCTAGATAGTTCCATAACCCTGGGGTGGTAGGGGAGCGAGGTGGCAGATACCTCAACTTTTCCAGGGGCCAGTGCCACGAGGGCGGCGCCAATCCCCTTTCCCTCGCTTCAAATTCATATTCATGTTAATTTTTTTTACCAAGACTTCAGAAAGGCAAGAAGGCTAATTGGTCTTCAAGGAGTGGGACCTAGGAAATCAACCTATCTCTCAATGTTTTATACCAAGGCCTTCCTGTTCACAATTTTCGACTGCCGTGGGATCTTCAGCGTGCACAGCCAGAAGGCACACTGGTTCGACTCGTTTTTCGTCCCATTCTGAGGACAAGACGTTCAGTTCGATTTTCCGGTGAAACTGAGGAGAAATGTGGAGGCCTCTACGTGGGGTGAACCTTGGAACCCGGAGTTTAGTTCTTGGCAGGCGAACGTATGAACCATTCTGCCACTCTTCTCTCTCAGGGTTCTGTGCTATGGTCTGTCCTGTTCACCCTGTGTACCTCACCCCTAGACAGCATCATCAACCAGCATGACATGAAACATTGTTTTAATGCAGATGATTCTCATCTTCAGAACAGCACCACCCATGAACATATCACTTCCTTTATCTCAGAAGCATCCAGCTGGTATGCTGATATGCAGAACTGGATGACACAAAATAAACTACAACCAAATTGTGATAAAAACAGAAGACATGCTTGCAGGCATCAAAAACAAAATTGCCTTTTTTACACAAAATACATCCAGACAGGCGTTATCATCCCTACCTCTGATTTTGTCAAGAATCTTAGTGAGACCTTGAGCAACACTCTTCCTATTGCAGAGGTTTCTGACCCAGACCTGCCAATTATGCTACAATCAAATTCGGCGCTTTGGTTACATTCGAAAAATACCTTTCAACTGAGGCTTCATCTACACTTGTAATGTCTCTCATTTTGTCTCGTGCTGATTACTGTAAAACTCTGGTTTCTGGTCTTCCAGCCTTTTTATCTCCTCCGTTGCAGCGCATACACAAGATCT
>CM060314.1:81194734-81204734 GCA_030674185.1 Monoplex corrugatus
AAAACAGGATTGAACTATAGACATCAGATGTTCCACCAACTGAGTCATAACTCATACAACTACTACTGCTGGTGAGCAAAATAGGCAGTAAGCAATACCATCTGTCAGGCTGTGACCTATATTCTAAACTGTGATCAAGTGGGATAATCCGCTTCCTCTCTAGCATTCTCTTTCCCTCTGTCATGAACACACGCTCTCAACCACGCTATTCACACATATATTCTCTCTCTCTCTCTCTCTCTCTCTCTCTCTCTCTCTCTCTCTCTCTCTCTCTCTTTCTTTTTTTTTTTTCTTTTTTTTCCTCTTTCCCTCTGTCATGAACACACTCTCAATCTCGCGCCCAGTTTCAGTTTCAGTTTCTCAAGATGACGTCTCTTCGCTAGGAACGAATTCTATATGCACTAACGGCACAGGTGCCATGTGTATGGTGATCATGGCACTAGGCTTAAGCCTGCACATAAACCTATGACCTGGCCAGGTCCTGAGCCCTACCTAGCTATGTTTTACCCAGTCTATATTTTATACTGGAATTTTATCAGCCTGACACTGGTATAATGTTGGTTACACGTAAATAACATGTGTATCTGTGTATTACATTTTCAAAAAAAAAAAAAAGGAACATATCTATAAAAAAAATAAAAAAATAATTTAAGGTCTGAATCACAATGCAACTAGCTATTCTGTATAAACTCGTAACATATGACAGATGCAGAAGCCCCGTCCCCTCCCCCCCCCCCCACCAATCCTAGTCAGTGTCAGTGGTCAGTATCCCCGTCTGTCACACGCCCAAACAACCCCTACACACATACTCCTCTCTCTCTCTCTCTCTCCCTGGATGCGTGTGAGTGTGTGTGGGTGTGGGTGTGTGGAAAAGATTTTGGTTTGTCTAAACCTAGACAAATTATTGGCCTGAATGTGGGAACACTGTTCTGATATTTTTTGTTGTTGTTTTCTTTGCATTATGTAGTAGTGGTAAAATGGATGATTGTTCATTATATATGATTTGAATATGTTCGACTGTTCAAGGAATGGATGTTCGATATTTTTTTTGATTATGTGTGAAGAATTTGCGCACATACAAAGAGTGGATTATGTGTCGCACTACTGGAAAATTGTTATCCCCCTTGTCAAAAGACCTTTTCGGGTAATGACAATAAACAGTTTCAGTTTCAGTTTCTCTCTCTCTCTCTCTCTCTCTCTTCTCTGTCTCTCCATGTCTCTGTCTCTGTTTCTTCTCTGTCTCTCCATGTCTCTGTCTCTGTCTCTGTATCTCTCTCTCTCTCTCCTTTTTTCTTTCTCTCTTTCTCCCTCCCTCTCTCTCTCTCTCTCTCTAAATACACTCACACTGACACGCACACAAACACAAACACATACACACATCTAATATCACTTATAGTGAAAAGACGTTTAATCAAGCAACATGCACACATGCCCATGCACACACACACATACGCATGCACACACACATTTGTTGCCAGTTAAATATTAAAATTGTACTGGCTAACAACAACAACAACAACAACAAACACAAACACACACATACACACACACAAACACACATACACATACACATTCAGAGAGAGAGAGGGGGGGAGAGAGATATGTATACAGACAGACAGACAGATAGACAGACAGAGATAGAGAGGCAGAGAAACAGAGACAGAGAGATATTGACAGTGACAGAGAGAAGGAGAGAGAGAAAGAGAGAAATAGAGAGAGGGAGGGAGAGAGAGAAGCACATGCTCACACATACACACAAACGCGCGCGCGCACACACACACACGCGCGCGCGTGCGCACATACACACACACACATACACACACACAACACACACACATACGCAACACACACACACATACACACACACACACGCGCGCGCGTGCGCACATACAGACACACATAAACACACACATAAACACGCACACACACACATACACACACACACATACACACACACAACACACACACACATACGCAACACACACATACACACATACACACACACCACACACGCGCGCGCGCGTGCGCGCGCGCACATACAGACACACATAAACACACACATAAACACGCACCCACACACATACACACACACACATACACACACACAACACACACCACACATACGCAACACACACACACACACAACAACACACACACACACGCGCGCGCATACATATACTTTACACTATTCGAACCATATGCGCTCTCAGGGGGACTGAACATCTGCAAAGACTTCGCAGTACTGACACTGACGCCTGTATGTTTACACTGCAGAACAGACATGGGGCATTGACTTCCTTCAGCTGGCCGTTTACACTGGAGGTTATTCAAGAAAGATTTATCCAACTCGGGCAATTCCATGCGCTCTCTGTGATCTGGCTGACTTCTTAAGCTCTGGCAACAAGGTCTAGAAATGGGGAATATGGGGTGTGTTTGCACATGTGTGTGCGTGGTGTGTGTGTGGTGTGTGAGTGTGTGTGTGTATGCGTGTGTGTATGTGTGTGTGTGTGTGTGTGTGTGTGTGTGTGTGTGTGTGTGTGTGTGTGTGTGTATGTTTGCAACTGGAGCTGAAATGAATTCACCAAATGAATAAATAAATAAACAAATGAACCAAAAATGAATGTAGAAAAACTGAATAATACATAAATAGATAAAGAAATAAAGAAAGAAATAAAGAAACAAATAAATGAATAAGTAAAGACATAAGTAAGAAAGAAAGAAAGAAAATAAGAAAGAAAGAAAGAAAGAAAGCCAATGTTTATGTCGCCATCGAGGATCAAACTTAAGACATCAGATCATAATCCACAACTCTGTCATCTGAACCAACCAGCCTGGTTAAACCTGGGTAATTATTATCATTGTTATTTGGTTTAAAGCCCGGCCAATTGCGTTCAGCCATATCAGGGCTATAACCGTTTCAATACATACACAATACTTCAACAGTGGGAAAAAAAGGGAAAAAGTACACATATAAGTGCATTCGCGTACATGATCTAAAGAGATGCCCCTGGCGTTGATCACTCCGTCCAATTTATCACACAGAGGATTAAGAAAAACACACTGAATACAAATTTAAACAAAACTAAGGACACTAAAGCATATATAAAAACGGGCCCAAATTACCTAAGTTTGCTTCCGCATATCTCATTTCACTACAGCCAAAAGTGCACTTAATACATGTACCCAATCATCAATCCTAAGAGAAAATACGTAAGACTTTATCGAACATAATTATACAGGTGAATGGACCAGTAAGACAGAAAATGATAGGAAGAAATGACAGAAAGCCAAGGAGCAAAGCAGAGGCAAAAAGAGTGAAAAGAGGAAAAGAAGAAATTTTTAGTATAGAATATCCAGAAGGTGGGGATATCATTTATACTGAAAGAGCCCCCGGCATCCTCACGGGGGATTGTAGTCTTAGATGGTTGGCATGGCATCGAGTGGAAGTACTTGGCAAACAGGTCGTATGGATTTTCAGGTTGGTCTTCAGTGCAGATAAACACTATCGGGGACTGTGTGGCCCAGTGGTTTAAGCACCTGCTTAGGACGCCAGAAACTCGGATTCGAATCCTGAATCTGGGTGCTAGTCTTTCGAATGAGACGATGACCGGAAGTTCCATGTGCAGCACGCATTCAGCGCATGTTAAAGATCTCACAGCAACAAACGAGTTGTTCCACGCAAAACAAAAAAAACAAACAAACAAAATTGTAGAAAAATCCGCTTTCATAAGGTAAACAAAAATATCATCATCATCATCATCATCAGGTGCCCTGGCGCATGGCGTTGGCGACCATGGACTTCCAACCATCTCTATCTCTCATTGCCCCCAGCATCTCCCCCACCCTCCTCATCCCCAGCCACTCTGCAAGTCCGTCCAGCATTCTCTCCCTGGGTCTACCTGGTGCTCTCTTTCCCTCCAGCTTTCCCGTTGTGACCAGGTGCTCCAAATCTCCCTTCCTCATAAAATGGCCTATAAATGTTGCTTGTCTTTTCCTAATCTTCCTTATGAGTGATCTACTTGTGTCTGCCTCCATCAAGACTGTCTCGTTTGTTTTCTTTGCTGCCCATGGAACTCTCAACATTCTTCTGAGAAACCACATCTCTGCTGCCTCGATCCTGCTCTGGCTTTGCTTGCTGACTTTCCACGCCTCGCATCCGTACAACAGTATTGGTTCTATATAACATTAAAGGACTCTCTTTCTGATGTTAATTGATAGGCATTTGTTGGTAAGAATGCTTGTCATCTTCTTGAATGCTGTTTTGGCTTGGCCGATTCTGCCAGCTATTTCCGATGTGCATCTGCCGTCTGATGAAATGACCGTTCCCAGGTATTTGAACTTATTAACCTGTGTCAAGGTTGTGCCATTTGCTGTTATTTTGCATGAGGGGATTTCATGTTTTTTACTGATCACCGTGACTTCAGTCTTCCTGCTGTTTAGTTCCAACCCCTTACCTTTGCTTACTATTTCTAGTATATTCACAAGGTTTTGTAGGTCCCTTTCATTTTCTGCAATTAGCACGGTGTCATCTGAGTACCGAATGTTGTTTATCATTTTCCCTCCAACCTTTAATCCAGGGTCTTTTTTTTAGGTTTCTCACGATGTTTTCGCTATATAGTGAAAACAGATCTGGTGACGAAACACAACCCTGCCTGACTCCTCTTTTGATGTTTTGAAAAGAGCTTATATTGTTTTCTATTCTCATTGCAGTTGTTTGTTCCCAGTACATATTCCTGATTATTCGTAGATCTTTTCCATCAACATTGAGTCTCTCCAGTTGGTTGATCAATTCTTAATCAACCAACTGGAGTCAACAAAGCATAAATACAAATCCTTATTCATCTCAATTGACCTCTCTATGATAGTTCTTAGGATGTATATGGCATTAATAGTTCCTTTCCCCTCCACAAATCCACACTGTTCTTCTGCTATTTGTCTTTTGATTCTATTCCTTGTCCTCATCATGATTATTCTAAACAGGATTTTTGTTACATGACTCATCAAACTGATTGTGCGATGGAGTTCGCATTCTATAGCCCCTGTCTTCTTTGGAAGTGCAATGAAAATTGATTTTGACATATCTCTGGGGATTTTTCCAGTGTCATAAATTTCATTTAGGACGACTGTTATTTTTTCTATGCCAAATTCCTCCAGGGCTTCAATCATCTCTTTAGTAATGTTGTCTGGTCCAGGGGCTTTTCCTGGTTTCATCTTTTTCAGTGCTGCTCTAACTTCATCATTCATTATGGGTAGTCCTTCAAATTTCTTTTTTATAATCTGTTCTTCGTTTCTGTCATCCTCAAAAAGGTCTTTAATGTACTCTCCCCATCTGTCTAATATTTTGCCTTTTTCCATGATAAACGTGCCATCTTTCGATTTTAAGCAACCAGTTGATGTGTATGTATTTTTCCTGTGGACAATTTCTTCAATCCGTCTGTACATACCCTGAGGATCCGTTTTGTGTCGGTCTTCTATCTCTTTGCATTTTGTGTTCAGCCAAGCTTCCTTAGCTTCATTGCACCTATACCTGATTTCTTTGTTTATCTTCCTGTATATCTCCTCGTTTCTCTTTGCCTTCCTCCTTTCCTCCATCAGGCTCAAAATTGTATTAGTCATCCAACTCTTTTTTGCTTTTCTATCTGCCTTAGGGATTTCCTCACAAGCTTCATTTATAGAACTTCTCAACTTTGTCCATTGTTCCTCACTGTCACCAACGTCTTCCAGAGCACTGAATTTGTTTTGAACATGTACATTACATTTTTGACGTATCATGTCATCTGTCTTTAAGAGTCCATGTAGGTCTGTTTCCTTTTCCTCAATTTCAGCCTAAACCTTCCCACTACAGGATTGTGGTCACTGTTGCAGTCTGCGCCTGGTAGTGTTTTTACTGACAGTAAAGAATTTCTAAATCTTTTGTTGATCAGGATGTAGTCAATTTGATTTTTGGTATTATCTCCTGGACTCATCCAAGTCCATTTTCTTCTGTTAGGCTGCTCAAACCAGGTGTTTCCTACTATGAACTCATTCATCTGTGCCCATTCTACAAGTCCCCCCCCCCCCTCCCTTTCATTTTGTGTACCAAGACCATGAGGTCCAACTATATCCTCCACCCTATCCTGTCCCACTTTAGCATTAGAATCTCCCATTATGACTGTAACTTCTTGTGATTTACATTGGACCTTGGCCATCTCTAAAATTTCGTAGAAGTTGTCGATGTCTTCCTGAGTACTTGCGGATGTTGGTGCATACACCTGTATGATGTTAATATCAAAAGGTTTGCCTCCGAATTTGACCAGTAAAACTCTGTCGGACACTGCCCAGTATCCCTTAACTGCTTTTGATTTGTCTTTGTCCATTATGATGCCAACTCCTCTTTCATGTGAATTACCACCAGAGTATATCACTGTATATTCTCCTGATGTTATCATGCCTACCCCCTTCCATCTCACTTCCCCCAGTCCTAAAATACTGATGTTAAGCCTTTCCATCTCTATTTTGATGTTGTCTAATTTACCTTTCTGCAGCATTGTTCTGATGTTCCATGTTGCTATTTTGGTGTTGAAATTAAATTCAACACCAAAATTAAATTAAATTCAAAACAAAAATATGCTCATAGAGAAAAGAAAAAGGTGGCGCTGCACGGCGGCGAAGTCCTCTTAACCGAGGAAACCAGCCTGAATTTCACATGGTAAATCCATTGTGACAAAAACCAATCAATCAATCAATCAATCAACCAACCAACAAATCAATCAATCACTTATTCACTGACTGACTGACTCACTCACTCACTCACTCAATCAATCAATTAATCAATCTATCGATCGATCGATCAATCAATCAGTTGATCGATCGATCAATCAATGTCGCTGAGTTTTTCCGTGATAAACCAGTCTCAGAACTGAGAAAGCTGGCAAGGCCAGAACTAGTGTCCAAGACATTTGCGTGTATGTTCGGTTTACAGTTTCAGCAGGCTTGTGAGAGACGAGGAGAGGAGAAAAATAATGTTTATCTGTATGTTCAGTAATTTGTCTCAGGTATGCGTTTGGAGAAGAGAGTCAGTCAAGCTACTGTTTCACAAACGATATGTCAGTCTGTTCTTGAGGCTGTCACTTATGGCTCGTTCTCAGGACAAGCGGTGGTAAGGTGGGCTCATTGCAAAGGAGAATAATTATTGGCTATCGAGTGGCGTCGGGGAGCTTGGGAGATGATTGTCTGGACAGTGGCGAGGCATTGATGTACCGCGTCCCATCTGCACCTTCATCGTGTTTTTTTATTTTGTTTTTGTTTTTGTTTTGGTTTGTTTGTTTGTTTGTTTTTAAGGATCACCGCACTCAGGGAGGTTACCTTTGCGCTCACCTTTTTTTTGTTTGTCCCATTTTTTGCAGCACCTTATTGGCCACATAAACTGACACAGGGTTTTTGTTTGTTTGTTTGTGTGTTTTATTTTACAATGCGATGATGCTGGTGTCGATGAAGATGATAATCATGATGCTATGGAGTTCCATCTAGGACTGAGACTGCATGACAGGGCTGTACTTTATGCTTACTATCATAATATATCCTGGCGTCAACCAGGCCCGAGAGATATAGACACCTGCGGTGCTGGTCAGAATGTTTGAGCAACACCCTCAATGACGCATTTGTGAAGTGGATGAGACTCGACTGTGTGGTGCCAGTCTTCCCAACGAGCCCATAGCACACCCAACTCTGGGTAGGAGCCGGTTAGAGCCGAAAAATCCCACAATGATTTTTGAAGCTACTGATGGGGATTCGAACCCACAACCTTCCAGTCAGTAGTCAGTTGCGTTAACCACTACGCCACGGCGACTGGTACCTGTCGTGTTTCTTGTTAATTACAGGAGAGAAATTATTGGCACAACTGATAAAAGTTCAAGAAGTGAAGCTAAGAACATGTTCAACAATTCACAGAGAGAGAGAGAGGGAGACAGACAGACAGACAGACACAGAGAGAGACAGACAGAGACAGACAGAGAGACAGACAGACAGACAGAGAGACAGAAGGAGAGAGAGAGAGGGAGAGAGAGAGGGAGAGAGAGACAGAGGGAGGGAGAGAGAGGGAGGATCCATCATTAGCTATGAGGGACCCAAGCCAGAAATTGTCTCAACGGCAGCGAAGACAACAACAGCACTGTCTATACTGAAACCTGTACACAAGGACAGCAAACATCTCCATGAAACACAAGATCAGGCTCTTAAATACGCTAGTGTATTCCATCTTCCTGTATGCATGTGAGACATGGGCCCTCACAGCGGACATGGAAAGACGAATCCAAAGCCATGGGAATGAGATGTTATCGCACGATATTAAAGATCAGGTACACTGATCATATTACCAATGAAAACATGCACCAAACCATCAAACAGCACACTGGGCCATACATAATAATAATAATAATTACAATATTTATATAGCGCAAAATCTTGATAAAATCAAATCTAAGCGCTGAAGCAGACACACACGCAAGCACGCACGCACGCACGCACGCACACGCACGCACACACACACACACACACACCACACACACACACACACACACACACACACACACACACACGCATGGCTATAAATGGGGAGAAAGAATAAAAGCAATAAAAGCAAGAATAAAACCAATGGAAAATTATAGAGAGCATAGCATATACAATTATATATTATAACCATGTGATTCCCTCCGAGCGGAGACAGGCTGCAGAGGGGGGGGGGGGGGGGTTGAGTGAGGTTAGGATTTTATGCGGAGGAGAAAAGGTGAGTTTTGAGAGCGGACTTGAAGGAGACAAAAGTAGGTTGCTGACGGACTGAGAGAGGAAGTTTGTTCCAGGAGAGTGGACCAGAAACAGAGAAGGCTCGTGGACCATAGGTATTGAGCTTAGTGCGTGGAAAGCGAAAAGTCAGAGGATCGGAGGCAGAGCGGAGGGTACGTGAGGGAAGATAGATCTCAAGTAGGCTTGACAGGTAATCGGGGGCTGCGTTATTGAGGCTTTTGTAGCACATGGTGTCTAGTTTGTACTGTATGCGCTTTGATACAGGGAGCCAGTGAAGTTGTGCCAGGAGAGGAGATATGTGGTCAGCTTTTTTCTTTTTGAGTACAAGGCGTGCAGCATTGTTTTGAATGCGCTGTAGGATGTGAATGGTGGAGGCAGGAAGACCAGACAGGAGTGAATTGCAATAGTCAATGCGAGACATTATGAAGGAGAGAACGAGTTTTGCAGTTGTTTCGACAGAGAGATACTTCCTGATCAGCCTTATACGATGGAGATGATAGTAGCAGGATCTGGCAGTTTGAGAAACAAAGTTGTTCATGGAGAGGGTAGAGTCAATGCAGACACCAAGGTTTTTAGCTGAATCAGAAATTGGGACTGATGTGTTACATAATGGAGAGAAAGAGGAGGCAGCTGAGAAAGTTTCTGACGGGTGCCAATGAGGATAGCTTCTGTTTTGTCGTCATTAAGCTGAAGTCTATTGTGTGTCATCCAGTTCTTAATGTCCGAGTAACACTCAGTGGTGCGAGTCAACAGGCGCTGTATATTATCAGGTGAGTCACTGTCTTGAAGTTGGGTGTCATCAGCATAGAAGTGGTGTTTTATAGAATGGGAGTTGATGATGGTGGACAGGGGGAGGTGTAAAGAGTGAAAAGAACAGGGCCAAGGACAGATCCTTGTGGAACACCACAGGTCAGGTATGCAGGTTGAGAGTAAGTGCCATTGATGAGAACGGTTTGTTTTCTGTTGGATAGGTATGAAGTGAACCAAGACAGAGCAATGTCAGAGATGCCAAAAGTATGATGAAGTCTAGAAAGGAGAATACCATGATCAATGGTATCAAAGGCTGCAGACAGATCAAGGAGTGTGAGGAGAGAGACTTTGCCAGTATCAGTTGCAAGGAGGAGATTGTTGAGAATGTGTAGTAGGGCAGTTTCAGTGCTATGGCACTGGCGGTAGGCTGACTGGAAAGGATTGAGGAGATTGTTGGCAGACAGGTGAG
>CM060314.1:81212234-81214734 GCA_030674185.1 Monoplex corrugatus
AGTCCTCAAATCTACACACAGCAACTCCACGAATCTACAGCAACTCCTCTATCTCTGACAGCAGGCTTACACTTCAATCTTCCCATCACTCTCTTTCAACCCACAGTTACGCTTTATTTATAACATCATGGAAAGTTCCCGAATATTCTCGGCTTTTCCCTAGATTTTCAACCAATCATAGCTGCATTCTCAAACATTCCCTTTCTGGAATATTCTATAGATCTAGCCAATCATTGTACAGGTTAAATTTGTTTACGATTTCCGGAACATTCTAGAAAGGTCTAAGGTATTCTACACTTTTCTTGTCATTTCTAGATTGTTCCAAAGGATTCTACATATTTCCATACAGCGAAATCAAATTTAAACATACATTTTCAGTGTTAGCATAAACTAAAACAAATATTCTCGATTCATTATCGAGTGAAACACAGACTAATCTTCAAGAGCGAACAGCAGCGAGTAGCTGAATCGACAGACACATTTTGACGTCACACTTTTTTTTATCGGCATTCGCACTTTCACATTGAGTTTCTCTTTTTTTTTGAAATGTAACAATCATCATCATCATATGGCGCAAAATCTTGACAATTCAAATCAAAGCGCACTCACGCACCAGACATACGCATACAATCGACAAAGACCGCCTTAACGATACTTGATATTTAAAAAAACAGAACCTACTCAAACTGGGGGAACGAAGTAGTTGCATAATTTGTTGCTGGGGAAAGAAGTGGGTGTTTAAATTGGATTTAAAGCAGAAAGGGTAGGTGTTGGGCGAGGGGAGAGTGGAAGTCTATTCCAGGCAGACACAACCACCCTCTGACTTGAATCTATAATACTGTACAAGGCTAAAACCGGTATAGAAGGACAAGAACATCTATAATACTGTACAAGGCTAAAACCGGTATAGAAGGACAAGAACATCTATAATACTGTACAAGGCTAAAACCGGTACAGAAGGACAAGAACATCTATAATACTGTACAAGGCTAAAACCGGTATAAAAGGACAAGAACATCTATAATACTATACAAGGCTAAAACCGGTACAGAAGGACAAGAACATCTATAATACTGTACAAGGCTAAAACCGGTACAGAAGGACAAGAACATCTATAATACTGTACAAGGCTAAAACCGGTACAGAAGGACAAGAATATCTATAATACTGTACAAGGCTAAAACCATATAGGACAAGAATATCTATAATACTGTACAAGGCTAAAACCGGTACAGAAGGACAAGAACATCTATAATACTGTACAAGGCTAAAACCGGTATAGAAGGACAAGAATATCTATAATACTGTACAAGGCTAAAACCGATACAGAAGGACAAGAACATCTCCATGGAACACAAAAAGCCAGGGTCTTACGTGCACTAACATATTTCATCGCCCTATTTTCGTGCAAGACATACGCCATCACTGTGGATTTGAAGGACGAATGCAAGTCATAGAAACGAGGTATTACGACATTATACCAAACATCACATACTCTGATTGTATCACCAATGAACAAGTCCTCCAAACACATTCATCAAGCAGTATATTGGAAAATATAAAGATCTCCTGACATCAATTACAAAACAAAAAAAACACACACACACACAGAGAGAAACAACAACAACAAAAAACTATATTGGTATGGACATGTAAAAAGACCCAATAGACCCAAATCACCACCACCCCTCCGCCAGGGAAATGTTGTGGGACGGAGGCAGCAGTGTAGACAGAAAAAAGCGATGAACTACAACGTTGCGGAATGGACAGAGACACCATTTTGTATAGACCCAGGCTTTGGCACACAACTGACAGAACTGGAGGAATCTGGTGAACAGTTCTTTAGTGGGACGTCTCAAGGCTTTTTCACGGAGTTAAGGGAGAAGAAGAAGAAGAAGAGTAGAGAAGAAGAAGGATGGAAAGTTGGCTGAGTTTCATCCACTAAAAAGCAGAGAAGTAACGACACATTTTATCTGCAGACATCTTTCGTCTGAATCCGTCTTTTGTTTGTGCGTTTAAAAGGAGACTTGACTCTCCATCATCACCCCCCCCCCCCATCTCCCCCCCTCAAAAGTTCCATCTTTTACCAATCATCTTTCTCATTACGCACGCGCGTGCACGCAAACACACACACACACACACACACACACACACACACACACATACAGAGATAGAGACAGAGAGAGAGAGACAGACAGACAGAGAGAGAGAGAGAGAAAGAGAGAGAGAGAAAGACCTGTAGACAGACAGACAGAGACACAGAGACAAAGAGAGAGAGAGAGACAGACAGACAGACAGAGACACAGAGACAGAGACAAACAGAGAGAGAGAGAGAGAGAACGCACATACAACACACAAAGACAACGCAACAACAAAACCACAACACACACACACACATACACACACAACACATAACACACACAACACACACAACACACACACACACACACACACACACACACACACACAACACACACACACACACACACACACACACACA
>CM060314.1:81234734-81237234 GCA_030674185.1 Monoplex corrugatus
GTATCTTAGGGATCCCCTTGACGTGGAGGGGGGTACTGTGTGTCTTAGGACTTCCCTCCGTGTGGTGGAGAGCATTGTGTGTCCCCTTGACGTGGTCAAGGGCGTTGTGTTTCTTAGGGACCCCCCTTGACGTGGTCGGGGCCATTGTGTATCTTGGGGATCCCCTTAACATGGTGGAGGGCATTGTGTATCTTAAAGACCCCCTTGACGTGGTTGGGGATATTGTGTGCCTTAGGGACTTCCTTGACGTGATCAGGGTATTGTGTGTCTTAGGGACCCCCTTGACGTGGTTGGGGATAATGTGTGTCTTAGGGATTTCCTTGACATGATCAGGGGTATTGTGTGTCTTAGGGACCCCCCTTGACGTGGTTGGGGATAATGTGTGTCTTAGGGAACCCCCTTGACGTGAACGAGGGAATTGTGTCCTGGAGACCCCTCTTGACATGGTGGGGGCAGGGCGGTATTGTGTGTTTTAGGGACCCCCTTGACGTGGTGGTGGTGGGGTATTGTGTGTCTTAGGGACTCCCCTTGACGTGGTGGTGGTGGGGTATTGTGTGTCTTAGGGACTCCCTTGACGTGGTGGTGGTGGGTATTGTGTGTCTTGGGGACTCCCCTTGACGTGGTGGTGGTGGGGTATTGTGTGTTTTAGGGACTCCCCTTGACGTGGTGGTGGTGGGATATTGTGTCTTAGGGACTCCCCTTGACGTGGTGGTGGTGGGGTATTGTGTGTTTTAGGGACTCCCCTTGACGTGGTGGTGGTGGGGTATTGTGTGTCTTAGGGACTCCCCTTGACGTGGTGGTGGTGGGGTATTGTGTGTTTTAGGGACTCCCCTTGACGTGGTGGTGGTGGGGTATTGTGTGTTTTAGGGACTCCCCTTGACGTGGTGGTGGTGGGGTATTGTGTGTTTTAGGGACTCCCCTTGACGTGGTGGTGGTGGGATATTGTGTGTCTTAGGGACTCCCTTGACGTGGTGGTGGTGGTGTATTGTGTGTCTTAGTGACTCCCCTTGACGTGGTGGTGGTGGGGTATTGTGTGTTTTAGGGACCCCCTTGACGTGGTGGTGGTGGGGTATTGTGTCTTAGGGACTCCCCTTGACGTGGTGGTGGTGGGGTATTGTGTGTCTTAGGGACTCCCCTTGACGTGGTGGTGGTGGAGTATTGTGTGTCTTAGGGACAACCCTTGACGTTGTGATGGTGGGGTATTGTGTGTCTTAGGGACTTCCCTTGACGTGGTGGTGGTGGGGTATTGTGTGTTTTAGGGACTCCCCTTGACGTGGTGGTTGTGGGATATTGTGTCTTAGGGACTCCCTTGACGTGGTGGTGGTGGGGTATTGTGTGTCTTAGGGAACCCCCTTGACGTGGTGGTGGTGGGATATTGTGTGTTTTAGGGACTCCCCTTGACGTGGTGGTGGTGGGGTATTGTGTGTTTTAGGGACTCCCTTGACGTGGTGGTGGTGGGGTATTGTGTGTCTTAGGGAACCCCCTTGACGTGGTGGTGGTGGGGTATTGTGTGTCTTAGGGACTCCCCTTGACGTGGTGGTGGTGGGGTATTGTGTGTCTTAGGGACTCCCCTTGACGTAGTGGTGGTGGGATATTGTGTGTTTTAGGGACTCCCCTTGACGTGGTGGTGGTGGGATATTGTGTGTCTCAGGGACTCCCCTTGACGTGGTGGGGATATTGAAGGTACTGTGTGTCTTATGGACCCCCCCTTGACGTGGTGGGTAATTGAGGGTACTATGTGTCTTATGGACCCCCCCTTGACGTGGTGGGGATATTGAAGGTACTATGTGTCTTATGGACCCCCCCTTGACGTGGTGGGGATATTGAGGGTACTATGTGTCTTATGGACCCCCCCTTGACGTGGTGGGGATATTGAAGGTGCTATGTGTTTTATGGACCCCCCTTGACATTGTCAGGGGGCATTGTGTATCTCAAGAACCCTTAGAGTTATGCCAGCTGTAGCTGCCACTTTTGGTAGGGCCATCTGAGCCAGACAGGTTGAAGGGTAGAGGCCTGGCAATGTGCGATCTCCAGTCCTCCAGAATTGGGACTGGGCAAAGGACTAACGACCAGCCCAGCAGCATAACTCCATAGTCAAGGAAAAAGACCAGACAGCACCAACACGGCCACCTCAAATCTCATCAAGGCCAGCAGCCTGCACTTCAAGAAATATGTGCCATTTGAACTATCAACAGACAGAAGGTAGCCTAAATCGAAGAAAGGTCCAGTACAGCTAAAGAGCAGCCAACACCAGAGGTACATTCTAGACATACAACAAGCGTATGACCAACAACAAACTCAAGATCAGATACTAGAAACAGTTGACAGGAAGAGTTGAAACCCCAAAAGAAACGAGAGGAAATGACTGGAAACACCATATTCCAGGAAACGAGGAGAGAGAGAGACAGAGACAGACGGAGACAGAGACAGAGACACAGACAGAGACGCAGAGAGACAGACAGAGAGAGAAAGAGACAGACAGAAACAGAGAGAGGGACAC
>CM060314.1:81242234-81244734 GCA_030674185.1 Monoplex corrugatus
CTGTCTCTGCCTGTGCCTTTCTTTCTGCCTCTGTTCTGTCTCTCTTTGTCTCTGGTTGTCTGTCTGACTGTCTGTCTCTCTGTCTGTCTGTTGTCTGTCTGTCTGTCTGTCTGTCTGTTCTGTCTTCTCTCTCTCTCTCTCTCTCTCTCTTCTGCATTACTTGTTCCATCATTGCTTCTCTTCTTTATTTTTTTTATTCATCCTTTCTTTTCGCCTATTCGTCCTTACTTTTCGGCTATTCTTCATTTACGCTTTCTTCAGATTTATTTTTTATCTCTTCCATTCTAATTCTTCTGTCCTTTCGTGCTCCGTACCCATGGTAACAGTTCTGTCGTGACAGTCAGAAAGCAGTGTTCTGCGTGTGGCAAGGGGAAAAACTTTGCTTTTGATATATAATAAATACTTCCTGCCATCTATATTAACCGTTTAACGGTCGCGACGAGGTCATCCTTCTATTCTTCTGTTTTGTCTGTCTGTCTGTCTGTCTGTCAGTCTGTCTGTGTCTACATTTATCTCTCCCAACTGTCTCTGTCTCTCTGTCTCTCTGTCCCTCTGTCCCTCTGTCTGCCTGTCTGTCTCTCTCTCTCTCTTTCTCTCTCGCTCTTTCTCTCTCTCTCTATTTCTTTCTCTCTCTGTCTTTCTGTCTGTCTGTCTATCTGTCTGTCTCTCTGTCACCCTGTCTGTCTGTCTCTCTGTCTCTCTACATGTCTGTCTGTTTGATATCTCGAGTTCAGTTCCAACCCGCAACATTAAAAACTGGCCTTTTCACTGCCCAACTTGATGTTTTCATCGTTCTGGCGGTGTCAGCTTAGTGTTTCAAAGATCTTTCCCCACCCTCCCTCTTTCCGTTCCTCAGTTCAAGACCTTACCAGCATGTAAGGTCTTGCGCAGGCTCAGAGAGTCTGCCAGACATATACTGGCACTTACAGACTTATAGGTGCTTAAAGCCAATTGGAGGGAAAATGATAAACAACATTCGGTACGCAGATGACACCGTGCTAATTGCAGAAAATGAAAGGGACCTACAAAACCTTGTGAATATACTAGAAATAGAAAGCAAAGGTAAGGGGTTGGAACTAAACAGCAGGAAGACTGAAGTCATGGTGATCAGTAAAAAACATGAAATCCCCTCATGCAAAATAACAGCAAATGGCACAACCTTGACACAGGTTAATAAATTCAAATACCTGGGAACGGTCATTTCATCAGACGGCAAATGCACATCGGAAATAGCTGGCAGAATCGGCCAAGTCAAAACAGCATTCAAGAAGATGACAAGCATTCTTACCAACAAATGCCTATCAATTAACATCAGAAAGAGAGTCCTTGAATGTTATATAGAACCAGTACTGTTGTACGGATGCGAGGCGTGGACAGTCAGCAAGCAAAGCCAGTGCAAGATTGAGGCAGCCGAGATGTGGTTTCTCAGAAGAATGTTGAGAGTTCCATGGACAGCAAAGACAACAAACGAGACAGTCTTGATGGAGGCAGACACAAGTAGATCACTCATAAGGAAGATCAGGAAAAGACAAGCAACATTTATAGGCCATTTTACGAGGAAGGGGGATTTGGATCCTCTGGTCACAACGGGAAAGCTGGAGGGAAAGAGAGCACCAGGTAGACTCAGGGAGAGAATGCTGGACGGACTTGCAGAGTGGCTGGGGATGAGGAGGGTGGGGGAGATGCTAGGGGCAACGAGAGATAGAGACAGTGGAAGTCCATAATCGCCAACGCCATGCGGCATGGCACCTGATGATGATGATGAAAGCCCAGCCGGCTACGTAGAGCCATATCAGGGCTATAACTATTTCAATACACATACACAGTAGGCCTACTTCAACATGAAGAAGAAAAGAAGGGGGAAACAGAAAATTAAGTACACGTATCAATACATTCGATTTGCGAAGAGCGCATGTGTAATTGTCCGAGTGTGATGACTCCTCTTGAACAAACTGCAGACTCCAACGTCCAGACTCCACCAGGTGGATGTGTCTTGGCGGATCGAACCCACAACCTTCCTATTGGCAGTTTGACATGTTCCCACTTGATTACCGAGCCTGTTGTTTCATAAAGACAGCTCCTGAGGTTTTCATGACATGGGGAATGCGACAGAATAATGTCAGGTGTGGTGTGTTTTTTGAGCTGTAACGAAAAGCAAGAAAAACAACGCCAATGAAATGGTGTTGGAAGAGGCATATCCTTAGATTATGTTTGCAATGCATTGGTATGTGTACTTAGTTTTCTTTCCATTTTTTTTTTTACAAATCTTCCGAGGCATGGTGTACTGTTCTGAGATGGTTATAGCCTTGACATTGCTCTGCGCAGTCTGATAGGCTTTAAACAACACTAACAATAACAATAATCAAATTCCATGGCAGGAGACAGGACAGGGAAAAAACAACAACAAAGAAACAACTAATGACCAAAAAACTTTCTTTTTAAATATCAAATATTCTAAGGTGGTCTTTGTCAATTGTTTCCATATGCCTGGTGTGTGAGT
>CM060314.1:81247234-81252234 GCA_030674185.1 Monoplex corrugatus
AAGAAGAAGAAGAAGAAGAAAGAAGAAGAAGAAGAAGAAGAAGAAGAAGAAGAAGAAGAAGAAGAAGAAGAAGAAGAAGAAGAGAGAAGAAGAAGAAGAAGAGAAGAAGAAGAAGAAGAAGAAGAAGAAGAGAAGAAGAAGAAGAAGAAGAAGAAGAAGAAGAAGAAGAAAAGAAGAAGAAGAAAAGAAGAAGAAGAAAGAAGAAGAAGAAGAAGAAGAAGAAGAAGAAAGAAAGAAGAAGAAGAAAGAAGAAGAAGAAGAAGAAGAAGAAGAAGAAGAAGAAGAAGAAAGAAGAAAGAAAGAAGAGAAAGAAAGAAGAAGAAGAAAGAAAGAAAGAAAGAAGAAAAGAAAAAGAAAGAAAGAAAGAAAGAAGAAGAAAGAAAGAAGAAGAAGAAGAAAGAAGAAGAGAGAAGAAAGAAAGAAAGAAAAGAAGAAAGGAAAGAAAAAAAAAAAGAAAAGCACAAAGATAGATAGTTATATAACCACCCACGAACACTCTGCATTCAGTCCCCATCTCCATCATCCCTTCTTCATTGTCCCCTCTCGACACATGTCTCAACTCCGCTCTCTGATCTCATTGTTAAATCTTGAAGCAGACAGTGAGACAGTAATTATGTCTCTGTTACACTTGTTGGCTGAAATGGTGCGGTCACATCATGAGGCTTCCGAGCAAACAGCCAGCATACAAAGTAGTAGGAAACTCTGGGGAGAACCGGGCAGCAGCAGGTTCTTAGAGGAAAAACCCCCGTCCAACAAGACGTTAGTGTTTCGGCCCTTAACTCCTGACACTCTAAGGGGGCTGGGCCACATCCGGGTCATGACTCCTGGATGCCCCAGCATACAAAGCTTATATCATGAAAAGGCCAGGGGGCGTCCTAAAAATTCAAGATGGATAGAAGGTATGAAAGAAACAACTGAAAGAATGAACCTAACTATGGCGGACGCTACCCACCTGGCCCACGTCCGAAAGCTGCATCCCCACCCCACCCCACCCCTCCTTTTCGACGCTTATTCTTAGTGTTGATTAAAGCCAAGCCGACTGCGTACAGCCATATCAGGGCTATAAAAGTTTCAATACACACACATTACTTCAACAGGAAAAAAAAAAGGAACGGAAAATTAAGCAGACATATCTATGCATTTGTGCATGTAATCTGAGAACATGCCCCTGGCAATGACCACTCCGTCCAATTTATCATACAGTGGAATAAAAATTTAAACATGTCTACGAACACTAAAACATATATATAAACGGGCATAATTTACCTAAAATTGCTACCGCATGTCTCATTTCCCTGGAGCCAAAATCGCACTTAGTATATTACACAATTATCAATCCTAAGAGAAAGTATGTAAGAGTTTATGGTGAATGGACCAGCAAGGCAGAAAAGGATAGAAACAAATGACTTTAAGCAAAAAGAATAAGGCAGAAACGAAGCGAGTGACAGAAGAGAGGAATTTCTAGCACAGAATTTCCAGAGGGTGGATAGAGTGAGGAAGCTGGTGGATAGGATGAGACAGTCAAAGGGTTAAGCTTTTGTTTTGTCGTTGCTAGAATGGTTGACAATGCAGGATGCTGGTGGACAGCGTGAGGAAGTCAAAAGGTTAAGCTTTTACTTTTGCTAACATGGTTGACAATGCATGATGCTGGTGGATAGGGTGGGGGAGTAAAAGGTTAAGCTTTTGTTGTTGCTGGTATGGTTGACAATGCAGGATGCTGGTGGATACGGCGTGGGAGTCAAGACGTTAATACAAAACAAAACAAACAACAACGACAACAACAAACAAGACAGGTGCACATTTTCTGCCAACTGGCCTTTGTCAAGCGTATACAAAAGACAACAAAGAACGAAGACACAACACTTAGGGGGGCGGGGTGGAGGGGGTAAAACAGCAGCAAGCCTTCCCTGACATTTTGTTGGACAAGGGGAAAACAACAGTAAAGATAACGATAACGACGACAACAGCAACAACACAAAGAACGACAACGACATCAGTACCACCACTGAAGTTTGAAGATTATTCAACAGGTACTAATTGTTCATTTCACCAGGCGGCAGATGCACATCAGAAACAGCCAGCAGAATCGGCCAAGCCAAAACAGCATTCAAGAAGATGAAAAGCGCTATCACCGTCAAATGCCTATCAATTAACATCAAGAAGACAGTTCTTGAATGTTAAATGGAACCGATAATGTTATACTTTTGTGTGGCGTGGATAGTCAACACGCAAAGCCAGAACAAGATTGAGGCAGCCGAAAATGTGGTTTCAAAGAAGAATGCTGAGAGTTCCATGGACAGCAAAGAAAACAAGCGAGACAATCTTGGTGGAGGCAGACACAAGAAGACCATTGATAAAGAAGATCAGGAACAAGCAAACAACATGTATTGGACATTTTACGAGGAAAAGGAAATTAGAGCATCCGGTCACAACAGGACAGCTGCAGGAAAGAGAACACCAGGTAGACCCAGGCAGAAAATATTGTACGGACTTGCAGGTTGGCTGAGGACAGAGAGGGTGGAAGATGTGTTTGCAGCGACAAGGGGTAAATTCGTATAGAGGGCCATGATCGCCAACGATATGTGGCAGGGCATCATGATGATGATGATGATGATGATGATGATGATGATGATGATGATGATGATGTCTCATTGCAGTCAGACAATTCCATATTTCATTTTCACCAGCTCAACGAAACGAAACACCAGACAAATCTTGATGCTGGTCCCCCCCCCCCCCCCCATCATGATTATGTGTGTGTGTGTGTGTGTGTGTGTGTGTGTGTGTTGTTCGTTCGTTCTTTGTGTGTATGTGTGTGTGTGTGTATGTGTGTGTGTGAGTGTGTGTGTGTGTATGTGTGTGTGCGCGTGCATGTGTGTGTATAAGTGTGTGTATGTGTGTGTGTGTGTATGTATGTATGTGTGTGTGAGTGTGTGTGTATGCGTGCGTGTGTGTATGTGTATGTGTATGTGCGTGTGTGCGTGTTTGCGTGCGCGTATGTGTGTGTGTGTGTGTTTGCGTGTGTGTGTGTGTGTGTATCTCTTGTGTGTTTGTGTTTGTGTGTTGTGTTTGTGTGTGTGTGTGTATTTGTGTGTGTGTGTGTCTATCTGTCTGTCTTTCTGTGTGTATGTGTGGGCGAGTGTGTGTGTGTTTGTTCGTTCGTTCTTTGATTTAACGTCTTTTCACTGTAAGTGATATTAGACAGGGGAGGGGGGGGGGGGGGGGGGGAAGAAAAAATGCATGAATAAAATAAAATGGAGAACGATAGTTGGACGGGTTGGATTGGGGCAGAGGGGAGACAGAAGAAAAAGTCATAAATAGGTGGTCATCATCATCATCATCAGGTGCCCTGCCGCATGGCGTTGGCGATTATGGACTTCCATCTGTCTCTATCTCTCGTTGTGTCCCAGGTACAGCATGGAACTAATTCTGGCGATATCAAAGACAGATCGATGCTGTTGCCCGGTGTTTGGAAACATCAGAATTTCTAGTGACACTCCCATCATTCAAAAGGTAAAGCGCACTGTCAACTATATTTTCTACCAACCGATTTCTTGTAACAGTACAACAGTCTTTTTTCCGAAAACGGGGAGTGGGAATTAATGTCTCCACCTATTAGCCATTTACCGTGCTGCAGATCCGGAATCGTACGCAGCCACTCTGTGTTGTGGTCATTTGGACTGTTAGCAGGTAGACTGACAAAACGTTCGGATTAATAAATTACTGAATTGTACTGTGGTGGCACAAGCCGTAAGTCTTCAAGATGATGTTAAAACTGGGAAGTGAATATGTGATACTGCAACTCTTTAAGTATTATACATGTATATCGCAAGTGGCAACCTTTTCCCGGAATTCCCTAAGTCATATATTGGTGGATAATATAATTTTGGGAATTGGGAAGTTTGGTTGGAATAACATTAAGCGACTGCAAAATAAATATTTCACACTGATTCGATGCGAGAAAATGTTCCAGTTATGCGGAATTGGTGGAAATAGATCTACAATTCCACTGTAAAAATTTATTTGTGATTGTTGTCGCATTTTCATTGTTGGCTAATCTATTTCAAATTAATGGTTATTTGTTTGATAATCACGAAGACTTTGGTTTTCTGTGTACGGGAAAAAATGGCAAAAACAAACAAACAAACAAAACTATGGGAAGAAGTCCTTCGAATAAAGATAAGAGTTAGATTCAGAACAGAAACAAATAACAAATAAATAAAACAATGGTATACACGCCTTCCAATGAACAGAGAATATAGTCCGACTGAGTCCTGATAATCTGACTTAATCCTAGCGTTTATATACTTTCAACAAGAACATTGTCAGAAATGACAAGGGAAAAAGTCCTGTGACATGAAACGTTGATAACTAGATCTATTAAAACATTTCATAAGGCAGCCACCACGGTACACAGTTGTCAAAATGAAGGAACCGTCCTCGGGGAAATCTTGAGGCGTGTAGCCGTGAAGATCGTGATCCTGTTGTCCTCCTAGGGGTCTCCCAAAACAGATCTCGAATGTGTCTTCCGAGGTTCCCCGCTATAACGCTGCTTCCTCTGGTAGTGAGGTGAATATTGTCGTGTAGAAACTGCTGGTTAGTATGAAGGTTTTCATGGGAGACAAAAGATATGTTTTTTTTATGTCAACAAGCTCAGCAGATAAGAAGGCGTTGAACAAATTCCGCTGAACCTCCATACGTGCATGTCGTGCAGGGGCGACCTTGCTGATGACTATCTTTGAGTTTGGGTAAGTTTGTGTTACATGTTTAATGCAAGAAGCGAGATGTTGAGTTGTTGCTGCAAGATCTTTTTTATTCAGTTCGTAGACACCGCAATGGAAAACAATACAGTCTGCAGGGTTGTCAATTTTGGATAGTGTCTTGTCTAAAGAACTTTTGATATCATGAATGTTATTCACAGGACACGAGTCTCCTTCGAAACCATAAGATCGTCCCAGTCATCTTGAGTTGACACCTTTCAATACCGAATCATGTATAGT
>CM060314.1:81257234-81264734 GCA_030674185.1 Monoplex corrugatus
TTTTCGATATAGTATGTATTAGACAGGCCCAGCCACGTCTGGCTGAGACAGTGAGAGAGAAAGGGACAGAGAGAGAGAGAGAGAGAGAGAGAGAGAGAGATTGTGTGTGTGTGCGTGTGTGTGTGTGTGTGTGTGTGTGTGTGTGTGTGTGCGTTGTGTGTGTGTGTGTGTGTGTGTGTGTGTGTGTGTGTGTGTGTGTGTGTGTGTGTGTGTGTGTGTCTGTGTGTGTGTGTGTGTGTGTGTTCTATTTCTTTTAATAATGTAGGGTTTGTAACTTTCGTCCTTCAGTCCCTGGCTGTTCGTTTGGGTATTGTTGTTGATAACGGTGTTTATTTTTACACTGTGTGTCTTGCATTGAGTGATCCTTTCTCATCTGTACTTACAGGTACTTTCCCAGTTCACTGCCCTTTTTGGTTTTTGTTGTTATTGTTGTTGATGTTGTGTATTGTTGTTGTTTTTGTTTGTATGTTCATTTATTTGTTGGCTTGTTTGTTTGTATGAATTTTTTTTATGTACTAATTTTTATTGCCTTTCGTTATCATATTTATTTTTTATTGTTCATTGCATATTCTCATTTTCTCTGCCTCTGTCTCGCTCTCTGTCACACACAACCGTACACACACACACACACACACACACACACACACACACACACACACACACACACACACACACAACACACACAATATATATATATATATATACATCTTCTTCTTCCTCTTCTTCTTCGTCTTCTTCTTCTTCTTCCTATTCTTTGATTTGTTGTCCACATGGTCAGACGGCATCTGGTGATATATTAATTAATGGAGATATTTTCATGCTACCATGGTCATATGTCGTACTTCGCGTTCTTTTTGCCACGTTAATTTAAAATCTCAATTATTTGCAGTATCAAATTTCTGTTTTGTTTTTGTCTTTGTTATTGTTTGTTTCTTTTTATTTCTTTGTTTTTTAAAAAAAAAAAAATGTCGATTAGCAGCGGCAGATACGTACATTGATCTGTGTGCTAATATCTGTAGCTTTGAAAAGGAAACTAGTTTCATCTTATTTCATTATATTCTCTCTCTCCCTCCCTCTCTGTCTCTCTGTCTCTGTCTCTCTGTCTCTGTCTCTCTGTCTGTCGGTCTCTCTGTCTGTCTGTCAGTCTCTGTCTCTGTCTCTCTGTCTCTCTGTCTGTCTCTCTCTCTCTCTCTTCTTGTCTTTTTGTTTATGGTTTAGTTCCTAGTAATATCTGTTCCACTCCCCTCACCCAGCCTTATCTGTTTCCCTCTCTCTCTTGTTTCCCCAGCTTCTCTCTTCACAATTCTAACAATTCACGAACTCTTCATAATTTTCTGTCAGAGATGTCGCCTCCAACTCAATTGATTCTGAAAAAGAAATATGTTTTTCATGATTTTCTTTTTGTTTGTTTTCGTCGCCTCAGCTCTGTGGTTTTGTCTGAAATCTGGTGATCCTGGTTTTCCTACTTTTATTTTGTCCTTTATATACGCTTGATAAATTCCAGTTGGCCAAACAAAATTGTGTCTGTCTTGTGTTGTCAATGAAATATGCCTTCTTCCCCTCTTTTCGTGTTTCTGGTTCTGGTATGTTTTTGCATGAAAGCTGGCATTATCTTTGACACACACAGACAAAGGAAAGAGAGGGGCTGAAAATTATGCTCAATGGACTAGGAAGAGCTTTGCTGCAAGCCAGGCGCTTGCCCACAGCAGTCAAAAAAAAAAAAAAAAAAAAAAAGAAGTCAGGTATTACATCACTGATTGCTGCTACGCCTGGCGACCTTGGTGCATTGGACATTTCTTTTATCTAGTTTACTGGTTTCAATATACTTCAGGGTTGGGGTTAGCTTATGGTTTTCGAGAGAAATTTAGATTTGGTATTTTGAATCATGTTTTATGATTGCTTAGGGTGGTTTAGGAAGATGGGTGTCCAGCAATGGTTTCCTTCTTGACACCACCATCATCTCAGTTCCTTCCTGTCCTCTCCCTCCCAGCACGTATGTGCTTTGTACCCTTTAAGTTGTGTTTTGTCACTGTGAATGAATGTTTGAATGAGCGACGAGAGTGTGTGCGTCACTTGATCTACGCATAAAGATGTAACGAGAAAAGTGGCACGATGGTTCAGACGTTCACCTGCCAACAACTTAACTCCAGGTTCCAAGATTCGTTTCCCGTTGAAGGCTTAACTTTTCTCCTCTGTTTGACAGGAAAATCCAGGTGAACGTTTTAGTCTTTCAAAAGGGGACGAAAAACCAGTTGGACCCGGCTGCCTTCTGACCTGCACACGCTAAAGATCCCACGATAGTTAAAAATCGCGAAAAGCAGAGCATTTGCCTGGCTGCCCTGATATAAATCTTCAGAAAGGACTGATTTCCCAGGTCCCTCCACTTGAAGGCCAATTCATCTTCTTGGCTTTCTCAAGTCTCCGTAAAAAAATGGGTGGTGCTGCATTGCGGCGACGCGCTCTCAAAGAGGACACCAGCCCGAGTTTTACATTGTAAATCCCGGTGACAAAAGAAATGAATATGAATTTGAATGTGAATACCAATATGAATATGAATATGAATATATGTTATCATCATTATGAAAGGAATTTTAGAGCAAGACTCCACTCAGAAGAGAACTTCATAGTGTACTGATTATCATCCCTATCGTCAAAGCACTGTGAAAACTTGTCTCAGGCTCTGGAGCCATTACAACAATGTAGAACACGGGACAGAAAGAAAAACAAAACTTGAATGAGTGCAGGAGAGAAAGGCAAAAGATATGAGAGTTAGACGTCAAACGAGAAGTAGGGGTTGAGGTTATCATCATCATCATCAGGTGCCCTGCCGCATGGCGTTGGCGACCATGGACCTCCATCCATCTCTATCTCTCGTTGCCCCTAGCATCTCCCCCACCCTCCTCATCCCCAGCCACCCTACAAGTCCGTCCAGCATTCTCTCCCTGGGTCCACCTGGCGCCCCCCTTCCCTCCAGCTTTCCCGCCGTAACCAGGCGCTCCAAATCCCTCTTCCTCACAAAATGGCCTACAAATGTTGCCCGTACTTTCCCAATCTTCCCTATGAGTGATCTACCTGTGTCTGCCCTCATCAAGACCGCCCCGTTTGCTTTCCTTGCCGTCCATGGAATTCTCAACACCCCCCTCAGTAACCACATCTCAGCTGCCTCAATCCCGCTCTGGCTTTGCTTGCAGACCGTCCACGCCTCGCATCCTTACAACAGGATTGGTTCTATATAACATTCAAGGACTCTCTTTCTGATGTTAACTGATAGGCATCTGTTGGCAAGAATGCTTGTCATCTTCTTGAATGCTATTCCGGCTTGGCCGACTCTGCCGGCTATTTCCGATGTGCATCTGCTGTCTGAAGAAACAACCGCCCCCAGGTATTTGAACTTATTAACCTGTGTCAAGGTTGTGCCATTTGCTTTTATTTTGCATGAGGGGATCTCATGTTTTTTAACTGATCACCATGACTTCAGTCTTCCTGCTGTTTAGTTCCAACCCCTTACCTTTGCTTTTATTTCTAGTATATTCACAAGGTTTTATAGGTCCCTTTCATTTTCTGCAATTAGCACGGTGTCATTTGCGTACCGAATGTTGTTTATCATTTTCCCTCCAACCTTTAATCCAGGGTCTTCTTCTAGGTTTCTCATAATGTTTTCGCTGTATAGTGAAAACAAATCTGGTGACAAAACACAACCCTGTCTGACTCCTCTTTTGATCCAAAACAAGTGCGACTGCTCACGCCCAAGCAAACAGGAACCCGAAGAACAAGAAAACCAATGTAAGCGCGTATTCAACACAACAAGACAAGACAAGCGCAAATTTTCGGCCAACCGAACTTTGTCAAGCGCGAACGCACGGTCACAAACAGACCACAAACACCAAACAACGGATAATAAAAACAGGACTAAATACTTCCCTGCCGTCTCGTCCAGTGATTCCATTTGGTCCCTTCTTATCCACTGGACGAGACGGCAGGGAAGTTTTTAGTCCTGTTTTTATTATCCGTTGTTTGGTGTCTGTGGTCTGTTTGTGACCGTGCGTTCGCGCTTGACAAAGGCCGGTTGGCCGAAAATTTGCGCTTGTTTTGTCTTGTTTTGTGAAATACGCGCTTACGTTGGTTTTCTTGTTCTTCGGGTTCCTCTTTTGATGTTTTGGAAAGAGCTTATATTATTTTCTATTCTCATTGCAGCTGTTTATTTGTTGAGGTTATGTTTGGTAGGAACCAGATAAAAACAAAGAATCAGAACGCGTGATTAATACAACCAGGCAAGACAAGCGCAAATTTTCGCCCAACTGGTCTTTGTCAAGCGTAGACTTAAGATCACAAACGAACAAACACCAAATACAAAAATTAGGAGAAAAACGCTGAAACTTCCCTAGTGCTTCGTCCAGTGGGAGAAAAGGCCTAAACTTTGAATGGTGATAAGGTGGGCGAAACGTACCGACAATGTTCATTATTAGTTTTTGATCCTAATAGCAACACAATGATTTCTAACACTACAACACACTTTCAAAACTTCATAGATGAGTGTGGCACCATTTGTCATGATGGTCTCCATGGAAACCAGCTTCTTTTGGCACGAATGCCGGCTGTCACAGCTCTCAGCGTCTGAGACTGTCATATTTTCTATTTTGTCTGAGTTCTTCTTTAGCACTCTTCCTCCTTTTTTCCCATAGATCTGGAGATTGTTTGATATCGTGTCGTGACCTTATTCTGTCTTTGACACTGTCTCTGTCTTATTTTTAGCGTCTTTGTTTCTGTTCTTCTGTTTCTTCTTCTTCTTCTTCTTCTCTTCTCTCTTCTTCTTCTTCTTCTTCTTCTTCTTCTTCTTCTTCTTCTTCTCCTTCTTCTCCTTCTTCTCTTCTTCTCCTTCTCCTTCTTCTTCTCTCTTCTTCTTCTTCTTCTTCTTCTCTCCTTCTTCTTCTTCTTCTTCTTCTTCTTCTTCCTTCTTCTTCTTCTTCTTCTTCTTCTTCTTCTTCTTCTTCTTTCTTCTTCTTCTTCTTCTTCTTCTCTTCTTCTTTTCATTCTTCTTCTTCTTCTTCTTCTTCTTCTTCTTCTTCTTCTTCTTCTTCTTCTTCTTCTTCTTCTTCTTCTTCTCTTCTTCTTTCTTCTTCTCTCTTCTTTTCTCTTCTTCTTCTCTTCTTCTTCTCCTTCTTCTTCTTCTTCTTCTTCTTCTTCTTCTTCTTCGCAATTCTTCTCTTCTTCTTCTTCTTCTTCGCAATTCCTTCTTCTTCTCGCAATTCTTCTTCTTCTTCTTCGCAATTCTTCTTCTTCGCAATTCTCTTCTTTTCTCTTCTTCGCATTCTTCTTCTTCTTCTCTCCTTCTTCTCCTTCTTCTTCTCCTTCTTCTCTCTTCTTCTTCCTTCTTCTTCTCTTCTTCTTCTTCTTCTTCGCAATTTCTTCTTCGCAATTCTTCTTCTTCTCGCAATTCTTCTTCGCAATTCTTCTTCTTCGCAATTCTTCTTCTTCGCATTCTTCTTCTTCTTCGCTTCTTCTCTTCTTCCGCATTCTTCTTTCTTCTTCCGCAATTCTTCTTCTTCTTCGCAATTCTTCTCTTCCTTCTTCGCAATTCTTCTTCTTCTTCTTCTTCTTCGCAATTCTTCTTTTCTTTCGCAATTCTTCTTCTTCGCAATTCTTCTTCTTCGCTCTTTTTTCGTTCTTCTTCGTTCTTCTTCGTCTCTTCTTCTTCTTCTTCTTCTTCTTCTTCTTCTTCTTCTTCTTCTTCTTCTTCTTCTTCTTCTTCTTCTTCTTCTTCTTCTTCTTTTCTTCTTCGCAATTCTTCTTCTCTCTCTCTCTCTTTCTCTCTTTCTGTCTCTTTCTCTCTCTCTCTCTCTCTCTCTCTCTCTCTCGTTCTCTGTCTGTCTGTCTGTCTGTCTGTCTTTCTCTCTCTCTCTCGCTCGCTCTTGCTCTCGCTCTCGCTCTTTCTCTTTCTCCTTCTTTCTTGTTACTGTTATTGTAAACAGCAGCAAGAGCTAAGAAAATCTATAGTGATAGAAGTCAAAGCCCACAGTGGCACAAGTTAAAAACTCACAATGGCAAAAGTCAAAGACTCACGGTGTCAAAAATCGGAAGTAAATGATAACAAAATGAAATTAAGCCAGCCAGAAAAGAATTAGGTTATATTGCAAACAGAATTAAAACAAATCTTAAGAAGTTAATTTGCAAAGATCAGACAAGTTTTATTATTGCAAACAGAAACCTGGGATACAATATTAAACTGACATACAACTTAATTATCTATTTAGCTACGTCGATTATAAATGTGTACGTTAAAAAGAACTAACATAACAAATGAAATTGTAAGTGATGTTCCGATGGCCTTCAAAGAAATTTACTCCATATCTAAAGGAACATGGCCGTATTATGATATTTTAACAAAGGATGATGCCCTTTCAACTTCATGTTCAAAATTATCAGATGATATGGGAACAAACCTATCATCATTATCATCATGTGCACTGCCTCATGGCGTTGGTGAGCATACCTCTCCATACGAATCTATCCCTTATCCCTGTAAGTGCATCTCCCACCCTTTATGCCCTTAGCTACTCTGCAAGTCCGTCCAATACTTTCTCCCTGAGTGTACCTGGTGCTCTCTTTCCTCCAGCTTTCCTGTTGTGACTAGGTGCTCTATTTGTTCTTGCCTCATCAAATGTACTGTAAAGGTTGCTTTTCTTTTCCGTATCTTCTTCATTGATGTTTTTCTTGTGTCTCTCTTCTTCTGGGCTGTCTCGTTTGTTTTCTTTGCATGCTGTCCATGGAACTCTCGACATTCTTTTTAGAAACCACATCTCAGTTGCCTCAATCTTGTTTTTACTTTGCGTGTTGACTGTCCACGCTTCACAACAGTACAACAGTATCGGTTCTGTGTAAGACTCAGGAACTCTCTTCCTGATGTTAACTGATAGGCGTTTGTTGGTAAGAACACTTTTCATTTTCTTGAATGCTGTTTTAGCTTGGCCGATTCTGCTGACTCTCTTTGATGTGCATCTGTCTTCCATTTAGTTAGGTCGATTTAAACTGTGTACAGGAAAAAGAAGTGACATAACAAATGGATATGCAAGTGATGTTCTAATAGCATTAAAAGAATTTGCCCCATTTAAGGAACATGGCTCTACGACAATGTTTTAACAAAGGATGATACACTTTCAAATTCGTGTTCAAAATGATCAGATACATTGAGAACAAATGTTCCACGGAAAAGGGTTTTTATGAAAATCCATGAAATACAGCAAACTAAACTAAAATGGTTTCAAATACGTGTTTTAAACGGCATTCTAGGTACTACTGTCAATCTAAAAGGTAGAACTTGCAAATAATTTTTTATGTCACTTTGGTTCGGAAACAAAGGACAGTATTGATTATATATTTTGGAAATGTTGGCATGTCTAAATACTTCGGGAAATAATTGAAGGAGTGTTGAAGTTGAAATGTGAAACTGTTCAAAGATCAGATCAACTGAAAACTTGGTCTTGTTTGGTGCTGATGAAAACA
>CM060314.1:81269734-81282234 GCA_030674185.1 Monoplex corrugatus
TCTCTCTCTGTGTTGTTGTGCAGTTGTACAATATAACTGCACACAACAGGCCCATATGGGCAGTTGTATCATATTATCAATAACCTAAATCATAATGTTTGTTGTAATTGCAAATGAAAAATGTTGGTCTGACAGTCAAGTTGTGATAACATCACTATAGTATGCTCCTTGTCTGTGTATATTAATCTGTATAATATTAACATTAACACTTTTATTGGGCAGTTCTATTTGTTAGATTAAATTACACTTTATACATTGATTTACATTCATGCATTATTTCCATCAGAACATTCCTGGACGATCATGTGATCCTAGTCATTCCCTAATGAAAACCCACTAGAGGCTCATGTGCGCAGTTGCACAGCAAACGGCACAACCTTGAGACAGGTTGATAAGTTTAAATATCTGGGAACGATCATCTCACCAGACGGCAGATGCACATCAGAAATAGCCAGCAGAATCGGCCAAGCCAAAACAGCATTCAAGAAGATGATAAGCCTTGAGGCAGCCGAGATGTGGTTTCTAAGAAGAATGTTGAGTTCCATGGACAGCAAAGAAAACAATCGAGACTGTCTTGATGGAGGCAGACACAAGAACATCACTCATAAGGAAGATTAGGAAAAGGCAATATTTATAGGCCATTTTATGAGGAAAGGGGAGTCAGAGCACCTGGTCACAACATTAAAGCTGGAAGGAAAGAGAACACCAGGTAAATCAGGGGAGAAAATACTGGACGGACTTGCAGGGTGGCTGAAGACAGAGAGGGTGGAAGATGTGCTTGAGGCAACAAGGGATAGATGCATATGGAGGGCCATGATCACCAACGCCATGCGGCAGGGCACTTGATAATGATGATGAATGAAAACCCAGCTTATATGAATTTGCATGTGCGTTGAGTGGTTTGCATCATAGGAACAACTTTTGTTGAGGCAAGTATGGATGTATGCTTTCATTCACGCGACTGGTGTACGCGCTTATTGTCTGGGAGAATCGGTCCCTCCTCGTCGTACCCTCGTATACACTTATTATTTAACATTTGTTTATCCACACCAAAGACGTGGACAAGGGACAGATTTATATGGAGGGCCATGATCGCCAACATCATGTGGCAAGGACACGTGATGATGATGATGATGATCAAAGCGTTTCTATTTATAGCATCTTTGATCCACGTGCTGTTCGAGAAATGAGGATGGGTTGGGGAGCATTCAAATCTTGCAATGGGTTGACAATTCGTTTTAAAGCTTTAAGTTGTGTACAGATCGGCTGAACGTGCTGAGAGACGACTGTGTGAGAGATGGTGATTATGCATGCCAGCGTGGGTTAGGGTGTGTGGGTTAGGGTGTGTGGGTTTGGGTGTGTGGGCGTGCGTGCGTAGGAGTAGGGACGAAGGTTCAAACTTTTTTGATTTACGTACTTCGATGGGTTAATTTTGCGTCATTTTCACACATACACATACACGCGCGCTCGAACGTGTGTGTGTATATATATGTGTGTGTGTGTGTGGTGTGTTGTGTCTGTCTGTGTGTGTCTGTGTGGTGTGGGTTATGTGTGTGTCTGTGTCTGTGTGTCTGTGCGCGTAAGTGCATGCGAGTGTGCGCGGGCACACCTGTTTGTACACGAGTTTGTGTGTGTTACTGTGTTAATTTCCGTCTTCTATCTTGCGTTGTGTTCTTGAATCTTCAATCTTGATTGTCTGCAAGTGTTCTGCACACAGAGAAATTAAAAGTGTACTTTTCAAATACTACATGGGCAAGAGGACATGGAAGAGGATAAGGGCAGGGAGAAGGAAATGAGAAAGCAAGGTAGAGAGTGTAATGGAAAGATGAAATTCATATCCATGTTCATAATTATATTCATATTCATATTCATATTCATATTCATATCATATTCATAGTCATATTCATACTCATATTCATTTCTTTTTTTACGGAGGATTTACAATGTGAAACTCGGGTTGCTGTTCTCTTTGAGAGCGCATCGCTGCAGTGCAGTGCTATCCAATGTTTTTACCAAGACTTCAGAAAGGCAAGAAGGCTAATTGGTCTTCAAGGGGAAGATCTGGAAAATCACCCTATCTCTCCAATGTTTTTTACCAGGACAGCCTGGCAAAAGCCCAGCCCTTCACGATTTTCAACTACCGTGGGATCTTTAGCGTATGCAGGCTAGAAGGCATACGGGTGCGACTCGTTTTTCGTCCCCTTTCGAAAGACTAGACATTAAGTTCGATTTTCGGGCCAAACTGAGGAGAAAAGTCGAGGCCTCAATGTAAAACAAACCCTGCATTTCGAGTTTAGTTATTGGCAGGCGATCGTCTTAACCATTCTGCCACTCTTCTCCAGAGTGTTGAGAAAACATAGGAGGAAGAATTGCTAAGTTAACGACCATCTTCATTTTTTTTTCGTTCTTCTTTATTACCGTTGTCCTATTAGCAACACAGTGTTTTCCAGCATGGCTTTTCATGCATGAGCGTAGCGCCATCTATCATGCTGGTCTCCATGGAAACCAGCTTGTTTTGGCACAAAGGCTGGCTGTCAGAGCTCTCGGCGTCTGTAATTATCGTAGTTCCTATTTTGTCTGATTCTTTTAATTCTTCTTGATCACTTTTTTTACGCTCTTTTCATACATTGGAGAATGTTTCATATCTTCTTGTGGCGTCTTTGTCTGCCTCGCTGTCTCTTCTTAAGTTTCCTTGTCTCTGTCTATTTGTCTCTTGTCTATGTCTATGTCTGTGTCTGTATCTATGTCTATGTCTGTGTCTTTGTGTACGTCAATGTCTATGTTACGTCTATGTCTATGTCATGTATACGTCTATATGTATGTCTTTTTCTGTGTCTATGTCTATGTCTACGATTACGTTAATGTCTAAGTCTATGTCTTTGTCTATTTTTCTTTGTCTCTTTCTCTGCCTCTATCTCTGTTTCTTTCTGTCGTTCTGTCTCTGTGTCTCTATCTCTTTTACTCCCTCAGGCAGACTCTATGTCTGTCTTCTGTTCATCTGTCTTTTCATGTCTTTTCATCTGTCTGTCTGTCCCTGTCTCTCTTTCTGTCTCTCTCTGTCTCTCTCTCTCTGTCTCACTGTCTCTCTTTCTGTCTCTCTATCTCCGTCTCTGTCTCTGTCTCTCTTTCTCTCTCTTCCTCTCTCTCTCTCACACACACACTCTCTGTCTCTCTGTCTCTGTCTCACTCTCTCTTTCTGTCTCTCTGTCTCTGTCTCTCCTTCTCTCTCTCTCTCTCTCTCTCTCTCTCTCTCATCTCTCTCTCCTTCTCTCTTTGGGAGTGAATGAGTCAGTGAGTGAGCGAGTGAGCGAGTGAGGTGCTTGTGTGTGTGTGTAAAACGACAGTGCATGTATGTGTATATGTGTGAGCACGTGTGTGTGTGCGCGCACGCCTGAGCGTTGCTTCCTCTGTCTCTGACATTATGCCTTTGTTTCTGAACCGACGAGCGACTGTCCTGCTTAATTCTTTGCATGCATGTAGACATAAGAACATTTCTTTGGACTGTCTGCTCCTTTTGTTGTCTGTTATTTTCTGTTGTCGTCAGACATGTGGTTTTGCAAAGTCAGAACTGTCAGCTGGTCGATATGCTAACATCTGGACGAATGGAAACCATACCCCCCTCTCTGTCTCTGTCTCTGTCTCTGTCTCTGTCTCTGTCCCTTCCTTCCTCTCTCTCTCTCTTTCTTTATCTGCAAAACAAACATTCTCTCTGTCTCTCTCTCTCTCTCTCTCTCTCTCTTTCTTTCATTCTCTCTCTCTTTCTCTCACTCTCTCTCTCTCTCTCTGCCTTCTCTTGATTACATTTTCTCTGTCTCTCACTCTGTCTATTCTTATTGGCGTCTGTCTCTCTCTTTCTCCATCCTCTTTCATTCTCTGTCTCTGTCTCTGTCTCTCTCTCTCTCTCTCTCTCTCTCTCTCTCTCTTTCATTCTCTGCAAAACAGAATTGGCTCTCTCTCTCTCTCTCTCTCTCTGTGTCTCTCTCTCTCTCTCTGTCTTTCTCTCTGTGCCCTTTTCTTTCTCTGTATGTCACTCTCTGTCTGTCTGTCTGTCTGTCTGTCTGTCTCTCTTTATCTGTCTCTGTCTCTCTGTCTCTCTGTCTGTCTCTCTGTCTGTCTGTCTGTCTGTCTCTCTCTCTCTCTCTCTCTCTCTCTCTCTCTCTCTCTCTCAAAACTGTATTATTTCTGGCTGATGACGTTGCATTACTGTCTAAAAATCCTGTTGGACTGCAGACACAGGTGAACATTTTGAACAACACACCGTAAAAACTACTTTTAGAAGTGAACATCAGTCAAAATAATATACTTGTATCTGGAAAATAAACTTGTTCAGATGTTAGAGGGAGAGAGATCTTTAATAAAGCAGTCATGCTTGTAGTTAACCCTTTGACTCCCACACCCTGGGCAATAAGGTCCTGCATTGTCAACCATGCTAGCAAAACAAAAACTTAACCCCTTTGTCCCTCTCACCCTTTCCACCAGCTTCCTGCGTGAAGCTGGTGGATAGGGTGCGGGAATCAAAGAGTTAAATTTTTGTAGTTGGTGGATAGTGTTCAGGAGTCAAAGGGTTAGAGCTTTGAAATATTTAGGACTGTATTTCACAACAAGATTAACTTTTTGTTTCAGCATGTCAGCATCTGTCCATCAAACTGTCACTTTCACCATCTTGCCCCTGTGGTCAAGAGTGCCGCCTCCATCAATTTCAGTTTCAGTTTCAGTTTATCAAAAAGACGTCTCCACGCTCGGAGTGAATTCCATATGCACGTACATGACAGATGCCATGTGATTGTGATAATGGCACAAGCCTTAAGCCTGAACATAAAACCCATGAGCTGACCAGGTCCTGAGGTCCTACCTGGCCTATGTTTTACCTAGCCTACATTATTATACTAGTATTGTATCAGTCTATTATTGGAATAGTCTTGTAAATGATATGTGTATCTGTGTAGCTTATCTTCAAAACAAAGAACAGATAGATAAATGAAACAAGTAAATATTTAAAGTTCTGAATCACAGCAAGACTGGCCACTTAGTATAAACTAGTCTCACATAAAAAACAAAAAAAAACAAAAAACCCAGGTATTATGGACAGTTGATAAAGAAATAAAGTTAATACGTGTCGTTTATGTACACTCTGGCTCGGTGTTCAAATGGGACATTTGTCCATAACTCACGTCAGACCTGGGACATAAGTATTTGTGTGTATCACTGCCTTACTGACTGATTGGCAATTTGTGTGTATCACTGCCTTACTGACTGATTGGCAATTTGTGTGTATCACTGCCTTACTGACTGATTGGCAATTTGTGTGTATCACTGCCTTACTGACTGATTGGCAATTTGTGTGTATCACTGCCTTACTGACTGATTGGCAATTTGTGTGTATCACTGCCTTACTGACTGACTGGCAATTTGTGTGTATCACTGCCTTACTGACTGATTGGCAATTTGTGTGTATCACTGCCTTACTGACTGATTGGCAATTCGTGTGTATCACTGCCTTACTGACTGATTGGCAATTTGTGTGTATCACTGCCTTACTGACTGATTGGCAATTTGTGTGTATCACTGCCTTACTGACTGACTGGCAATTTGTGTGTATCACTTCCTTACTGACTGATTGGCAATTTGTGTGTATCACTGCCTTACTGACTGATTGGCAATTTGTGTGTATCACTGCCTTACTGACTGACTGGCAATTTGTGTGTATCACTGCCTTACTGACTGATTGGCAATTTGTGTGTATCACTGCCTTACTGACTGATTGGCAATTTGTGTGTATCACTGCCTTACTGACTGATTGGCAATTTGTGTGTATCACTGCCTTACTGACTGACTGGCAATTTGTGTGTATCACTGCTTTACTGACTGATTGGCAATTTGTGTGTATCACTGCCTTACTGACTGATTGGCAATTTGTGTGTATCACTGCCTTACTGACTGATTGGCAATTTGTGTGTATCACTGCCTTACTGACTGATTGGCAATTTGTGTGTATCACTGCCTTACTGACTGACTGGCAATTTGTGTGTATCACTGCCTTACTGACTGATTGGCAATTTGTGTGTATCACTGCCTTACTGACTGACTGGCAATTTGTGTGTATCACTGCCTTACTGACTGATTGGCAATTTGTGTGTATCACTGCCTTACTGGCTGATTGGCAATTTGTGTGTATCACTGCCTTACTGACTGATTGGCAATTTGTGTGTATCACTGCCTTACTGACTGACTGGCAATTTGTGTGTATCACTGCCTTACTGACTGATTGGCAATTTGTGTGTATCACTGCCTTACTGACTGACTGGCAATTTGTGTGTATCACTGCCTTACTGACTGATTGGCAATTTGTGTGTATCACTGCCTTACTGACTGATTGGCAATTTGTGTGTATCACTGCCTTACTGACTGACTGGCAATTCGTGTGTATCACTGCCTTACTGACTGATTGGCAATTTGTGTGTATCACTGCCTTACTGACTGATTGGCAATTCGTGTGTATCACTGCCTTACTGACTGATTGGCAATTTGTGTGTATCACTGCCTTACTGACTGATTGGCAATTTGTGTGTATCACTGCCTTACTGACTGACTGGCAATTTGTGTGTATCACTGCCTTACTGACTGATTGGCAATTTGTGTGTATCACTGCCTTACTGACTGATTGGCAATTTGTGTGTATCACTGCCTTACTGACTGACTGGCAATTTGTGTGTATCACTGCCTTACTGACTGATTGGCAATTTGTGTGTATCACTGCCTTACTGACTGATTGGCAATTTGTGTGTATCACTGCCTTACTGACTGATTGGCAATTTGTGTGTATCACTGCCTTACTGACTGACTGGCAATTTGTGTGTATCACTGCCTTACTGACTGATTGGCAATTTGTGTGTATCACTGCCTTACTGACTGATTGGCAATTTGTGTGTATCACTGCCTTACTGACTGATTGGCAATTTGTGTGTATCACTGCCTTACTGACTGATTGGCAATTTGTGTGTATCACTGCCTTACTGACTGACTGGCAATTTGTGTGTATCACTGCCTTACTGACTGACTGGCAATTTGTGTGTATCACTGCCTTACTGACTGACTGGCAATTTGTGTGTATCACTGCCTTACTGACTGACTGGCAATTTGTGTGTATCACTGCCTTACTGACTGATTGGCAATTTGTGTGTATCACTGCCTTACTGACTGACTGGCAATTTGTGTGTATCACTGCCTTACTGACTGATTGGCAATTTGTGTGTATCACTGCCTTACTGACTGATTGGCAATTTGTGTGTATCACTGCCTTACTGACTGATTGGCAATTTGTGTGTATCACTGCCTTACTGACTGATTGGCAATTTGTGTGTATCACTGCCTTACTGACTGATTGGCAATTTGTGTGTATCACTGCCTTACTGACTGATTGGCAATTTGTGTGTATCACTGCCTTACTGACTGATTGGCAATTTGTGTGTATCACTGCCTTACTGACTGATTGGCAATTTGTGTTTCTGTATGACGATGCATTATGTACTGACTTGGCAATTTGTGTGTATCACTGCCTTACTGACTGATTGGCAATTTGTGTGTATCACTGCCTTACTGACTGATTGGCAATTTGTGTGTATCACTGCCTTACTGACTGATTGGCAATTTGTGTGTATCACTGCCTTACTGACTGATTGGCAATTTGTGTGTATCACTGCCTTACTGACTGATTGGCAATTTGTGTGTATCACTGCCTTACTGACTGATTGGCAATTTGTGTGTATCACTGCCTTACTGACTGATTGGCAATTTGTGTGTATCACTGCCTTACTGACTGATTGGCAATTTGTGTGTATCACTGCCTTACTGACTGATTGGCAATTTGTGTGTATCACTGCCTTACTGACTGACTGGCAATTTGTGTGTATCACTGCCTTACTGACTGACTGGCAATTTGTGTGTATCACTGCCTTACTGACTGACTGGCAATTTGTGTGTATCACTGCCTTACTGACTGACTGGCAATTTGTGTGTATCACTGCCTTACTGACTGACTGGCAATTTGTGTGTATTCATGCCTTACTGACTGATTGGCAATTTGTGTGTATCACTGCCTTACTGACTGATTGGCAATTTTGTGTGTTCACTGCCTTACTGACTGATTGGCAATTTGTGTGTTATCACTGCCTTACTGACTGATTGGCAATTTGTGTGTATCACTGCCTTACTGACTGATTGGCAATTTGTGTGTATCACTGCCTTACTGACTGATTGGCAATTTGTGTGTATCACTGCCTTACTGACATGTTGGTCGCTATTGCATTTTGTGTGTATCACTGCCTTACTGACTGATTGGCAATTTGTGTGTATCACTGCCTTACTGACTGACTGGCAATTTGTGTGTATCACTGCCTTACTGACTGATTGGGCAATTTGTGTGTATCACTGCCTTACTGACTGATTGGCAATTTGTGTGTATCACTGCCTTACTGACTGATTGGCAATTTGTGTGTATCACTGCCTTACTGACTGATTGGCAATTTGTGTGTATCACTGCCTTACTGACTGACTGGCAATTTGTGTGTATCACTGCCTTACTGACTGACTGGCAATTTGTGTGTATCACTGCCTTACTGACTGACTGGCAATTTGTGTGTATCACTGCCTTACTGACTGACTGGCAATTTGTGTGTATCACTGCCTTACTGACATGATTGGCAATTTGTGTGTATCACTGCCTTACTGACTGACTGGCAATTTGTGTGTATCACTGCCTTACTGACTGATTGGCAATTTGTGTGTATCACTGCCTTACTGACTGATTGGCAATTTGTGTGTATCACTGCCTTACTGACTGATTGGCAATTTGTGTGTATCACTGCCTTACTGACTGATTGGCAATTTGTGTGTATCACTGCCTTACTGACTGATTGGCAATTCGTGTGTATCACTGCCTTACTGACTGATTGGCAATTTGTGTGTATCACTGCCTTACTGACTGACTGGCAATTTGTGTGTATCACTGCCTTACTGACTGATTGGCAATTTGTGTGTATCACTGCCTTACTGACTGATTGGCAATTTGTGTGTATCACTGCCTTACTGACTGATTGGCAATTTGTGTGTATCACTGCCTTACTGACTGATTGGCAATTTGTGTGTATCACTGCCTTACTGACTGACTGGCAATTTGTGTGTATCACTGCCTTACTGACTGATTGGCAATTTGTGTGTATCACTGCCTTACTGACTGATTGGCAATTTGTGTGTATCACTGCCTTACTGACTGATTGGCAATTTGTGTGTATCACTGCCTTACTGACTGATTGGCAATTTGTGTGTATCACTGCCTTACTGACTGATTGGCAATTTGTGTGTATCACTGCCTTACTGACTGACTGGCAATTTGTGTGTATCACTGCCTTACTGACTGATTGGCAATTTGTGTGTATCACTGCCTTACTGACTGACTGGCAATTTGTGTGTATCACTGACTTACTGACTGATTGGCAATTTGTGTGTATCACTGCCTTACTGACTGACTGGCAATTTGTGTGTATCACTGCCTTACTGACTGATTGGCAATTTGTGTGTATCACTGCCTTACTGACTGACTGGCAATTTGTGTGTATCACTGCCTTACTGACTGATTGGCAATTTGTGTGTATCACTGCCTTACTGACTGACTGGCAATTTGTGTGTATCACTGCCTTACTGACTGATTGGCAATTCGTGTGTATCACTGCCTTACTGACTGATTGGCAATTCGTGTGTATCACTGCCTTACTGACTGATTGGCAATTCGTGTGTATCACTGCCTTACTGACTGATTGGCAATTTGTGTGTATCACTGCCTTACTGACTGATTGGCAATTTGTGTGTATCACTGCCTTACTGACTGATTGGCAATTTGTGTGTATCACTGCCTTACTGACTGATTGGCAATTTGTGTGTATCACTGCCTTACTGACTGATTGGCAATTTGTGTGTATCACTGCCTTACTGACTGACTGGCAATTTGTGTGTATCACTGCCTTACTGACTGATTGGCAATTTGTGTGTATCACTGCCTTACTGACTGATTGGCAATTTGTGTGTATCACTGCCTTACTGACTGACTGGCAATTTGTGTGTATCACTGCCTTACTGACTGATTGGCAATTTGTGTGTATCACTGCCTTACTGACTGATTGGCAATTTGTGTGTATCACTGCCTTACTGACTGATTGGCAATTTGTGTGTATCACTGCCTTACTGACTGACTGGCAATTTGTGTGTATCACTGCCTTACTGACTGACTGGCAATTTGTGTGTATCACTGCCTTACTGACTGACTGGCAATTTGTGTGCCTTATTTTTTCTTTTTTATTATTTTTAGTCTCCTCCTATACTTTTTTGGTTTTGTTTTTGGTTTGTTTTGTTTCGGTATTTGTTTTGATTTGTTTTATTTTGTTTCGTTTGTTGTGATTTGTTGGTTTGCTTTGTGGTTTTTGGTTTGGCTTTATTTGGTTTTGGTTTTTGTTTGGGGTGGTAGTTTGTTTATTTTTTAATTTTATTTATCTATTTATTTATTTTTGTAGGCTGCAACACGCACTGGGACTCAGACATACGAGAGGAATTTTGCTGGTTTGTTTGTTATTTGTTTGTTTGTTTATTTGTCTGTCTGTTTATTTGTTTGTTTGTTTTGTTTTGTTTTGTTTTGTTTGGGATTTACCTTGGTATGTAAGCGGTCATATTGTATTCTCAAAATGTTCATTTCTTTCGAATAAAAATCGGGACACGTAGGGGTTTCGGGGATTGATTTTTTTTTTTTTTTTTTTGGTTGGTAGAGGATGTTTTGTTTGATTGTTTGTTAGTTTGTTTATTTGTTTGTTTGTTTGTTTTTTGTTTGTTAATTGATTAACATTGACAAAAAAAATGGCTGTGTGTAGGTGTGGGCGTTTTGGTATGATGTTAGGTAGGTAAGCGTGTGGGGATGGGGGGTAAGCGATGATAGTATGAATGTTTACGTGCCAATTTTGAATAGGTAGTTGTTGTAAACTTCATCAACAGTGGAGTCAAATTCTGTCGGAGATTGCAACAAACGAAAATAGAAACTCCGTGAACTGATTGATAAGATTGCACACAAAGCGATTTCTATCGGAGATTACAAAAGGAACTGTAGCTATGGATGACTCGATGGAAAAGATCATATTATAACACCGTGAATCAATAGAAATGATCGTGTGACTCATAGACAGAAAAGGGAAAGGGATCAAAAAAACACAGGAAGGAAAGAAGAATGAACATGAACAGAAGGAAGACAGATAGACAGGTGAGGATAGAAAGGAGGAAGAGGGACAGGGAGAGTGGGGGGATGGGGTAAGTTCAGAAAGAGGTTATCAGTTAGGAAGAAAAACAAGATAATAACGAAACAGGGTCACTTGAGCGTCAGTTTCTGACGTCACTGGCATCAGCAGTTTGCAAAAAAACTGAACGATTCATTTGTGCTTTTTGCCTCCCTTTTCAACCACTCTTTCAACAAAAATGTTAAAAAAGATTGCTTCATATTGACGAGAGAGAGACACAGATGGTGTGTGTGTGTGTGTAGGGGGGTGTGTGTGGGGAGTGGGTGTGTGTGTGTGTGCGCATGTGGGTGTGCGTGCGTATGTGTGTGTTTGGGAGCGTGCCTGTGTGTTTGTATTTGTTTGTTTTCTTGTGTGTGTTTGCGTGTGTGTGTGTCTGTGCGTGCGTGCGTGTGTGTGTATGTGTGTTTGTGTGCGTGTGCATGCGTGTGCGTATTTGTGTGCGTGTGTGTGTGTGTGTGTGTGTGTGTGTGTGTGTGCATGTCTGTGTGTTTGTGTGTGCTTGTTTGTGGGTGTGTGTGTTTAATTTTAGTTTCCTGCTATATGGTTTGTTTTTGTTTTTTCCTTTGTTGTTAGTGTTATTGTTGCTCTGAGGTTTTTGCTTTGTTTTGTTTTGTTTTTGTTTGTTTCGTTTGCTGTGATTTGTTGGTTTGGTTTGTTGTTTTGGCTTTGGCGTTTTTTTTTTGTTTTTGTTTGGAGTGGTAGTTCTATTTTTGTTTTATGGGCTGCAACACGCATAGCCACTCAGACATACGAGAAGGATTTTGCTGGTTTGTTTCTTTGTTTGCTCGTTTGTTTGTTTGTTTGTTTGTTTGTTTGTTTGTTTGTTTGTTTTGTTTTGTTTTGTTTGGGTTTCAGCTTGGTATGTAAGCGGTCATACTTTATTTTCAAAATGTTTATTTCTTTCAAATCAAACTCAGGGGCACATAGGGGTTTCGGGGATTGTATTTTGCTTGATTGGTTGAGGGTATTTTGTTTGCTTGTTTGTTGTTTGCTTGCTTGTTTGCTTGTTGATTAGTAAATATTGACAAAAAGTGGCTGTGTGTAAATGTGTGCGTTTTGGTTATAATACTAGGTAGGTAAGCGTGTGGGGATGGGGGTAAGGGGAGGATACGTATGTATCTTTGCGTGTGAACATGTTAAAATTCAGATAGGTAGTTGTTGTACACTTTA
>CM060314.1:81287234-81289734 GCA_030674185.1 Monoplex corrugatus
GCAAGAACAAACATCTAGCCTTTAACCCTTTCACTCTCATTGCACTCTGTCCACCAGAATTCTGCAAAAGTCGACCATGCAAGCAAAGCAAAAACTTAACCCTTTGATTCCGTCATACTATCCACCAGCTTCCTGTAGGGTGAGGAAATCAAAGGGTTACGTTTTCATGCAACTGGTGGATAGGGTGTGGGAGTCAAAGAGGTTTAAGTTCTGAAGAAATGTGACTTGCATTGCTGGTTTCCTTGGACAGTGCAAGTTTTCTATACGGAAGATAACCGTATCCCAAAGATGTTCAAGCACGTGATCATTGAGAACCCCTAAAGTGATACAAGGATACTGTAAAAGCCAACCACATCGGCTGTGGCATCAACTGGGATGGCATTGGCTGCAATATAGCAAGGTGGCGACAGAAAAATTCGCAGGGCACAGTCATACTGGAACAGGAACCAGAAAAAACACGAAAGAAGAATACGAACGCGTATTTAATACAACAAGACAAGACAGGCGCAAATATTTGGTCAAATGGCCTTTGTCAAGCGTAAGATTACAAACAAATACCAAATACAAGAATTATGAGAAAAAGACTGAAACTTCCCTGCTGCTGTGTCCAACGTGAGAGAGGCCAAAAATTTGCGCCTGTCTTGTCTTGTATGAAATACGCGTTTGTATTCTTCTGTTGTGTTTTTTCTGGTTCCTGTTTGCTTGAGCGCGGGCAGTCACACTTGTTTTGGATTACATTGGAACAGGTCAAAAAAGTTGCTACCGAACAGAAGTGAGACCGACAGTAGCAGAACCCAAGCCCACAGGACTCCTGTCCATGCAGCACCTGTGAAAGAAGGTGTTCCTCTACGATCGGTCTTCTATTCGAAAATTAGAATCAGTATATCTGCTCATTTGTCTGATCAGTGGCTTAATCCATCATCATCATCATTATCATCATCATCATCATCATCATCATCATCAGCATCATCATTATCATCATCATCATAAATCATCATCATCATCGTATGTATCCATACATATTGGGTTTTTTCGCGTGTTTATACAAGCAAAGTATAATCTTATACAGATTTTTCTGTTGGTTGTTTACTTATTTGTTGTGGTATTTTTTTTAAATCTTTTTTGTTGTTGTTGATAATGTTGTTGTTATTTTGGATAGGTAGGGCAGTTAAGGTGTTGTTGCTGTGTATAGATATGGTAATGACTTTGGAATTGATAACATCTTTGTTATGTATTGGTTTTATGTGCGGATGCACAAGGAAAGGTCATTGACAACAGTCTATCTTCCAGCGCTTCATATTTTGAGAAGGCATTTGGGACTGGAAATGTAAAACTCCGGACTGCATAAACAATTGGTGATCTCACATATCCGCTCAAAGCAGGCGTTTTAAAACAGGAAAAAAAAAACCGGCCACACTCATCGCAAAATGTGGCCTGACTATGTTGACATTGAACCGAGGAATATGAAGAAGAAGAAGAAGACAAAGAAAAAGGAGACAAACAAGAAGAAGACAGAGAAGAGGAAGAAGAAGAAGAAAAAGAAGGAGGAGAAGAAGAAGAAGAAGAAAGAAAGAAAGACAGAAAGAAAGACAGACAGAAAAAAGAAAGAAAGAAAGAAGAAGACAAAGAAGAAAAAGAAAGGAAGAAGAAGAAGAAAAGAAGAAGAAGAAGACGAAAGAGGAGGAGGAGGAGAGGAAAAAGAACAAGGAGAAGAAGAAAAAGGAAAAGATGAAGATGAAGAAGAAGAACAGGAAAAAGAAGGACAAAAAAATCTAACACATTACTTGTCTCATTACTTGTTTTTTTAAAAAGACATTCAGAACACAGAACTTCAAAATAAAAGACAGTGTGAACAGTCTCTGGTCGCTTCTCGTGTCTGTAATGGAAGCCTTCATTTCACTACGTGTAAACATTTTGATGAGTGAGAAAAGTACTCTGTGCACCCGAACCATACCTGTAGTACAGTTTTTGTTATTGTTCTTTTTTCCCTTTCTGACAGCGAAAGAGCGTGCGACAGTGCACGTAGTGTATTTTCCAAGTAATTCCAATTTAAGGGATTTGTTTTTCAGCTCAGCGCCGTTCCAAAAGCCACTTCCACAGGGAAGCGGAGAGATAGCGCCACAATCGATACCAAGGCCAAAGCGGACAGTGAGTGTCCTTGTTTTTTTTCTGGCTTGCGTTATGTGTTGTGGTACGCAGATGTGATCATCATCATCATCACCATTATCGTCATTGTCATCGTCGTCGTCGTCGTCATCATCATCATCATTGCCATCATAATCATCATTATTATCGTCATCGTCATTGTCATTGTCATCGACGTCGTCGTCATCATCATCATCATCATCATCATCATTGTCGTCGTCGTCGTCGTCATCGTCGTCATCATCATCATCATCACCACATACACTGCGAAATGTCTTGGCGATCATGGCCCTCAGTACGAATCTATTTTTGTTGCTGCAAATACATCTGTCACTCTTTCTGTCCTCATCCACTC
>CM060314.1:81297234-81302234 GCA_030674185.1 Monoplex corrugatus
TGTATGTGGAAAAAAGGATACTTATGGCTTAATCCACGTTCTATACATAATGTTTGTTTCAGTGCCTATTCAAGGTTAGTACAAGCTTTTATTCAGTTTGCTCACAATTGTTTTTGTTTGTTTATATATGGTTGTTGTGATTTCTCCATAAGTTTAATTGGAGTTTATGTTACTTTGTTTATAAATACACATGTAAAATTTCTTTATATTGTAGTTGTGACTCCAGTTTATTTTGTTCATAGGTGGTCGTTCTTCGTTGACCAATCAATATTCAGAAATCGGTATTTAATTATTATTCATTTCTATAACCTTTTTCTAACATTGTATGTGTAATGCTTCATTTGTTTTCAATATAGCGGTAGAGTTAACGTGTTTCACCCTTCTTCTGCTTGCTTTTATAGCTTCGTTCGCTTTTTCTTTTGCTTTGGCTTTTTTATTATAATGCTTATGTTATATTTGTGTATGGTAGCAAGGACTATCTGTATGATAGATCAGATGGAACCTAATGTTAGTATCCTCTAGCAACAAAGTGTCCTGAAATTTAAAGTTTGTTGGTAAAATCCTTGAAAAATTTATTTGATGTACATTTCGGAAAAGTTTGGTTTTCATCTTTATAGTTATACCAGTTTTTTGTTTTCCCATAAATATAATAATTATGACAGTATTCTCAGTTTACTTGTCACTGAGTTTTTTCAATGGATTATTTAATTTCCAGTGAGATACTCGTGGCTGATTTTTTTCAATGAATTATTTAATTTTCGATAATACATATCTTTTTCAGTCACCGATACAAGTCTGACATTGAGTTCAAAACCAGCATTTGTTTACTAATCGTGTCTGACCTTTGACGTTCACATGTGTCTGTATGCCTGGCTGTCTGGCGGAATTGTCATATGTGTTTCTCTTGTTCTTACCTGTGCTTTTTCATTCTGCGTATTTATTTTTCTTTCAAATCAAAGTACCAGAATGCAGAGTTACTCTGAGTTTGTACGTTTTTTCTCTCTACATTTTAAGCTAACAATAATGATAATGGTAATAATAATAATAATATAATAATAATAATAATGATAATAATAATAATAATATAATAATAATATAGTATAGTATAGTAGGCCACCTTCGGTCATGACTGACCATGGACAAAGTACATCCGTTCTAGTGTCTAGATGGGCTGTCTGCTTGGTCCAAGCAGCGTCGCCTGTGACTGTACAGACCAATGCGAGAGAGGCAGTCTCTGTCGCAGCGGTCGCATGTGTATGCTGATGCTGGTCTGTTGGCTGTTATCCCTTTTCTGCGAACTCGCTTTTCTGCTGCAGCAGCTGACAGTTTGTCCTCACCAATCCGCAGCTGTTTCTTGAGAGTAGTTTTCCAGCTGTTGCGGTCATCTCCGAGGTCCTCCCAGGACTCAGTGTCGATCTCAAGCGCCTTCATGTCACGCTTGCAAACGTCTTTGTATCTCAGCTGTGGGCGGCCAATGTTTCTCTGCCCTGTGGCAAGCTCACCATAAAGGGTGTCTTTTGGGATGCGATCATCTTCCATGCGGCGAACGTGGCCCAACCAGCGCAGCCGACGCTGTCTCAGCATGGTATGCATGGTTGGGAGGCCAGCGCAGGTTAGGACTTCGGTGTTGGTCACCTTGTCTTGCCAGGAAATGCCAAGTATGCGCCGTAGGCTTCTCAGGTGGAAGGTATTGAGCCTTTTCTCCTGATGAGCATGCGTGGTCCACGCCTAGCTGCCATACAGCAAGGTGCTGAGGACACAGGCATTGTATACAGCCATCTTTGTCTTTGTGGTCAGCTTGGGATTTGTCCACACCCTTTGTGTGAGGCGGGCTAGTGTTGTGGCTGCCTTCCCGATCCTCTTGTCGACCTCTGTGTCAAGGGAGAGGTTATCGGTGATGGTGGACCCAAGATATGTGAATTGATGGATGGCTTCAAGCTCGTAGTCATCAATGGTGATGGCTGGTGGAGATGGCGTGTCTTGGCCATAATAATAATGATAATGATAATGATGATGATAATAGTAATAACAATAATAATAACAATGATAATATAATAATAATAATAATAACAATGATAATATTAATAATGATAATAACAATAATAATAATGATATAACAACAACAATAATAATAACATATCATAATCATAATCATAATTATCATCATCATCATCTTCTTCTTCTTCTTCTACTGCGGAAGTAAGCACGGAGTACAGCCCTCTCACGCAGTCTCAAGCCCCAGCGAAGCTTCATGGCATCATGATTATAATCCCCATCGTCATCATCATCATAGCATTGAGATACATCGCACCAGGCTCTGTTACCACTAACGTGCAACAGGAAATGGAAAAAAAAAGAGGAGGAGGAGGAGGAGGATTCAGATGGTGATGAAGATGATGATGATGGCGGTGATGACAGTTGATAAACAACAACAACAACAATAATAATACCACCACACCATCATCAGTAATACTATTACTACTACCACTACTACTCATAATGATATAATAATAATAATAAGATGATGATGATGACAATGATGATGATGACTATACACCATCACTTTAACAGGTTTACGGTGTTCTTGCTACATACATAAATACATACATACATACAAACATACATACACACATACACACACACACATATACATAATACATACATACATACATACACACATACATACGTACATACATACATACATACATGCATACACGAATACGTACATACATACATACATACATACATACGTACGTACACACATACGTACATGCATATATACATACGTATATACACACGTACGTACATACGTACGTACATACGTGCATACATGCATACATGCATGCATGCATACATACATACATACATACATACATCATGCATACATACATACATACATATATACATACATACATACATGCGTACATTACATACATACATGCATACATTACATACATACATGCATACATACATACATATATACATATATACATACATACATACAAACATACATACTTACATGCATACATAAATCACACATACATACATGCATGCATGCATGCATGCATCCATCCATCCATCCATCCATCCATCCATCCATCCATACATACATACATACATACATACATACATCCATACATACATACATAAATATAGTCAGCATAAACAATCAATGGAACAAAAGAAATGAAAGAAAATAGTCAACCAGTTCAACAATAAACAAATAAGAATGACCTGTGGGCAAGTATTGCTTGTGTTGTTTTGTCTCATGATATAAAATCACTACTGTAAGAGTTTGTCAATTTTTGCATCTTGTTTTCCTGGTTGTTCTTCAGTTTTGCAATATGGAATATCTTTTAATGAAAATAAAAAAAAACATGTTATGCAAGGAAGAAAACGATGGAGCTACTTCAGATGAAATTACGCATGTGAGAAAATTTGGAAACTTTTTCATGAAGTTAGAAAAGACGTACATAAACGAAGTACACCCACACACATTTACGTTTTGTTGCTTGTCAAAATAGAGTTGACAGTAACACTTATAGTGTCATTTTCTGTCAAGATAATATCTCTGAGTTTAGACTCTATCCATAGGCTCTAACACTGCAGAACAATAACACTTTCAAGTTCATTTTTATCGAAAATGTCTGAGCGTGGAATTTAGTCACGTTTTATCACTGCAAAGCAATAACACTTTCAGTCTGTGTTTGCCGAATACAAGATGTCTTGTCTTGGAGCTTGGAGTCTATCCTAAAGCTTTCAGACTGCAAAACAGTAATACTTTCAGTCTATGTTGGCCGAATAAACGGTGCCTTATGCTTGGAGTTTAACCATAATCACTAATACAGCAATAAAAACAATAACACTGTCAGTCTGATTTTGCTGAATAAACAGTCTCATGTCTTGGAGTTGGAGTCAATCCATAAGCACTAATACAACAAAACAATAACACTTCCGGTTTGTGTTTGCTGAATAAATAGTGTTTTGGGGCTTGGAGTCTATCGTCGGCCTCTTTACATCTCAGGAGATGATAGTCTGCACCAGGAGGCGTTGTGGTCATGACGTGCACTTTCTGCTGTGGCTGTGCAGGCCGATTCTTGAGTGGCAATCTCTGTCACATCTGCCACATACAAATTGAGTCGCTATTGTCTGGTTTCTGGAACGTTGCTTGCGAAGAGCCCTTTTCTCATCTGCGCTTTGCGCTCTCCTCCTCTCCGCATTCACAACGCCTTGCTGAACGGCTGTCCGCCACGCTGCCCTGTCTTCCGCCAGAGTCTCCCAAGAGCCTGGGTCAATCCCTGAGCTTCTAAGGTCCCTTTTGCATGCGTCTACAAAGCGTAGCTGTGGGCGTCCTGGAGTTCGCTTCCGATTTGGAGTCTATATATAAGCACTAACACTACAAAACGAAATAACAGTCAGTTTATATTTGCTGAATAAACAGTGTCTTGGATCTATCCATAAACACTAATACAGAACAACAATAACACTTTCAGTTTCAGTCTTTGTAAAAACAGTGTCTTTAATCTTGGACTCTACCCATGAGCTGTAGCATTGTAAATAACAATGTTATATGATAGAGAAGGATCCAAAATACTCATGCTACGTTCAATGAGCTAGAAGGCAAACGTTATACGATGACCGAGTCTTGAGAAAAAAAATCATGCAATCCACATCAGAGGATTGACCCAACGACCTTCGTGCTGTCAGCATAGCGCTCTGACCAACTGAAATAGATTGGGTCCTCATCTTGTTCAAAGGCAGCGGAGGTTTTGGGTATTGATTGGGCCAGGGTGGGGGTGGGGGTGGGGCTGCTGTCTGTGATGTGAGACAAGTTTATACCTAGTGGCTAGCTGTGTCTCTATTCAGTCCTTGAAGTATTTATATATTTAATTTATGTGTTGTTGTTGTTTTTTCTTTGAAGATAAAATATATGTAACCAAGATTGTTCCAGCCATAGACTGATACCATACTAATATAAGATAAAAAGAAACACAGGCTAG
>CM060314.1:81307234-81317234 GCA_030674185.1 Monoplex corrugatus
GCACTTCTTGCCTGAATTTGCAACAGCAAATCAGCGAATAGAATTAGAAAAAACTAGAAAATGAAACATACATTTACCGAAATCAGATAGATAGATAGATAGATAGATAGATAGATAGATAGATAGATAGATAGATAGACAGACAGACAGATAGATAGATAGATAGGCAGACCAATAAATAGGTAGATAGATAGACAGAGAGATAAATAGATACATAATAGATACATAGATAGATACATAGATAGATACATAGATAGATAAAGACACATATGTATATGGATATATGTACGTACGTAGTATGTATGTATGTATGTATGTATGTATGTATGTATGTATATATGTATGTATGTATGCATGTATGTATGCATGCATGTATGTATGTATGTATGTATGTATGTATGTATGTATGTATGTATTTATGTATGTATGTCATCATCATCATCAGATACCTTGCCGCATGGCGTTGGCGATTATGGACTTCCATCTGTCTCTATCACTTCTTGCCTCAAGCATCTTCTCCACCCTCCTTGTCCCCAGCCACTCTGCAAGTCCGTCTAGTGTCTTCTCCCTGGGTCTACCTGGTGCTCTCTTTCCCTCCAGCTTTCTCTTTGTGACCAGGTGTTCCAATTCCCCTTTCCTCATAAAATGGCCTATAAATGTTGCCTGTCTTTTCCTAATCTTCCTTATGAGTGATCTACTTGTGTCTGCCTCCATCAAGACTGTCTCGTTTGTTTTCTTTGCTGTCCATGGAACTCTCAACATTCTTCTTAGAAACCACATCTCGGCTGCCTCATTCTTGTTCTGGCTTTGCTTGCTGACAGTCCACGCCTCGCAACCGTACAACAGTATTGGCTCTATATAACACTGAAGAACTCTCTTCCTGATGTTAATTGATAGGCATTTGTTGGTAAGAATGCTTTTCGTCTTCTTGAATAGTGTTTTGGCTTGGCCGATTCTGCTGGCTATTTCTGATGTGTATGTATGTATGTATGAATATCTCTCTCACCCTCGCCCCCTTTTACATCATTTTAAAAAAAATTACCCTATTTTACTTTTTATTTCTTTACTCGATCTGATGCCTGGTTTTTGCAGAGATGTCTCTCCCCTCTTTCCTTTTGGAATGCACAAGTTTGAGCCTGACTCTAAGAACATCTTCATGTAAACTGACCTGTGGTCTGTTCTGGCTGTGAATGAGGTATCTGAACTGTTCAGGATTAGGGTATCTGACACTGTTTCAGGACTTAGGTATCTGATACTGTTCAGGATTAGGGTATCTGACACTGTTCAGGACTTAGGTATCTGACACTGTTCAGGATTAGGGTATCTGACACTCTTCAGGATTAAGGTATCTGACACTCTTCAGGATTAGGGATGATAAAGCATCAATGGAGAAGAGGACACTAACCTATAATTCTGACAAAAAGAAAATTTAAGGTTTCCACCACCTCGTTCTTCCAGTCCTTCAAAGTTAAAAAAAACAACACCTTTCACTTTTTTGTTTCATTGATCAGAACAGTTTAACGAAGAACGCCTGGAACGACTGTACAGCAGACACTAGGCGCCTAAACTGAAGATATCAGTTAAAAAAAATCTTGAAAAGAGGAAATCAATCACCATAATCTTGCTTACCTTTTGAGTGTACGTGCACAAAATTAATCTTTTCTAAGTTTCAGTTTCAGTTTCAGTTTCAGTTTCTCAAGATGACGTCTTCGTGCTCGGAATGAATTCGATATGCACTAACGTCACAGGTGCCATGTGATGGTGATCATGGCACAAGCCTTAAGCCTGCACATAAGCCCATGAGCTGGCCAGGTTCTGAGGTCCTACCTAGCCTGTGTTTAACGCAGTTTGAAGTTTGACCTTGTCTTTATTTCAGATGTTCGTTGCTGTTTCGGTTTATCTTTCTTAAGTCATTCGGTCTCCCATTAAACGACTCTAATCTTAATGATCCTGATTATCTTTATTACACGATTCAATCGACAACAACAATTACGTACTACTATCAGTTCACTCGTGACTTTTTAGTCCAGTGACCGATTGTTCATATTTTAATGGCAAATTTTTTTCAATGACTGATATATGTCTGACAGTTAAACCCTGGCTTGAAATTCAAACACAACATTTGTAATGATGCCAATTGTATCTTATGTCAAATTATCTTACGCCAAGCCTTTGACATTCACATCTGTCTGTCTGCTTCTGTTTCTTTTGTTTTTGGTTTCTCTCTCTCTCTCTCTCTCTCTCTCTCTCTCTCTCTCTCTCTCTCTCTCTCTCTCTCTCTCTCTTTTTCTCTCCCCACCCCCCCCCCTCTCTCTCTGTCTGTACGATCTTTTTTCTCAAGTTAAACAAATCCAAAAACACAGAGGTTTTCTAAGTTTCTTTTTTGATTACTCTGATGTAGATCCGAGGATGGGTGTATGGCGTGTGGATATGCGGCTGTGCAGGTGTGGGGACGTGTGTTAGAGTTGCTGGGGGAATAACTCTGGAGTTTGGACTTTGTTTAAGTGGGATTTATCGCACTTGGACGATTCATGTACACTCCATCCAAATCTGCCAGCAATTATCTGAAAGACTCCTTGGGCCTTCGCAAAACCCTTAGCGCTGGCAAGGTCTAGACATGGAGAGGGGGGGAGCAAGGACATGTGAAACACTAAGCTGACACCACCATAATGTTTGAAATATTAAGATGGGCCACGGACCGGCTAGATTTTACCGTTATGGACTGTAATTGAAATAGAGATATCGTATGTTGAAACGACATTTTTATCAAAGAACTAACCAACCCCTGTCTGATTGAAAGCAGATGTGTACGTTTATTTCAATGTATATGAGGCCTATTAACACACAATCACCAATAAATTGACAGGCCAAGTTGCAACAGAAGCTCATAAAGATGATCAGGAGACAAGTGGTGAAAATTGGGGATTTGGGCAATTTCAGGTGCCTAGCTATCTGCTAAGTTGATAAGTTTAAATATCTGGGAACGGTCATCTCACCAGACGGCAGATGAATATCAGAATAGCCAGCAGAATTGGCCAAGCCAAAACAGCATTCAAGAGGATGAAAAGCGTTCTTACCAACAAATGCTATCAGTAAACATCAAGAGAGTTCTTCAGTGTTATATAGAACCGATACTGTTGTACGGTTGTGAGACGTGGACAGTCAACACGCAAAATCAAACAAAATTGAGGCAACTGAAATGTGGTTTCTAAGGAGAATGTTGAGAGTTCCATGGACAGCAAAGAAAACAAGCGAGACAGTCTTGAAGGAGGCGACACAAGAAGATCATCAATAAAGATTAGGAAAGACAGGCAACATTTAGAGGCCATTTTATGAGGAAAGAGAAATCTAGTCATAACAGGAAAGCTGGAAGGAAAGAGAACACCGGTAGACCCAGGGAGAAAACATTGGACGGAGTTGTAGGGTGGCTGAAGACAGAGAGGGTGGGAGATGTGCTTGCAGTGACAAGGGATAGATTCGTGTGGAGGGCCATGATCGTCAACGCCATGCAGCACGGCACGTGATGATGATGATGATGATGATGAGCCGTTTGCTCTATCACTCTACCCCACCCCGACCCCTTTCATGTTTTGTTTTTGAAAATAATTAATTCTAATGTTAAAACAAACGATTTTTCTTTAGTACTTTCATTCATGCAACTTCGCTATTTTTGATACCTACAATCATACAATTTTGATGATTAAAAAATATACCATCAAAGAGCGCCAACACTGATTGATTGCACAAAAACAGCCAGTTGTACCGTAATTTATCTAATTACAAAGTTTCTTTGACTTTCAGATCTGTTGCTATATACTTAAATCAGTTATGTGATCAAAACCTTTGACTCTAGTTTTCTCAAAAATAGTCAATTCTGCATTTAGAACTTAAAACACTATATCTCTGTTCATTTTTGCAATAGAGAAACAAAAGTGATGTCATTATATACTGTATAGTGTGTAAGTTCTTTTTGTTTGTTTGTTTGTTTGTTTGTTCGTTCGTTCGTTCGTTTGTTTGTTCGTTCGTTCGTTTGTTCGTTTGTTCGTTTGTTTGGATCATCGCACTCAGGGAAGTCACCTTTGTGCTCATTTTTTTTCTTTTTTCGTTCCATTTTCTACGCCACCTTAATGGCTACAGAAGCTGGCACAATTTGTTTACAATGCGATGATGATGATGTCGATGAGGATGATAATCATGATGGTATGGAGTTCTATCTAGGATTGAAACTGCGTGACAGAGCTGTACTCTACGCTTACTCTCATAATAGATCCTCACGTCAACCAGGCTCTAGAAATACAGACACCTGCGGTGCTGGTCAGAAGACCTGAGCAACAACCTAAATGACGCGTCCATGAAGTGGATGAGACTCGACTGTGTGGTCCCAGTCTTCCCATTGAGTCCATAACACGCCCAACTCTGAGTAAGAGCCAGTTAAAGCCGAAAAATCCCTCAATTATTTTTGAAGGGACTGATGGGGATTCGAACCCACAACCTTCCAGCCAGTAGTCCGTTGCATTAACCACTACACCACGGCGACTGGTCTGTACGTTGTTTTGGTTTGAAAATTAACACTGTGCAAAATGCAAGCTACCAGTGATTCTGGAGAACGGGTTGCATGTGTCTTTAACTTTAAAAAAGTAATGATTGCATAAAAAGTCCAAACAGTGGAGTCCTGTTTGCAATAAACTTTACTGTGTCCAAACGCTGCCTAGTTAGCATCAACAATGAATGGCATATCAGAAAGTTTGCCTAAAATCAATCATTAACAAACAAACAAATGGAAATACAAATGCTAGAGTTATATATTTTGCATTATACTTGGGAGCAAATTTTAAAAAGTGTATGTATTTTGTGTGTGTGTGTGTTTGTGTGCGTGTGTGTGTGTGTGTGTGTGTGTGTGCGTGTTGTGTGTGCGTGCGTGCGTGTGTGTTTGTTCGTGCGTGTGTATGTGTGTGTTTGTGTGTGTGTGTGTGTTTGTATATGTGTACATGTGTGTATGCGTGTGTATGTGTGTGTGTTTCTTTCTTTTTTACAATTATAGAAAAATGTACATACAACAACAACAACAAAAACAACAATAACAGCAACAAACAGCCACGTGACCATGACTTAGTCCTGATTTGGTATACTCCATTCAAACGACACTGAATGAATAAATAGTTTCCCTTTTGTTGTTAACTCATTAACGTTCGTAATGATATCTCTAAGTCTTACCAGCTGATGTTCTTGGATGTCCAAACCTGATTCTCATCCTGCCTGTAATTCTTTTTTTATTTTTTTTATTTTACGAGATTGAAAGAACGAACACAACGCTCTGCTTATCGATAGAACTGATCACATACCTGCCACCTGGCAAAATGGAGATCAAGGAAACAAAGGAAGGATGGGAGAAAGGAAGGAAGGCAGACAGGAAAGAAGGAAGAAAGGAAGTAAGGCAGACAGGAAGGAAGGAAGAAAAGAAGTAAAGCAGACAGAAGGAAGGAAGTAAGGCAGACAGGAAGGAAGGAAGTAAGGCAGACAGGAAGGAAGGAAGTAAGGCAGACAGGAAGGAAGGAAGTAAGGCAGACAGGAAGGAAGGAAGAAAGGAAGTAAGGCAGACAGGAAGGAAGGAAGGAAGAAAAGAAGGAAGGAAGGAAGGAAGGAAGGAATGAAGAAAGGAAAGAAGGAAGGCAGGAGGGTAAGAATGAACAAACGGACGAAAAAAGGAAGGAAGGAAAGAAGGTAGGAAGGAAGGAACGGACAAGCGAACTAACGAAAAAAGGAAGGAAGGAAAGAAGGCAGGAAGGAAGGAAGGAACGAACGAACGAAGAAAGTAAGGAAGGAAGGAAAGAAGGAAAGAAGGAAGGAAGGAAGAAAGGAAGGAAAGATGAGACAACAATGAAATGGAATAAGGAGAAACAGACGGGTGGGGGATTAAGTTCAGGAAATATTTAGCTCAGGATAAAAGAAAATAAGGCAATAACAAAACGAGGTCAATTGAATGTCGATTTCCGATGTCACATACACGCACAGTCTGAAAAAAAAAAACGATTCTATTGTTTCTTCTTGCTCTTTTGCTTTCAATTTAAAATTATGTCCTCCGTTCTCTCTTGTTTTCGTCTCATCACTGACTTAGAAAAATCGATTTTCTGACGAGAGCCACATATCATGAATGTCTTGTCCATCTTCTTCCAGTTCGTGTGTGTTTTCATTTCTCTACCTACTCTTTTTCAAAGATCCACTTTTCAAAGGTATCGCATATAACACAAGAGAAAGCAGATACGCTTGTAAACTTATGCATTCACCTACTTACGTGCATACACATCACAATTATATATAAGCGGGCGCGCACGCAAAAGCACACATGCACATATACACGCGCGCACATGCACGCACACCACTGTGAGCTTACTTTCTTTTCTTTTTCTTTTTTTCTTTGCATTTCATTTTATTTGAAATCCTCTTTTAGGAAGGACAATTTACAAAACAAACTACTGGTTGTAGTTATCTCCCCTCCACCATTTCGATGTCTCTTTGTAACGAATCACACCATTCTCTCTGTCTGTCTGTCTGTCTGTCCTCTCTCTCTCTTCTGTCTTTTCCCTCTCTCTTTCTTTCTCTGTCTCTCTTTCTCTCTCTGTCTCTTTCTATCTCTGTCTCTCTCTTTATCTCTCTCATTCTGTCTTGCTCTCTCTCTGTCTCTCTCTCTCTGTCTCTCTCTCTGTCTCTCTCTCTCTGTCTCTCTCTCTCTGTCTCTCTCTCTCTCTCTGTCTGTCTGTCTGTCTGTCTGTCTCTCTCTCTCTCTCTCTCTCTCTCTCTCTGAACGTGCCTCTGTTTCTTTCTTCGTGTTTATATGTTTTATATTTTCCTCTGTCCCTGTCCGTTTGCCTGCTTGCCTGCCCGCCCGCTCCTCTGTTTGTCTGCCTCTCTCTCTCTCTCTCTCTCTGCCTATTTGTCTGTATATATCTCTCTCTGTCTCTGTCTTTCTCTCTGTCTATTTGTCTGTATGTTCTCTCTCTCTCTCTCTCTCTCTCCCCTCTCTCTCTCTCTCCTCTCTGTCTATTTGTCTGATGTCTCTCTCTCTGTCTCTCTCTCTCTGTATATTTGTCTCTGTCTGTCTGCCTCTCTCTCTCTCTCTCTCTCTCTCTCTCTCTGTCTGTCTGTCTATTTGTCTGCATGTCTCTCTTTCTCTGTTTATCTGTCTCTGTCTCTCTCTCTCTGTGCCTCTCTCTGTCTCTGTCTCTCTCTGTCTCTCTCTCTGTCTCTGTCTCTCACTAACTCTCTGTCTCTGTCTCTCTCCCTGTCTCTCTTTCTGTCTGTCTGTCTATCTGTATCTGTCTCTATCGCTCTCTATCTGTCTGTCTGTCTGTCTGTCTGTCTCTGTCTCTGCCTCTGTCTCTCTCTCTCCGTTTTTCTCTGTCTCTCTCTGTGTATCAGTCTCTGTCTCTGTCTGTCCGTCTGTCTGTCTCTGTCTGTCTGTCTCTCTGTCTCTCTGTCTCTCTCTGTCTCTCTCTGTCTCTCTGTCTCTGTTTCTCTGTTTCTCTGTCTCTGTCTCTGTCTCTGTCTCTCTCTCTCTCTCTCTCTCTCTCTCTCTCTCTCTCTCTCTTCCACTCCCTTTCATCTTTCATTTTTTATTTTGTTCTATATCCACGTCACGCAGTACTTGTTTCTTAGGATGATGTTGTTGTTGTTGTTGTTGTTGTTGTTATTTTTCTATGGCTGCCTTATACGGATGTACTTTTATTTCACATATAAGTCATTCATCCAAATCTCTGAATGGACCACCCTGAGGATCCTGAGGGCTCTTTCAGTATGAATAGTATCTTGATTTTCTGGAAGCTCTGTGCCAGAAGTTACCTCTTGTCTTTCACTCTCTTTGCTTCTACCTTGCTGTCTTCATGTCCTAGTTTCTGCCTTGCTGGTTCATCAACCTTTACGTTTTTCATAAACCCTTACATATTTTCTGTCTATCAGGATCGATAATTGGTGTACAAACTTACTGTATTTTTAGCTCTAAGGAAACATGAAGTGTTTGGTGGAATTTTCCGTTATGTAGTCCAGTTTTTACGTAAAACTGCAAGTATTTATTCAGTGGAATGACCGCCACCAAGGATATATCCTAAGATTATCTGCATGAATCCAGTAACATGTGAACTTAATTTTCTTTTCAGATTTTTCAGGGTTGTCAGTGTGTTTAGATGTACTGTTTTGTTTGAGATATTTATCAATTTGATATGGATCTGAGCTGGGGTTTAAACACTGAAGATAATAGTAAAAGAAGAAGAAGCAGCAGCAGCAGTAATAGTAGTAGTAGTAGTAGTAGTAGTGGTAGTGTAGTAATAGCAGCAGCAGTAGTAGTAGTAATAGTACATGATGGTGCAGCTGCTGATCATGATGATAAAATTATGACTGATAACTTGTTTATATTATGATAATAATGATACGAGCAATAATAGTAACAACTACAACATTAACAACAACAACAACAACAACATTGGTAATACCACCACCACCACCACCTCCACCACGACTACTTCTACTATTTCTAAAATAATAATAACGATAATAATAATAATAACACTAATAATGATAATGATAAAAATAATATAACAATAATAGTAATAACAATAGTAATAATGATAGTAATGATAATAAAAGATAATAATATAAAGATGATGATGATGGGGTTGATGATATTGCTTTCTGTTAAGTTGGTGTTTATATATGTGTTGTGAGTTTGATGGATATGTGTATGTACGCTGTTTTGCCCCACACAATGTGCAGGTGGCATGTTACTGCACAGTCTGCACATTTCATCTTCCGTGGGCGTTCATGTTGCGTGGTTTCATGTTTCCATACGTCATCAGCCCCTAACATGACTCATTATATCTTCAACGTGCAAATATGATGTTCTGCGTGCGTGTATACATTCATGTTCATGTCTGTTGTCACAGTGGATTTACCAAGTGAAACTCGGTCTGCTCTTCCCTGTGACAGCACGTCGCCGCAGTACAGCGCCACCAGTTTTTTCACCAAGACTTAAAAAGGCAGGAAGGCTGATTGGCCTTAAAGAGAAGGCACCTGGAAAATCAACCTATCTGTCCAATGGTTTGTACCAGGGCAACCGGGCGAATGCCATGCTTTTCACGATCTTCAACTGCTGTGGGATCTTTAACATGCGCAGGCCACGAGGCATACGTGTCTCATTCGTTTTGTTGTCCCCTTCCGAAGGACTAGACGTTCAGTGTGCTTTTCTTGTCCGACTGTGGAGGAAAGTGGAGGCCTTAACGGGACAGGAATCTTATAACCTCCAGTTTAGTTATTGTCAGGCAAACGTCTGAATCATTCCACTACTCTTAGACACTAACGGACCCGAACACATGTTGACTTTGGAGATCGCCCACATTAGTTACACATATCAAATGTTAAACTGTACCTAATAAACACATATCAAATGTTAAACTGTACTTAATAAACACATATCAAATGTTAAACTGTACCTAATAAACACATATCAAATGTTAAACTGTACCTAATAAACACATATCAAATGTTAAACTGTACCTAATAAACACATATCAAATGTTAAACTGTACTAATAAACACATATCAAATGTTAAACTGTACCTAATAAACACATATCAAATGTTAAACTGTACCTAATAAACACATATCAAATGGTAAACTGTACCTAATAAACACATATCAAATGTTAAACTGTACCTAATAAGCTATTAAGAATGTGCTGGTGTATAATACGAGATTTGGTGTTGATGTTGTTGCAGTTGTTGCCTGCTGCAGCTGCTGCTGTTGTTATCGTTGATAATTGGCTGTTGCTGTTGTTCCTTTAATTGTTATTGTTGTTGTTAATGTTGTTGTTGTTGTTGCTGCTGCTACTATCCTTCGCTGTTTCTTCTACTTTTCTCTATCAGCAGAGATGTGATCAATAACTTATTATATATGAACAGCAGACAAACACAAAAATAGAATTACAACGTGTATTTGATATACAGTAACAAAA
>CM060314.1:81322234-81327234 GCA_030674185.1 Monoplex corrugatus
CTGGACACTGTACATGACACATAGTCAGACTGGACACTGTACATGACACATAGTCAGACTGGACACAGTACATCACACAGACTGGACACTGTACATGACACATAGTCAGACTGGACACTGTACATGACACATAGACTGGACACTGTACATGACACATAGACTGGACACTGTACATGACACATAGTCAGACTGGACACTGTACATGACACATAGTCAAACTGGACACTGTACTTGACACATAGACTGGACACTGTACATGACACATAGTCAGACTGGACACTGTACATCACACATAGTCACACTGGACACTGTACATGACACATAGATTGGACACTGTACATGACATAGACAGGACACTGTACAAGACACATAGACAGGACACTGTACATGACACATAGTCAGATGGACACTGTACATCACACATAGTCACACTGGACATTGTACATGACACATAGTCACACTGGACATTGTACATGACACATAGTCACTCTGGACACTGTACATGACACATAGTCAGACTGGACACTGTACATGACACATAGTCAGACTGGACACTGTACATGACACATAGTCAGACTGGACACTGTACATGACACATAGTCAGACTGGACACTGTACATGACACATAGTCACACTGGACACTGTACATGACACATTGTCAGACTGGACACTGTGTATCACACATAGTCAGACTGGACACTGTACATGACACATAGTCAGACTGGACACTGTACATCACACATAGTCAGACTGGACACTGTACATGACATATAGACTGGACACTGTACATGACACATAGACTGGACACTGTACATGACACAATCAGACTGGACACTGTACATGACACATAGTCAGACTAGACACTGTACATGACACATAGTCAGACTGGACACTGTACATGACACATAGTCAGACTGGACACTGTACATGACACATAGTCAGACTGGACACTCTACATGACAAATAGTCAGACTGACACTCTACATCACACATAGTCAGACTGACACTGTTACATGACACATAGTCAGACTGGACACTGTACATGACACATATCAGACTGGACACTGTACATGACATAGTCATACTGGACACTGTACATGACACATAGTCAGACTGGACATTGTACATGACACATAGTCAACTGGACACTGTACATGACACAGAGACTGGACACTATACATGACATAGTCATACTGGACACTGTACATAACACATAGTCAGACTGGATACTGTACATCACACAAAGTCAGACAGGACACTGTACATCACACATAGTCATACTGGACACTGTACATCACACATAGTCAGACTGGACACTGTACATCACACATAGTCAGACTGGACACTGTACATGACACATAGTCAGACTGGACACTGTACATCACACATAGACTGGACACTGTACATGACACATAGTCAGACTGGACACTGTACATGACACATAGTCAGACTGGACACAGTACATCACACATAGACAGGACACAGTACATCACACATAGTCAGACTGGACACTGTACATGACACATAGACTGGACACTTGTACATGACACATAGACTGGACACAGTACATCACACATAGACTGGACACAGTACATCACACATAGTCACACTGGACACTGTACATGACACATAGACTGGACACAGTACATCACACATAGTCAGACTGGACACTGTACATCACACATAGACAGGACACAGTACATCACACATAGTCACACTGGACACTGTACATGACACATAGACTGGACACAGTACATCACACATAGTCAGACTGGACACAGTACATCACACATAGACAGGACACAGTACATCACACATAGTCACACTGGACACTGTACATGACACATAGACTGACACAGTACATCACACATGGACTGGACACTGTACATCACACATAGTCACACTGGACACTGTACATGACACAAGACTGGACACAGTACATCACACATAGTCAGACTGGACACTGTACATCACACATAGACAGGACACAGTACATCACACATAGACTGGACACTGTACATACACATAGACTGGACACTGTAATCACACATATTCAGACTGGACACTGTACATACAATAGACATGGACACTGTACATCACACATAGTCAACTGGACCGTACATCACAGATAGACTGGACACTGTACATACACATAGTCAGACTGGACACAGTACATCACAATGACTGGACACTGTACATACACAATAGTCAGATGGACACTGTACATGACACATAGTAGAATGGACACTGTACATGACACATAGTCAGATGGACACTGTACATGACACATAGTCAGAATGGAAACTGTACATGACACATAGTTAGAATGGACACGTACATACACATAATTGATGGACACTGTACATACACATATGTCAGAATGGACACTGTACATGCACATAGTTAGAATGGACACTGTACATACACATAGTAGAATGGACACTGTACATACACATAGTTAGACATGGACACTGTACATGACACATAGTCAAATGGACACTGTACATGACACATAGTCAGAATGGACACTGTACATTACACATAGTAGAATGGACACTGTACATACACATAGTAAATGGACACTGTACATACACATAGTCAGAATGGACACTGTACATGACACATAGTAGATGGACACTGTACATCACACATAGTAGAATGGACACTGTACATGACACATAGTCAACTGGACACTGTACATGACACATAGTCAGATGGACACTGTACATGACACATAGTCAGATGGACACTGTACATACACATAGTCAGAATGGACACTGTACATACACATAGTAGATGGACACTGTACATGACACATAGTCAGACTGGACATTGTACATCACACATAGTCAGACTGGACACTGTACATGACACATAGACTGGACATGTACATGACACATAGTCAGACTGGACATGTACATACAAATAGTCACTGGACACTGTACATGACACATAGTCAACTGGACACTGTACATGACACGATAGTCAACTGGACACTGTACATACACATAGTCAGACTGGACATGTACATGACACATAGTCACTGGACATGTACATGACACATAGTCAACTGGACACTGTACATGACACATAGTCAGACTGGACACTGTACATGACACATAGTCAGACTGGACACTGTACATGACACATAGTCAGACTGGACACTGTACATGACACATAGTCAGACTGCGACACTGTACATCACACATAGTCAGACTGGACACTGTACATGACACATAGTCAGATTGGACACTGTACATGACACATAGTCAGACTGGACATTGTACATCACACATAGTCAGACTGGACACTGTACATGACACATAGTAGACTGGACATTGTACATGACACATAGTCAGACTGGACATGTACATCACACATAGTCAGACTGGACACTGTACATACACATAGAGACTGGACACTGTACATGACACAAGTAGAACTGGACACTGTACATGACACATAGTCAGACTGGACACTGTACATGACACATAGACTGGACACTGTGCATGACACATATTCGAACTGGACACTGTACATGACACATAGTAGAATGGACACTGTGCATACACATAGTCATAAGGACACTGTACATGACACATAGTCAGACTGGACACTGTACATGACACATAGTTCAGACATGGACAATGTACATGACACATAGTCAGACTGGACACTGTACATCACACATAGTCAGACTGGACACTGTACATGACACATAGTCAGAACTGGACACTGTACATGACACATAGTCAGACTGGACACTGTACATACACATAGACTGGACACTGTGACATGACACATAGTCGACATGGACACTGTACATGACACATAGACTGGACACTGTACATGACACATAGTCAGACTGGACACTGTACATGACACATAGTCAGACTGACACTGTACATGACACATAGTCACACTGGACACTGTACATGACACATAGTCACACTGGACACTGTACATGACACATAGTCACACTGGACACTGTACATGACATAGTCAACTGGACACTGTACATGACACATAGTCAGACTGGACACTGTACATGACACATAGACTGGACACTGTACATGACACATAGTCAGACTGGACACTGTACATCACACATAGACTGGACACTGTACATACACATAACTGGACACTGTACATGACACATAGTCAGACTGGACACTGTACATGACACATAGTCAGACTGGACACTGTACATGACACATAGACTGGACACATACATACACAATCAGACTGGACACTGTACATGACACATAGACTGGACACTGTACATGACACATAGTCAGACTGGACACTGTACATGACACATAGACTGGACACTGTACATCACACATAGTCAGACTGGACACTGTACATGACACATAGACTGGACACTGTACATGACACATAGATGGACACTGTACATACACATAGATGGACACTGTACATGACACATAGTCAGACTGGACACTGTACATGACACATAGTCAGACTGGACACTGTACATGACACATAGTCAGACTGGACACTGTACATGACACATAGTCAGACTGGACACTGTACATGACACATAGTCAGAATGGACACTGTACATGACACATAGTCAGACTGGACACTGTACATCACACATAGTCAGACTGGACACTGTACATGACACATAGCAGATGGACATGTACATGACACATAGTCAGACTGGACACTGTACATCACACATAGTCAGACTGGACACTGTACATGACACATAGATGGACACGTACATGACACAAGTCAACTGGACACTGTACATGACACATAGTCAGACTGGACACTGTACATACACATAGACTGGACACTGTGCATGACACATAGTCTGACTGGACACTGTACATGACACATAGACTGGACACTGTACATGACACATAGTCAGACTGGACACTGTACATGACACATAGTCAGACTGGACTGTACATGACACATAGTCGACTGGACACTGTACATGACACATAGTCAGCACTGGACAACTGTACATG
>CM060314.1:81347234-81357234 GCA_030674185.1 Monoplex corrugatus
AAAGTTGCCCACCTTCAAAATAAATCACTGTCGTTTTTACTATTAACAATCATCAAACTTGTTACTTTTTGATCATTTTTTACTTTATAATACACATGCCATGTATATGTGTATGTGATGAAACATGATGGCGAGTCTCATTTCTCAACAACCTATCCATTTATGTATGTATGCATCTGTATAATTTTCTTATTGTCAACCATGCTTCACATAGATATAGTTTATACTTGAGAGTTATGATGTTTTGCATAGATTTGATTTTTTATGAGATTATAATTACATTTTGCTATTTTTGTTTTTACCTGTCTGCATTACTTGTTTAAAATTAAGAAAAAATTGTTTTAAAAATGGTTCAAATTTATGTAATGATTAAAAAAAGACCAATACACGGAAAAGCGATCGCTGCTCATTATTTTGCGTTTCCAGCTGTGTTGAATTTGATGCAGCTAATCTTGCTTTTCTGAAACAGAACAGAAAAAGACTGTTCAGTTTCGTATCCTCCATTTGACCAGACCTCAAGAAAAACATATTTCCAAGTCTTCAATGCGACTGGCCTAGTTGTACTTCTTTTCGTTGCATTAGACTCAATACTGCTTTTTAACTTGATAAAAGCCTGTTTGGGTGAGAGTACGAGCATTTTGCACAGTTTTAGCCAGCACCTGAGGGAGGTGATTATGCATTCTGTGTATAAAAGGTATCGCCCTGTTTCCCCAATGTCATAGTGTTTGGAATTTTGTTACTGTCCTTTCGTTGACATGTAAAAATATGTGCTGATTCTATCACTCACAATCTTCTTCTGTCTCTCATTTCTGATGCTTAGAGGAATTTTGGTTTGTTTTGGGCTTTAAAAATTTTTTAAAAAGAGATGTGGCCATGAAGTTACTGACATTTCGTTACGTATAGAATGTGTGCTGATTCTATCACTGACAATTTTTGTGTGTCCCACATGTCTTATGCATAGAGCAAGCTTGGTTTGATTTGGGCTTCAATTTTTTTTTCAAAAGTTGTCGATATACCTCCAAGTCACCCGTAATTTTCTATTAAATCAGCAAAGTTTACCGTTTGCTTTCTTCGTAGGCGCAGACATCTGACAGTGTTGCCGTTGAAGTGTAGCCCAAATATTTGTATCTTTTGAATATTTCTACTTCTTTTCTGTTTAAGTATCATTTTTTTTCATAAGGAAATGTGAACATCCCCCCCCCCCTTTCTAAACATCATTAATTTTCTTTTTTCAAAGTTTATAGCTAAGTCTAATAATCTGGATATTTTTCTGTTTGATCTGGTTTTGTAGGCGAGTTGGGGTAGAAGATATTAAAGCAATGTCATGAGCAAAAGATAACAGAGAGTTATTTTCGAAACTTGGATCAATTGTACTCCATGTTTTCTGGATGTAAGCAGAGAAAATATTAGTGGGCTAAACAAGCATCACTGTTGATTTCTTTGGGATATTAACAAGAATCTGTTAAAACACAACACTGGTTTAAAATATTTTTGTTAGTAATACACGTCTGCAATTTGGTCACTATCTGCCGTGATTTTTCACGCTTAGCTTTGTCAAACGCTTTTTTGTAATCAATATATGCAACATTATAATTTACCCACTCTTTTGTTGTTCATGGTGATCAGATGTTATTTATGTGGAAAATCTTTTTTGCAGGCTTGATTGTCCTTACTAATTTCAAATTCGTTTTGCGCTTATACGTATAGACTTTTGTTTGAAATTGCTATGAAAATGTTACTGGTTATACTCAGCTGAGGTATTCCTCTATAGTTTTCCCGACTGTTTTCGCTCCTTTCTTGAAAAGAGGCATTATAAGCGGATTTGCATCAGTATAAAGTAAAATAGCATGTGTCGTATAACGTGTTGAACAGTGTAATCAGAACAGCAGGCAGGCATCTGTGGCATTACTTAAAAACCAACGGTTGAATTTCGTCAGGAACAGTGCGCAAGCATCTGTGGCATACTTAAAAACCTATGATTGGAGTTCGTCAGGGCTGTCTTCTGTCTCCAACGCTTTTTTCAAAAAATTCCCAGCACGTATTATGGCTGACGCACTTAAAGATCATGTCAGAACGGTCAGTACTGGAGGAAGAACCATAAAAAATCTTCACTTGGTATTTCCTGGGAAACAGTGAGCAAGGACTGGCCAGTCTTGTAAAAAGATAATGAAACATCGACAATATATGACATGGAAATCAACGCTGAGAAGACCAAGTTGATGGACAGCCACAACACTACCATTGCTATTGACATAATGATATAATTGTCCATGGACTCAAGCTAGGAATTAGTCCACAAGTCACTTATTTAGGATTCATCATTAGCAACGAGAAATCCAAACATGAAATCCTCTCGAGGACAACAAAGATATAGGCGATGCCCAGGCTGAAACTTTTAAGGAAGGACAAGAATATCTCCACGAAACACAACATCAGATTCATCTATGTACTGGTATAATCCATCTTCATGTATGCATGCGAGACATAAACCCTCACTGCAGATTTGTGACAGAAGATCTGTGACATCAGTTGAAAAAAAAATATGTTCGTATGGCATGCAAAAAGATCCGGTGGCCATGTGGGGGAACTTTTGAGGTAGGGAGATGGAGGGGAGTACAGAAAAAAAAACTACGGAATGACTACAGTTCGGAATACAAGAGAAAGCATTTGCATAGACCCAAGCTTTGATACACACCTGACAGAGCTGGAGGACTCTGCGAACAGTTTTTCAATGTGGCGCCCAAAGACTCTTAATGGAATTAAGTAAGAAAAAAGAAGACAAAAAATACTTAAAAAGAAAGAGGGAGATTATTATATACTGGGAACAGAAAAAGAGATAATGAAAATGATAACAAAAATGATGACGATGATTGATTTTCCTCCAGTTATGTTATTAGCAAAGAGAGAAAGAGAGAGAGAGAGGGTGTGTGTGTGTGTGTGTGTGTGTGTGTGTGTGTGTGTGTGTGTGTGTGTGTGTGTGTAGTGTATGTATGTGTGTGTGTGTGTGTGTGTGTGTGCATGTGTATGTGTATATGTATGTGTGTGTATGCGTGTAAGTGTGAGTGTCTGTGTGTGTTTGTGTGTGTGTGTTAGTGCGTGCGTGCGTGCGTGCGTGCGTGCTGTTGTGTGTGTGTGTGTGTGTGTTTAGTGCGTGCTTGCGTGCGTGCGTGCGTGCGTGTGTGTGTGTGTGTGTGTGTGTGTGTGTGTGTGTGTTGTGTGTGTGTGTGTGTGGTTGTGGTTGTGTAGGCGAGACAGGCACACAGACAGAGGAACAAAAAACAAAAAAAAAAAACGAGAGAGGGAGAGAGAAAGAGCGGAGAAACAGACACACAAACAGACAGAAACATACAGACAGAGAGACAGACAATAAACGGAGCCTACGACTGGGTTTTCTGAATGAAATAGAAGCAGGAAGACTATTTTCATCGTGTCAATATATTGTGTCGTTTTCGCCTTGCCAGGGGATTACCTAAGTCATCAATGTCGGTGCCAGCAGGAATACCGGCTGTCTCCCCGCCACCATTACACACTCATACACGGTGCTAACACTACGCCAGACCCCCCACGCAATACGTTTCAGCCCTGCCTTTTTTTTTTTTTCGCTTCGAAAAAGATAAATACTTTTTTTTGTTTTTTTTGGGTTTTTGTTTTTACATTTTAACTTTTTACCGTTTAACGTTGCAAAATGATGTACTTTTACAGTAACAGGATGGGACGAAATTTTAAAACGATAAAAAAATCGAAAAGAACAATTAAAAAAAATGGGAATGACAATAATGCTCACTTCACGTTACAAAAACAAATTAAAACAAAGAGCATGCTACCACCATCACCATTACTACATCGCCTTAAAATACACATCTTTTACAGGGCACAAAATACAAGAACCAGAAGAAGAAAAAAAAACACACACACAAAAAGAACAAGAAAAAACACGAAGAAAGAACGCGTATTTAATAAGGGTCTTTCTGACTGTATTAAACACTCGTTCTGATTGTTCTTTTTTCGTGTTTTTTCTGGTTCCTGTTTGCTTGAACACGGCGCAGTCACACTTGTTTTGGATAACAAAATACACGGTCACATTATGTTTAATATGGTAAAATCAGTAACCAAACTAAACTAGGAGTCTAAAGTTTCATTAGGAGGGACTCATCGCTCTTGGACATATGCGAGACGTTCAAAAGTACCGGCTCAAAATAAAAAATGTAAACCTAAACGTGTTTTGCTACTCTAAACAAACAAACAAAAAAATGTTCGTCTAAATAATGTAAACTGTGTGTTAGTATTTGTCTGTGTGTCTGTCTGCATGTCTGTCTGTGTGACTGTCTGTCTGCCTATGTGTGTGTGTGTCTGTCCTCTCTGTCTGTCTGTCTGTCTGTCTCTCTCTCTCTCTCTCTCTCTCTCTCTCTCTCTCTCCCTCTTTGTGTGTGTCTCTATCTCTGTCTCTGTCTGTCTCTCTCTCTCTGTCTCTGTAGCTCTCTGTCTCTGTGTCTCTGTCCCTGTGTCTGTCTCTCTGTCTCTGTCTCTGTCTGTGTGTGTGTCTCTCTCTCTCTCTCTCTCTCTCTCTCTCTCTCTCTCCCTCTCTCTGTCTCTCTGTCTCTCTGTCCCTGTCTCTGTCTCTCTCTGTCTCTCCATCTCTCTGTCTCTGTCTCTGCCTCTGTCTCTGTCTCTGTCTCTTCTCTCTCTCTCTCTCTCTCTCTCTCTCTCTCTCTCTCTCTGTTCGTGCGTACTGGTATGTGTGCAAGCAAACGCACGTATATGTGTGTGTTTATCTGTGTAAGGGTGTCTGTCTGCCTGCCTGCGATGTGTGTGTTCTTTCGTTCGTTCTCTTAACATTTATTCACATATGTACTTTTAGACTCATATGTTTTAGCGTGTGTGTGCGCGCGCACAGAAACATTTGATTATTTACTGCAATCTGAGAATAGTATTGATTCACAAATAATCCTGTCTAATGCCCTTCTATATTTTCTAATTTTTGCCTTCATCGTGTTCCAATTTCCCCTAATAGTGACACATTTTTAACATGAAAAAGCAATGCATTATAACCTTGTCAGTTTATAGAAAGGACAGTTTGTCGGTAGTCTATCCTGCTTGGTCTTAATTGAGCAAATCTAATGAAGGAAGATCAGTATTCTCGGCTCGCTAATAGCAATGGTTCGAGCCATAATTGACATACACCCCAAACTATCCAACAATTGTTCAGTAGACGCAGAAACAAAAACAGAAAAGAAAAACGCGAAACAAAGTGAGAAAACAAAAGAAATTGTGAAAAAAAAGAAGCCCTCGGTAATTGTAACGTGGGTGGGCAGTTCTGACGTGTCACCGGCATTTTCTGCCGTTACAACGGACGGACGAGAAAGGTCGCAATCGATTCGTCTCCCATTATAGGCAGCACCTTCCCACAATGCACCCTGCTTTATCTCATTGACACACTCACGCGTATCGACGGAAGTGAGGTGTTCTGCAGCTTTTTGTGAGTGGGTCATACTTTTTTTTTTTTCTTTCCTTTCTTTTTTTTCTGGCGCCTTGTGCTGCTTTCGGATGCCATTTGGAGTTGTGAATGGATGGAGTTCAGTAGGTCAGTGGGTTTCTGGTGCCAGCCATCGTGACACGGATGGAAATTGGCTTAGAGAAGGAAGTTGTAGGAGGGGGATCGGAATGATGGCTGATTGATTGGGCGGAGGGTGTGGCGGCTATCGATGAGGTGTGAAGGTTATTACTTGGCTGGCTTTGGACGGTTGTAGTGGTGGTGGTGGTGGTGATGATGGTAGTGGTGATGGGTTATAATGATGGAGTGTCAAGGTTGGTCGTGGGATGCTCACTGTTGTGTGGTGGTGGTGGTGTTGGTGTTGGTGTTGGTGGTGGTGGTGGTGGTGGTGGTGATAGCAGCTGTTTGTAGTGGTGATAGTGATGGTATTGGTAGTGTTGTTAGTGGTAGATTATTATGATGTAGGACTTGAGACGGTGGTGGTGGTGGTGGTGGTGGTGATGGTTGCTGTGGTGGTGGTGGTGGTGATGGTAGTGGTTGTGGTGATGGTGGTTGTGGTGATGGTAGTGGTGATGATGGTGATGATGATGTAGACTGTTTGTAGTGGTGATGGTGATGGTATCGGTGGTGTGTTGTTAATGGTAGATCATAATGATGTGGGACTTGAGACGGTGGTAGTGTTGATGGTGGTGGTGGTGGTGGTGGTGGTGGTGGTGGTGGTGGTAGTGGTAAAAGCACGGTGGGTCACAATGACGTAAGTTTGTCGTGGGATGTTGATGGCTGTGGTGGTGATGGCGATGGTGATGGTGATGATTGAGATCGTTGTAATGGTGAGGGTGATGGTAGTGGTAGCGTTGGGTGTGGTAAATCTTATTCATGTGGTAAGTTTGTCTGTGTTACGTAGCTTGAAACAAGCAGAACTTGTAATACGAAATGATATTATTTTTTAGATCAAACATTTCATACATTGTATTTCATCCAGCGGTGTTGGTATACATTTTTGCTGGGTTCCGTCACATTGTGGACTTCATTGGAATGAAGTTTCAGGCCAGTTAGCAAAAAACGGTGCATCCAAAAATGCAAATACCGTAACATTCCATAATATACGACTCTCAGTTCATAAACTTAGAATGTTCAGTTTATACAAATTTCTCCAATACCCAAAGCCTGATACCTTACTGCCCCAGACAGCTAGCGTCCTTGATATACAAACTAAGGCTTAACTCTTGGAAAACAAAATATACACAACATGTATGTATTTGTTCAAAAACATTATCAGTCCACCTTCTGTTCTTTGAATGTCCTATCTTACTTACGACATATAGAAATAACAATCTTGATTTTTCATGTACTGATGCTAGAGAAGCCAGAACAAGATTGAGGCAGCCGAGATGTGGTTTCTAAGAAGGATGTTGAGAATTCCATGGACAGCAAAGAAAACAAACGAGACAGTCTTGATGGAGGCAGACACAAGTAGATCATTCATAAGGAAGATTAGGAAAAGGCAGGCAACATTCATAGGCCATTTTATGAGGAAAGGGGAATTTGAACACCTGGTCACAACGGGAAAGCTGGAGGGAAGGAGAGCACAGGGTAGACCCAGGGAGAAGATACTAGACGGACTTGCAGAGTGACTGAAGACAGGGAGGGTGGAAGAGATGTTTGAGGAAACAAGAGATAGAGACAGATGGAAGTCCATAATCGCCAACGCCATGCGGCAAGGCACCTGATGATGATGATGATGATGCTAGAGATATCCTTTACTACAAAAATAATGATATAATCTCGTTAGCCCAGCTGATTCTCAGATTCCCAGTGTGCAGATTGTTATGAAGAGTTCATTACTTGCTATATGTTATTATTTGACACTGTTAATTCATTGTTCTGAATTATTACTTGTACTTGTTCCCCTTCTTACATTCAAACTTCTGCTACCCAGCAAGCACTGTTGTCGCCAAACAGGCTCTGATGTGGGCAATGTCTTGCAGTAACAATAATAAATAATTTTTGTAAAGCGTTGTTCCCCAAATACATTTGAATTTACTGCTCATTACACACTTTACAGGACACAAAATATGAATGCGGCTGGGTTTTTTTCCAGTTTTCGCCGACTGCTACGGAGCTTTGATGGTCATAGGAGTTGTAGATGGTCATGTCTGCGGTATCTGTATTTCATACAGGTGACACTGCTACAGTGTGAGTTTAGCTATTTGGTCCTCTTGACGGCAGGGGCAGGTCAACGGAGGCGTCAGATTGGACATGCAATTAGCTGGGGCAGGATCCTCTTCAGGTGCAGGACCTTACTCTGCTTCACCCTGAAGGGACGTCAGTGGGCAGGCTTCATTCTTGTCTGATGTAGATGACCATGTGGACACCTCTGTTATTTTGCATGGTACCATGGTCTGTTAGAAGCCGCCTGTATACCAAGTCAGAACAGCATTCAAGAAAATGAAAACCATTCTTACAAACAAATGCCTATCAATTAACATCAGGAAGAGAGTTCTTCAGTGTTATATAGAACCCATGCTGTTATACAGGTTGTGAGGCGTGGACAGTCAACACGCAAAGCCAGAACAAGATTGAGACAGCCGAAATGTGGTTTTTGATAAGAATGTTGAGAGTTTTATGGACGGCAAAGAAAACAAACGAGACAGTCTTGAAGGAGGCAGACACAAAGATCATTAATAAAGAAGAATAGGAAAAGACAAGCAACATCTACAGGAAATTTTATGAGGAAAGGGGAATCGGAGCACTGATCACAACAGGAAAGCTGGCGGGAAAGCGAACAGCAGGTAGACCCTGGGAAAAAATATTGGACGGACTTGCAGGGCGGCTGAGGACAGAGAGGGTGGAAGATGTACTTGCAGCAACAAGGGATAGATTCGTACGGGGAGCCATGATTGCCAACGCCATGCGGCAGGGCACATGATGATGATGATGATGATGATGATGTATACCTAGTATCTCTGTCTCTATCTCTCTTGACACGCAATAGGGTCAGGTACACATTGCAGTCAACAAGGTATCCCTTCACATTAGCCACATATCTATTTATGTCCTTGAGCGGAAGTCTAACGTGTGCAGTTTGATTGGAAGGTGGGCTCTGCCCTAAGCAAGCCTCTTGATGATTATGGTGACGGTGGTGATGTTGGTGGTATTAGTTCTGGTAATAATGGCGGCAATGACGTTAGTACTATGGCTGATCCAAAAGCCTTCACAGCTAGGCTGCCTTTACTGAACTATTTGTGGTATAATCTTTTAACTGAAATTGCGATTAAAAAATAGTCTTTGCGCTACTAATATGCACACAATTATAATGATGGCAAGCCTAGTTCAATTGTATGACGTCACTGAAAATGTAATGTGGCTAACTATTTGTCTGAAATAAAATTAATCCTAGCATAGAACAGCTTAGATGTTGTATCTTCACAAGACTCAAACTTGGAGATCGTCCGATTTGACAGTTGTGTGTGGAGACAAATGTATGTCACAGAGGACAACGTACCGCTGGATTGATAATTTGAGGTGAAGATAAACAGACTTGAACGACAAGCAGCGATGTGGACTTCAAAGTGACGCACCGAACGAGTAACCAGTTCAATTTGTAAAGAGAATGGTTTAACCCTTTGACTCCTGCACCCTATCCACCAACTGCAAAAACTTAACCCTTTGATTCCCTTACTCTATCCACCAGCTAAGGTGAAGGGAGTCAAATGTTTAAGTTTTTGCTTTGTTTGCATGGTTGACAATGCTGGATGCTGGTGGACAGGCTGTTGGAGCCAAAGGGTTAAGAGGATCTACATATTTCACTTCGGAAAATATACGAAACTTATGGTGGCACAGTTGAACGAATCGTGTAGTATGATCTTCATTTAAGGGAAAGCGGCTGCCAGATGTATATGTCATTTTCTGACAGAAGACCACACAAAACGGAGGGTTCAGAGTTCTAAGCGACTGCTTGAAGAGTTTGAGCCAGAGGGCCTGAAACTGTATGTCGTGATCACAGGTGACGACACGTGGATCACCTTTTATCTCATCCCCAACAAACGGTCTCATCAAATTTGGTTGGGCTCTTATATCCGAAGAACAGATGTACCGAAACATGCTTTTCAAAGCTGGAAGAGACATTTTCTCCATTTTGTTCAACTCCCAAGCATCTGTAGTGGCATGATATTTTGCCTGAAAGATCTCTCTTACTGCTGGATCATTATGTAGAAAGTATGTTGCCCAAATTTGTGCAATCCATCCTTGAGTAGTGTCCGTATGTGGGTACCAGGGAAAAGGTCCTTCTACATGACAACGCAAGTGCTCATAAAGCCAAGATCACTGTGGCTTATCTACAAGACCAATCCATTCAAGTTCGCCCTAACCCATCCTACAGTCCTTACTTAGCCCCATGCGACTTTTGGTTGCTTTTCGTTGTGCAGCAAAACCTGGCTGGCAAGCTTTCAAGAATGCAGGATCTGGGAGTTTGAGTTTCAATTTGAATTTCTCAAGATGACGTCTCTA
>CM060314.1:81369734-81372234 GCA_030674185.1 Monoplex corrugatus
CACACACACACACACACACACACACACACACACACACACACGCACACGGCTAAAATAGGGAGAAAGAATAAAAGCAATGGAAAATTATAGAGAGCATATTATATACAATTATATATTACAACGTGATTCCCCTCCGAGTGGAGACAGGCTGCAGAGGGGATTGAGTGAGGTCAGGATTTTATGCAGAGGAGAAAAGGTGAGTTTTGAGAGCGGACTTGAAGGAGACAAAAGTAGGTTGCTGACGGACTGAGAGAGGAAGTCTGGTCCAGGAAAGTGGACCAGAAACAGAGAAGGCTCGTGGACCATAGGTATTGACCTTACTGCGTGGAAAGCGAAAAGCCAGAGGATCGGAGGCAGAGCGGAGGGTACGTGAGGGAACATAGATCTCAAGTAGGCTTGACAGGTAATCGGGGGCTGCGTTATTGAGGCTTTTGTAGCACATGGTGTCTAGTTTGTACTGTATGCGCTTTGATACAGGGAGCCAGTGAAGTTGTCCAGGAGAGGAGATATGTGAGATATATATACATCCTGGCGTCAACCAGGCCAAGAGTTACTGACACTTGAAATGTTGGTCAAAAGATTTGAACAACACCCTCAATGACGCACCCGTAAAGTGGAAAAGGACTCCATTGTGTGGTCCCAGCCTTCCCAACGAGCCCATGACACGCACAACACTGGGTAGAGCCGGCTGGAGCCAGAATATCCTCAAATGATCTTTTTGAAGGACTAGTGAGGATTAAAGCACAATCGTTCCATTCGATAATCCAGTGCGCTAACCACTACACCACGGCGACTGGTTCATTGAAAAGAAATCTTCCGGGGTAAAAAACTGGAAGTGTGATCATCTTTCGGGGTAAAACTGGAAGTTTGATCCCCTTTGTAGTAAAATTACTGGTAATATATTTCGACCGTTCCTTTGTGTTAGAAACTAGCACCATGGGACACAGTACTAAAGCCTGGTTCTATATCGATTCTCAAGTAAACTTTGACCTGAAAACGGGGTGAAGTGGTTAGCATAAAGGACTACTGACTGGAAGGTCGTGGGTTCGAATCCCTTCAGTCTAAATATTTGTTGTTGGATTTTTCTGCCCGACCAAATCCTACCCTAGAGCTGAGCGTGCTCTGGGCTCTCGTTGGGAAGATTAGTTTCAGTTTCAAGTTTCTCAAGATGACGTCTCCGCGCTCTGAACGAATCCCATATGCACTAACGTCACAGGTGCCATGTGTATGGTGATCATGGCACAAGCCTTAAGCCTGCACATAAACCCTGAGCTGGCCAGATCCTGAGGCCCTACCTAGTCTGTTTTACTTAGTCTATATTTTTCATACTAATATTGTATCAGCCTATCACTGGAACAGTCTTGGTTACATGTAAATGACATACATGTGTATCTGTGTATCTTATCTTCAAAACAGGAACAGATAGATAAAGTGAATAGATAAACAAGTAAAGGTCTGAATCACAAAACGACTAGCTATTGAAAATAAACTCGACTCACATGACAAAAAGCCTTCCACCCCCACCCCACCTGTCAATGCACAACACCTCAGCTGTCTATCAACTAGGTGAAGACAATGTTTCCTTAATCATAACCCCGCCAGTCTGTCGTTCACTTCCGAGGACAGAAAAGAGGAAATAGACAGGTATGTAGATAAGTAAGTTGGTTGGGAAAATCAGGGCCACATAGTCTTGTCTTATCCATTTTGTTGATGCGTGACTGAGTTTGTTGCCCAAATTTTCTAATCAACACTGCAGGTATCTGTATATCTCGGGCCTAGTTGACACCAAGGAATGTTATGAAAGTTAACGTAGAAATGGATTTCCATATCAACATTACTATCATATTCATATTCATATTCATATTCATATTCATATTCATATTCACACTCATTTGTTTTGTCACTGTGGATTTGCTATGTAAAACACCGGCTGCTCTCCCCTTTGAGAGCGAGTCACCATAGTGCAGAGCCACCCAATTTTTTGGGAGGGCCAATATTTCAGAAAGGCAAGAAGGCTAATTGGCCAGCAAGGGGAAGGACCTGGGAAATCAACTTATCTCTCCAACGCTTTATACCACAGCAGCCTGGCGAATGTCCTGCTCTTCACAATTTTTCAACTGCCATGGGATCTTTATCGTGCGCAGGAGAGAAGGCACACAAGTCCGACTCCTTCTTCGTCTCCTTCCGACGGAGTACACGTTCAGTTTGATTCTCTAATCAAACTGAGAAGAACAGTCGAGGTCTCAATGGGAAACGAACCCCGGAACCTTAAGTTTAGTTATCGGCAAGCGAACGTCTGAACCATTCGGCCACTCTTCTGTATCATCCCCGTTCTCATTCATCATAGCTCTGTGAAAGTAAGCGTCCCATTTTCTGTGACCCTTCAAGCCCGGTTGTCATGGTGACCTTATTTTCTCCGTGGGTGTGGAGACGTGTTGACCAGTTTAGACGAGTACGGTGGGTAATGGCACAGTAGAAGGATGGGGAAGACACCCCCCTC
>CM060314.1:81394734-81397234 GCA_030674185.1 Monoplex corrugatus
ACCATGCACACACACACACACATATATATATACACACTCACACCAACACAACCATGCACACACATATATATATATACACCCTCACACCAACACAACCATGCACACACACACACACATATATATATACACACACTCACACCAACACAACCATGCACACACACACACACACATATATATATATACACACTCACACCAACACAACCATGCACACACACACACACACATATAATATATATACACACACTCACACCAACACAACCATGCACACACACACACATATATATATACACACTCACACCAACACAGCCATGCACACACACGCAAGCACACACACACATACACATACACACACACGCACACACAAACACACCAATGCACATACAAACATACACACACAACACGCCCACACACACTACACGCGCTCGCACACGCATACACACCTACATCACATAACACACACACACACACACACACACACGCACGCACGCACACTGACACACATACAAACATACACACGCACATGCACACACAACAACACTACACCACACTGCACAAAACAAAACAACCACAACACTGACACAACACCTCACAACACAACACACGCACACGCACACAACACACGCACACTCACACACACAACAACACACACACACACACACACCACACACCACACACTAAACACACACACACACACTACACACACACATCAACACACACAATCACGCAGCACACACTACAAACTCACACACACACGACCAACGCAACACACGCATTAACGACACACACACTCACACCACACAGTCACACACACACACCGCACACACAGCACGCATCACACATAAACACTCACCCACACTCACACACACGCCACCACTCCACACACACACACACACGCACCCTGAACACAATCATAACAGAAAACACACTGAACTGTAGAAACTCACCTTCACGATGCACACTGAACATGACGACACAATCGCGCTGCCACACAATAACACCTCTATACACACCCGCACACACACAGATATGCACACATAAACTTGTCTTTCCCTTTCCCCAACACACAGACACTCCTGCGCTGTCCTTCTTCTCCCTCAGCACACACAACGCACCTTTTTCTTGTGTATCTTGGGGCAAATCATTGAAATAGAAAAACTACTGTAATGTGTAGAGATGACTCTCCTTCAATCGATGGCATGATGTAAAGAGCAGTTAGAGACAATTATCGCTGCTGCCTACACAAATACACTCTCTATACTCTGTCTCTGTCTCTGTCTCTGTCTCTGTCTCCGTCTCTGTCTATGTCTCTCTGTCTCTGCCTCTGTCTGTCTCTGTCTCTGTCTCTGTCTCTGTCTCTGTCTGTCTCTGTCTCTGTCTCTGTCTCTGTCTCTGTCTCTGTCTCTCTCTGTCTCTCTCTCTCTCTCTCCTCTCTCTGTCTCTGTCTCTGTCTCTTGTCTCTTGTCTCTTTGTCTCTTTGTCTCTTTGTCTCTTGTTGTCTCTGTCTCTCTGTCTCTCTGTCTCTCTGTCTCTGTCTGTCTGTCTGTCTGCTCTCTCTCTCTTTGTCTCCCTCCCTTCTCTGTATCTCTCTCTGTCTCTTTCTCTCTGTCTCTGTCTCTCTGTCTCTGTCTCTGTCTCTCGCTCCTCTCTCTCTTCTCCTCCCTTCTCTGTCTCTGTCTCTCTCTTTCTCTCTCTGTCATTCTCTCTGTCTCTTTCTCTCTCTGTCTCTCTGTCTGTCTTTCTGTCTGTCTCTCTCTCACTCACTCTGTCTCTCCCTCCCTCTCTCTCTCCGCCTCTCCTTCCCTTCTCCATCTCTGTCGTTCTGTCTCTCTTTGTCTCTCTGTCTGTCTTTCTGCTTCTGTCTCTGTCTCTGTGTCTCTGTCTCTCTCTATCCCATCTTTCTATCCCTCCATCCTTGTTGTACTTCACAGGCTGACTTTTGTTTTTATAGTCCCATGGACACAAAATCTGATGTCTCAAGTTCAGTTTCATACTGCAATATTAAAAACTGAACTCTTTGCTGCCCACCTTAATGATTCCATCATTCTGATGATGTGAGTTTCCTCTGTCATGGTCCCTCTCTCCGTCATGGGTCCCTGTCTCCCCTCTCCCGGTCATGGGTCCCTGTCTCCCCTCTCCCTGTCATGGTTTCCACTCTCTCCCTCTCCCCGTCATGGTTTCCTCTCTCCCGTCTCTACGTCATGGGTTTCCCTCTCTCCCTCTCTCCCTCTCTCCCTCTCTCCCTCTCTCCGTCATGGGTCCCTCTCTCCCCTCTCTCCGTCATGGGTCTCTCTCTCCCCTCTCTCTGTCATGGGTCCCTCTCTCCCCTCTCTCGTCATGGGTCCCCTCTCTCTCCCCTCTCCTCTGTCATGGGTCTCTCTCTCCCTCTCTCTGTCATGGGTCCCTCTCTCCCTCTCTCTGTCATGGGTCCCTCTCTCCCCTCTTCCGTCATGGGTCCCTCTCTCCCTCTCTCTGTCATGGGTCCCTCTCTCCCCTCTCTCTG
>CM060314.1:81402234-81407234 GCA_030674185.1 Monoplex corrugatus
CCCATATTGCAGAACTTCTCAAATCCAACACAGTTTGCGCTACCCATTCAGCTTGCATAGAAGCAGATACAAAGCAGTTTTTGTACTTTGTATCTGCTTCTATGCAAGCTGAATGGGTAGCGCAAACTGTGTTGGATTTGAGAAGTTCTGCAATATGGGAGATAATTCCTACGTGACTCTGAAGAGTTATGTTCTTTAATTAATATCATAAAAATTCTCCCTGCTTCCCTCTTATTTCTTTGGTATCATACTTTAAGACAAAAACTTTAAAAGGCTCCGTACACTAACTATACTAGCAGCACACTGGCAGTTCATATCCATATGGTACTGTGTAAAAGTAAAATCACACAGACAGAGACACACCCCTCAGATCGATATGAAACAATCCCCCTTTTTTATTCATGTATAACAAGGGAAGAAAAAGAGTCGGCATACGCTATATTATAGAACACAATATAAAAGATACATTAATAACTCAGTATCATGTGCTTGCACAAGACAAAGGTGTTAGAAGGTATATATGCACACAAGAATACTACGCGCACACACACACACACACACACACACACACACACTCAATGACTCACACCACACACACACACACACACACACACACACACACACACACAACATACCACAACAACACAAACATTCACATACACACAAACATACACCAAACACAACATAACACACAATGACACCACATTACACCAAACACATATACAGTACACATAACACACTAACCTCTCACACACACACACACACACACACACATACACACATACACACACAAACTCCTGCTTCCACACACACACACACACACACAACACACACAAACACACACACACACAACACAAACACACACACACACACAAACACAACACCACACACACAAACACACACACACAAACACACACACACACAAAACACAACACAACACAAACACACACAACACCACACACACACACACACACACACACACACACACACACACACACACTCCCTTGGGAAACATTATCACCTATTCTTTCATTATGACCTCACAATGGGAATTATTATTTTCCAGAGAATGTGCCAGAGACAAAGAGACAAAAATAAAGGTTAAGAAAAACTAGATAACGATTTAAATACATAAAACAGAAATAAAATGAGGATAAAAACCAAAATGGAGTGTCGTAATCCATACCTGATATTCTCTCGACTCAGCAGGTTATTAACTCCATATAGCACAAGTTTTTTTTTCCATCTTTCTTTAAAAAGAAAATGGGAGAGGGGGTGAGATTGTTACATATTGACTGGAGGGAGTGTGTGTGTGTGTGTGTGTGTGTGTGTGTGTGTGTGTGCGCGCGCGTGTGTGTGTGTGTGTGTGGATGTGTGTGTGTATTTGTGTGGATGTGTGTGTGAGTTTGTGTGTGTGTGTGGTGTGTGTCTGTCTGTCTGTCTGTCTGTTGACTGTCTGTCTCAGTGTCTGTGTGATTGCCACATGTCGACCGGAGGTCTGCCTGTCTCTCTGTCTGTTTCTATGTGCCCTGTCTCTATCTCTGTCTGTCTGTCTGTCTGTCTGTCTGTCTCTCTCTCTCTCTCTCTCTCTCTCTCTCTCTCTCTCTCCTCTCTCTCTCTCTCGTCTGTCTGTCTGTCCATAAAACTGACAAATTGTTGCATGTTGACCTGATGAATGTGTGTGTGTGTGTGTGTGTGTGTGTTTTGTGTGTGTGTTTGTGTGTGTGTGAGTGTGTGTGTATGTGTGTGTGTATGTGTGTGTATTATGTGTGTATGTGTGCATGGGTGTTGTATGTGTGTATGTGTGTGTATGTGTGTGTATGTGTGTGTATATGTGTGTGTGTGTGTGTGTGAGTTTGTGTGTGCATGTGTCCGTGCGTGTTTTTGTGCGTGCATACCTGTTCGTGTGCTCGTATGTGCTTGTGCATATGCGGATGCGTACATGAGTGCGTGTGTGTGTGTGTGCGCGCGTGTGTGTGTGTTGTGTGTTGTGTGTGTGTGTGTGTATGTGTGTGTATGTATGTGTGTGTGGTGCGTGTGCGTGTCGCGTGTGGTGTGGTTGTGTGTTGTGTGTGTGTGTGTGTGTGTGTGTGTGTGTGTGTGTGTGTGTGGTGGGGTGTTGTGTTCAAGCTGTCTCCTTGTGTGTCTACGACAAAATAAATGCGTGAACAATAAATAAATACTGAGTTCTTCACGGACGGGTCTCTAGCAAATTTTGGTCAGGTGTGTACACTGTTCAGAGCTCACAAAGGAATAAATCCGGAAGATTAGGCACCAAGGTCAAGGTCACTCAGACCCCCTCCCACCCACCAAGAAAAAATCTTAAAATTAGTGCTTCTCAAAGAAGATGTGTAAACGGCACTTTATCAGGAAACATTGACATGACAATATTTAAAACCTGTTCTCAATACAGAGAAAAATGCCATCGTCCTAAAGGTAAAACAAGTTTTCTTTCACTAAAGGTCTTGTTTGTTTGTTTGTTTGTTTGTTTGTTATTTGTTGTTTGTTTGTTTGTTTGTTTGATTGTTGTTTGTTTGTTGTTTGGATTGTTTGATTGTTTGTTTCTTTTTTCTTGTTCTTTTTTCTTTGTTTCTTTGTTTCTTTGTTTGCTTGCTTGCTTTTCAAACTCACAATGCCCTTGAGAAGCACAAAAACTCAATCTTTTGTACTATTTTTTAAATAATTGATCTGTATTATGTCATTTAGATAGATAGATAGTTAGATAGATAGACTGACAGATAGATAGACATATAGATAGACAGATAGATAGATAGATAGACTGACAGATAGATAGACATATAGATAGACAGACAGATAGATAGATAGATAGATAGACAGATAGATAGATAGATAGGTAGGTAGATAGATAGATAGACAGACAGATAGATAGACTGACAGATAGATAGACATATAGATAGACAGATAGATAGATAGATAGATAGACTGACAGATAGATAGACATATAGATAGACAGATAGATAGATAGATAGATATAGATAGAATAGATAGATAGAAGACAGACAGATAGGTAGACAGATAGGTAGGCAGATGGGTAGGTAGATAGATAGGCAGACAGACAGATAGATAGGCAGATAGATAGATAGATAGACAGACAGATAGATAGATAGCGATAGATAGATAGATAGATAGATAGATAGATAGATAGATAGATAGACAGATAGAAGATAGATAGATAGATAGACTTACATACGTACATTTATACATACATACATACATACATACATACATACATACATACATACATACATACATACATACATACATACATACATACATACACACACACATAGATTCTGTATTTATATCCATATAGAAAGGGCGTGTTGAAATGGCTTGGCATCATTTTTGTTTTGTTTCGTTTTGTTTTTTATTTTGTTCCATTTTGTTTTGTTCTTTTTCTCCATTGGCATCAGCTGCTGTTGCGAGCTGACAGGAGTTGCTGTGTAAGGCCATAGCAATATCAGTTGGATTTTTTTTTCTTTCGTGTCAGTTGTTGCTGATATTCTACCATTGTTCGACGACACGTTATGACAGTGAATTGTACGGCAATAGGAGAATGGCATCGTCACAACCATTGCAAAAATCTATACTTAAATGCTTTCGCTTCACTGTAGTAGCGTGACGACTGTGCTGTTTTCTGTCGTGAATTGTTGGTTGTCTTGTGTTGCTTCAGTCTTGGCTTTTTGTTTAGTTTGTATCTTGTTTTGATTGTGTTTGTTTTGTTAAGTTTGATTTTTTTGTTTGTTTGTTTGTTTGTTTGTTTAGCTTTTTTTCTCATTTGTAGGTCTAAGATAAGTAAGTCCCACGCATACGTACACATACGGTTAAATACACTCGCACACACATACACACACACGTCACATACGCGTAATCACACACACGCACACAGGCACACACACACACATATATACATGTGTGTGTGTGTATATATGTATGTCTCTCTCTCTCTCTTTCTCTCTCTCTCTCTCTCTCTCTCTCTCTGTCTGTCTGTCTGTCTGTCTGTATTTCTGTCTCTGTCTCTATCTCAGTCTCTATCTCTATCTCTCTCTCTCTCTCTCTCTCTCTCTCTCTCTGTCTGTCTGTCTGTCTGTCTGTCTGTCTTTCTGTCTCTGTCTCTATCTCAGTCTCTGTCTCTATCTCTCTCTTCTCTCTCCCCTCTCTCTCTCTCTGTCTGTCTGTCTGTCTGTCTTTCTGTCTCTGTCTCTATCTCAGTCTCTGTCTCTATCTCTCTCTCTCTCTCTCTCTCTCTCTCTCTCTCTCTCTCTGTCTGTCTGTCTGTCTGTCTGTCTTTCTGTCTCTGTCTCTATCTCAGTCTCTGTCTCTATCTCTCTCTCTCTCTCTCTCTCTCTCTCTCTCTCTCTCTCTCTCTCTTGTATTTTACATACAGTTTGTACTCGTCTTGTGTAGACTCAGGAAACCTTTACATCATATAACTGTGACTTGTTCAGAAGTGTACATTTCACATCAGCCTGGAATCTCACATTGTTAGTTTACTCAGCATCGCTACGACTGTAAACGAAGTGTCATACGATAACACAACAGTAATTATCGATATTTCAAGTCGACATTCTTCACTCTTTAACAACTTTATTCTTCTGGTCTCGGCGTGGAAAACGAAACGCGAGACACTGAGCATGTGACAAACATTTGTTGATTTCTACAGTTGTGTACACAGGCATGTTAGTTCAATCGCTTTACAATTTTGTTATATGTGGAACATCTCAATTACAAATATTCTTTGTTTTCATTTTTTGTTGTGCAGAACACAATCGTCACACTATACGAATGCTTTTATTCTTAAGAAGTAGAACGTGTATATGGAACATTTGAATTACAAATATTCTTCGTTGTCATTTTTCGTTGTGCAAAAGACTGTAGTCACACTATATCAATACCTTTTATTCTTGAGAAGCAGAACGTTTAAGCATGCTTGAGAAACACTGCAGTCACACTGTATCGATACTTATTATTCTAAAAAA
>CM060314.1:81412234-81419734 GCA_030674185.1 Monoplex corrugatus
AAAGGATTAATGAGATATCCTCCTTGAATTCAAAGGGTTGGACGATGCAGTCGTTAGGTCATTTGGTGTCGAAAGTACAAGCGAGCGTCGTTGTCAAGTGGATGCTGGACAGATTTCCTGCTGCTGATGACAATGGATTATCTCCTGTCCAGTCGACGATTGAGTAGTAACCCTGGTCGTCAGAGCTGCTGTGGGTCTTCATGTGGGATAAAAACCTCATCCTGGACACATGGATTTTTCCGCGGAAACTGCTTGGTAAGGAGTTCTGCAATCCAGGGTTCCCCGTCTGTTTGTCCCTCTTCTCCCGCCGTGGGGATGCCGGGGGATCTTTCAGTATAAATAGTATCCCCACTTTCTGGAAATTCTGTGCTAGAAATCTGTAACTCTCTTTGTTTCTACCTTACCCCTTTGCTTTCTGTTCTTTCTCCCCGTCATTTACTGCCTTGCTGGTCCATTCACCTGTATGTGTTCGTTAAGGTCTCACGTACTTTCCCTTAGGATTGATAACTGGGTACATGTATTTTAAGTGCATCTTTGGCTCTAGGGAAATGAGACATGCGGAAGCAATTTAGCTAAATAAGGTCAGTTTTTATATATATATTAGTGTTCTTAGTATGCTTCAGTTTGTAGTCAGGTATGTTTTTTTTAAAATCCCGTGTGTGATAAATTGGACGGAATGGTCAAAGCCAGGGGCAATGTGCACGAATGCATTGATATGTGTGTTTAAATTTCTTTTCTTTTTTTTTCTGCTCGCTGAAGTAGTAGTATGTTTTGCAACGGGTTATAGCCCTGATATGGTTCTACGCAGTCGGCTGGGCTTTAAACAAAAATAACAGTAACACTTTGTTTCTTCTTGGCCCATATCTTAGTTCTTAGACGTTCTTCTAACTCAGAGGATGTCAGTTCAATCCTCATACAGGCCACAGATAATATTTTGGATCGTAACCACGATCTGCTACCAGCACATAGGGTGTTTAGGCAGGGATCTGTCAGATAATTGCTGGCAGATCTGGGTGGAGCGCCAGTGGAATTGTCTGAGTGCGACAAATCTCTCTTCACCAGACTGTATACTCCTCTGTTGTACAGCAGCTGCCCTAAGCCCTTCAAATCTGCTTGTGCCCTGTGTGTTCTTCTGTCGCCAGATTATCCTGTAACGGGCCTATTCCTGCTGTAACTTGAATACACTGCCCCTTTCTATCTGCCCAGCTGTAATTAGGTTCCTGTTCCTTTTGAGGAGCGAAGAACGTAATGCAGCGAAGAAGAGAACGTAAGCAACACCCTAATAACACTGATTCATACTGAGTAGCTAGTTGTGTTGTGATTCAGACCTTTAATTATTGATTTATTTTACATGTATGTATATATACATATATATATATATACACATATACATATATGTGTGTATATATATATATATATATATATGTGTGTGTGTGTGTGTACATGTATGTATATATATATATATATATATATATATATATATATATATATATATTACATTATATTATGTCATTTACATGTAACCAAAATCGTTCCAATGATAGGCTGATACATTTCTACTACAAAAAATATTGATTAGGTAAAACGTAAGCTAGGTTGGACCTCAGAACCTGGCCAGCTCATGGGTTTATGTGCAGGCTTAAGGCTTGTGCCATGATCATAATACACATGGCATCTGTGACGTTTGTGCATATGGAATTCGTTCCGAGCGCGGAGACGTCGTCTTCAAAAACTGAAATTAAAACTGAGGTGAACTAGGATCTGTAACACTTCGCTTCCAATCAACAGGTAACAACATGGGGAAATCTTGCCTTAAGTTTCAACAGGAATTAAGGAACATTTTTTCGAGGCTGTGGATGGGTTTTCGGCAATGGCTGTCGTGGGTGTTTCCATAGAAAGCGGCTCGGCGCATGTATGACAATGGAACCACCTGTGTATATATATATATATAGAGAGAGAGAGATGTGGGTGTGGGTGTTTCTGTGTGTGTGTGTGTGTGTGTGTGTGTGTGTGTGTGTGTGTGTGTGTGTGTGTGTGTGTGTGTGTGTGTGGTTGTGCATATGTGTGTGTGTGTGTTTGCGTGAGCGAGAGAGATGTGTCTGTGTCTGTGTGTATGTGCATTTGTGTGTTTGCGTGTGTGTATGCGTGTGTGTATGCGTTGTGTGTGAAAGAAAGAGAGAAAAGCTGTGTGTGTGTGTGTGTGTGCGTGTGTGTGTGTGTGTGTGTGTGTGTGTGTGTGTGTGTGTGTGTGTGTGTGTGTGTGTGCATGTCTGTGTGACCGTGTTTGCGTTTGTGTGTGCGTCTGTGTGCATGTGATTGTCTGTGTGCATGTGTGTGTCTGTGCCTGTGGATTGTGTTTGTTTTGTTCTGTTTCTTGCTTTTCTCTTTTTTTTTTTTTAGCTTTGTAATGATTTTATTCTCTTTTTTTTTTCTTCTATAGTGAATTTTGCTTCTATCTTTACATGCTTATACGTGTGCAGAACAGCAAAGACTGGCTTTAAGACAGCTCAAATGGGACTTAATGCTACTATTGCTGAGTGGTATAAAGTATTTTCAAGTTCTCTTTGTTTCACTCCCTCTCTCTCTTTCCCTCTCTCTCTCCCTCACTCTCTCTCTCTCCCTTTCTCTTTCTCCATTTCTCTCTCTCCCCCCTTTCCTCTCTCTCCCTCTCTCTCCCTCTCTCTCTCTCCTTCTCTCTCTCTCCCTCTCTCTCTCTCTCTTTCTCCCTCTCTCTCTCCACCTTCTTTCTCTCCCTCCTTCACTCTCCATCTCTTTCTTTTGTTTTTTCTTTCTTTCTTCCTTCCTTTCTTTTCTTGTCTTTCTTTTTTTTTCTTTCGTTCTCTCTTCGGTTTTACATTAAATGTCATCGGGAATGTAGCTGGAGTAAAAGAAATCCTAAGACATATGTTGACCTACTTTATGCATATTCCGTCTTTGTTTCATTCTCTCTCTCTCTCTCTCTCTCTCTCTCTCTCTTCTATCTATCTCTCTCTCTCTCTCTCTCTCTCTCTCTCTCTCTCTCTCTCTCTCTCTCTCTCTCTCTCTCTCTATCTCTCTCAGGTGGTGTACGATTTCTAGAAACGTAAATAAACTAACTGAGATCGGATGTGCTTGTCAGCAGCTCCAGAGGTCGTTTGCTGCTATTAATCACAATCAGGAATTATCGATTTATCTGTTACACTTCAAGCAACAGCCTTGTGGTGCTGGATGCTGGCAGTGTACGATCAAAAAGAGAGTTAAAGGAGCAGTACAGAGCTCTTCCACTGTGTGACGGATGATTCCCGATAACAAACAAAACCTTTCGAGGAAGATCTCTTGCAGCCATCTTGATATGAGCTATATTGTGAGTGAAGTTTACTATGTCCAGAGCAGCTCTTCTACGGTGAACTGACAAAAGGCCATCGACCAAGAGGACGAGGTCAAAGCTTCGCTACATTGAGACACGCTGCAAAAATCCCTCCAGAAATGTGACATTGATGAAGAACAGATGGGAAATCATGGCCACAAACAGGTCTGAATGGAGGCAAGCTGTTATTCGCAAGAAAACAGAACCTTATGAAAATGAAAGACGAAGCAGGCAAGTGGAAAAGTGTGCAGCAATAAAGGCCAGAACCAACTCTGCAGAGCGTTCCATTGAGTGTCCAGTACGCGGCCGCCTGTGTGCATCAGACTTTGGCCTGAGACCCCACATGAGGGTACACAAATAAAGTGCTAGGCTGGACTTTATCGACCACAATAGTCGACCATATACATAATTACAGCAGGCTAATCTTCCCCCTTGATAGGAAAAAAATGTCTTCACCTAGTTGATAGACAGTTGAGCGTTTAGGCATTGACTGGGAGGGGGGGGGGTGTCTGTCATGTGAGACTAGTTTATACAGGATGGCTAGTTTGTGTTGTGATTGAGACTTAATTATTTATTTATTTACGTTATGTATATGTTCCTTTTTTGAAGGTAAGATACACAGATACACATGTCATTTACATGTAACCAAGATTATTCCGGTGGTAGGCTGATAAAATACCAGTATAAGATATAGACTAGGTAAAACATAGTGTAGGTAGGGCCTAAGGACCTGGCCAGCTCATGGGTTTATGTGCAGGCGTAAGGCTTGTGCCATGATCACCATACACATGACACCTGTGACGTTAGTGTATATGAAATTCGTTCCGAGCGCGGAGACGTCATCCTAAGAAACTGAAACTTTCAATTTCGACCTCTGGTGTAACCGAATGGTCTCGTTAGTCAAGCCATCTGATGTAAGGCTGCAGGACTCGTCTGTATGTTGTATGTGTACGTAATGATGATCAAGTCTCCCGTCAGTCCAATGGAAAAGTGGGCCTATCGGTTTTTTCATCGACTGTAAGGGTCTCCATATGGGATACAAAACCTGGCGGGCCTCAGTAGCTCAGTTAGTTGAATTGAACGTCGGATTCACACACTAATAGTTGTGGGTTGGAATCCTGGGATGCGCTACATTAAAACTGGCCTTGCTAATGGTTGTGGGTTCGAATCCCGGGGTGCGTTACATTAAAACTGGCCTTCTCACTGTCCCATCTTAACATCATTGTTGTTCTGGTGGTGTCAGTATAAGATTAGACAAGTCTCCCATTTCCCACTTCCCTGGGATGGTTATCCCCGTCGGCCATGTCACACGAGGTGGGTGCTGACATAAAATTTGAACCAAATCAATCAATCAATACAAAACCTATCCTGGAGGCTGATGTTCTTCCACAGTTGCTAGTACGTGGGAAGTGGTTCTGCGGGCTTTGGGTTCTGCTTCTACCGGTCCCTCTTCTGTTGAATAGCATTTGTTTTGTGCTGTTTAGATGTGACTGTGTCCTACGTTCACTGCTGTTGTCAGCTTGTTTTGTTGCAGACAATGTTTTCCCAAGATGGTGGTGTTGATGTCATAAGCTTGGCCTTCAGAGTATCCTTGTATTGTTTACTCGTCTTCCCTGGACTGGGTATCTTTTCCTAATCTCACCATACACACACATACACACACATCTATATATGTATATATATATATAAATACATATATATAGAGAGAGAGAGAGACAGATTGATAGAGAGATAGAGAGAGAGGGATATAGAGATAGAGAGAGAGAGAGATAGAAAGAGATAGAGAGAGAGAAGATGGAGGTAGATAGATGGACAGACAGATAGATAGATAGATAGACAGACAGATAGATAGATAGATAGATAGATAGATAATAGATAGATAGATAGATAGATAGAGAGAGAGAGAGAAGATAGATAGATAGATAGATGGATGGATAGATAGACAGACAGACAGACAGATAGATAGATAGATAGACAGATAGATAGATAGATAGATAGATAGATAGATAGATAGATAAATGGATAGATAGATAGATAGACATAGATATGTATATAGATATAAAATTTTACAATTTTACCGGTGATAACTCCTTTTAGATTACATCTCATCATCACCATCTTCCATAACTCCCCCCCCCCCCCACTTCCCGTCGGCCGTATCACCTGAGATGGGTGCTGACGTAAATCTGGAATCAAATGAAAAATGGTTGACTCCTTTGTTGTCGAGGGTTCTCCGGAGTGCGTTAAGCGTATGTAGCACACGGGTTATCAGTTTATCGTCTCATCCAAAAGACTAGCACCCAGACCCGTGACTCAAGAGTCAGGCAGAAGGGGAAGAAAGAAAAAAAAAAGAACAATACAGCAGGGGTTTAAACCCGAACCGCTGGAATATGTTACTTTCCATTCGAGTGGTTTATTTTTTGTGTCCACCACTCCAAGAAAAATAACTGATCTATTCGTGGTCTCACTTGTTGCTAGCAGTCTGCATCAAGATTTTGAAGTTAACCCTTTGACTTCCGCACCCTGTCCACCAGCATCCTGCATTGCCGACCATGCCAGCAAAAGGAAAACTTAATTCTTTGACTCCTTCACCCTATCCATCCGCTTCTTGCCTGGAAGCTGGTGGGAGGGGAAGGGAGTCAAAGTGTTAATTTTTTGCGGCTGGTGGATAGGGTGCGGGAGTCAAAGGGTTAAGGGAGCTGTACAGTGCTGAAATAATAAGAGAGATAGATAAGGGCGATACAGACGAGGCGTAACGGCGGAGATAAAAGATTTTGTAGGCTTGAGGCTTGTGCCATGATTATCATCACATGGTACCTGTAACGTTAAGTGCATATGGAATTCAGTCCGAGCGCGGAGACGTCATCTTGAGAAACTGAAACTGAGATGGGCTCTTTGAGAAGACTGGGACCACACAGTCGAGTCTCATCCACTTCACGGATAAGTCATTGAGGGTGTTGCTCAAATCTTCTGACCAGCACCGCAGATATCTGCATCTCTCGGGCCTGGTTTGACACCAGGATATATTAGGATAGTAAGCGTAGAGTACAGCCCTGTCACGCGGTCTCAATCCTAGATGGAGCTCCATAGCATCATGAATATCATCCTCATTGACATCACTATCATCATCATTGTAAAAACTGTGCCAGCTTCTGTGGCCATTAACGTGGCAGTAGAAAAAGGGACGAAAAAAAAAAAACAAGAAAAAAAATTAGCACAAAGGTAACCTCCCTGAGTGCGATGATTCTCAACAAAAAAAGAAAGAAAAAAAAACCCAGGAGATTTTGACCCTCTGCTTCATGTACGTTACATCTGAAGCGTGCATGACAAAGCACTGTCGCCTGGCATCAGAAACAGTTGATGCCCGAGATACAAGCCGCCCTAGTTCTGGTTCTTGAGGTCTTGGTATGAAGTAGTCAGAGAACAGATCTCTGGCTTTTGCAAACCTGCACATAAACCCATGAGCTGGCCAGGTCCTGAGGCCCTACCTACACTATGTTTTACCTAGTCTATGTTTGTGAAGAATTTGAAGAAGAAGAAGAATTTGAAGAAGAAGAAGAAGAAGAAAAAGAAAGAAAGAGAGAAGAAAAAAAGAAAGAAAGAAAATGAAGAAGAAGAAAAAGAAGACAACAAAGAAGAAGAAGTGAAGGAGAAGAAGAAGAAGAAGAAGAAGAAGAAGAAGAAGAAGAAGAAGAAGAAGAAGAAGAAGAAGAAGAAGAAGAAGAAGAAGAAGAAGAAGAAGAAGAAGAAAGAAGAAAAAGAAGAAGAAAGACAGACACAAAGAAAGAAAGAAAGAAAAGAAAGAAAGAACGAAAGAAAGAAGAAAGAAAGAAAGAAAATGAAGACGAAGAAGAATGTGAAGAAGAATGTGAAGAAGAAAGAGAAAGAAACAAAGAAACAAAGTAACAAAGAAAGAAGATGAAGTAGAAGAAAAAGAAGACAACGAAGAAGAACAATGTGAAGAAGAATACGCAGAAGAAGAAGAAGAAGAATACGCAGAAGAACAATAACAAGAACAAGAAGAAAAGAAGAAAATATGGCTATGAACGTCCGTGTCTGATAATACATCGATGTCCTTCGCTGCATATTATCATTTAACAACATAATCAGTTTATCTTTTGCTGTGCAATAAGACATAATTCTGTCATTTCCCA
>CM060314.1:81422234-81427234 GCA_030674185.1 Monoplex corrugatus
AAGCAGAAACAAAGAGTGCAACAGAAAGGGGCATTTCTAGCACACCATAATCATCATCATGTGCCCTGCCGCATGGCGTTGGCGATCATGGCCCTCCATATGTATCTATCCCTTGTGCCGCAAGCACATCTTCCACCTCTCTGTGCTCAGCCACCCTGCATGTCCGTCCAATATTTTCTCCTTGGGTCTACCTGGTGTTCTCTTTCCCTCCAGTTTTCCTGTTGTGACCAGGTGCTCTAATTCCCCTTTCAGGATCTTCTTGTGTCTGTCTCCATCAAGACTGTCTCGTTTGTTTTCTTTGCTGTCCATGGAACTCTCAACATTCTTCTAAAAACCACATCTCGGCTGCCACAATCTTGTTCTATCACAGTATTTCCAAAAGGTCACGATTTATACTGCAGGAGTCTCAGGTATCCCCGTGGTGGTCAGACATGGATAACACATGTCCCTGTTCCATTGAAAATTACATACACTTTAGTTTGAGTTGTCCTGTATTAAATGATTTAGGCTAAAATTTGTTCCTAACAGTCTGTAGACCACTCAATGCTTTCAGAATTTCTATGCTGATGTCTTCAAAAGCATGGAATACATGTAGAACTTTTTAAAGTTCTTGTATTTTATGTTTGATATTTCTTAATTTTGCTGCATTTTGAAATTATTTCTTTTTTATTTCGCTTTTGCATTTCTTTTGGTTGGTTGTTGTTTGTTTGTTTGTTTGTTTGTTTGTTTGTTTGTTTGTTTGTTTGTTTGTTTTAATTGAAATGTATAAGCAGCGGCAGATGCATAAGTTGTTCGTTTTTCTGTGAACCTGAGTCGAAAGCGATACACAAAGCATCTTTCTTTTCCTATTTTTTTCCTCTTTCCTTTTTTCTTTCTTCTCTCTCTTTCTCTCTCTCTCTTCTCTTCTCTCTCTCTCTCTTTCTCTCTCTCTCTCTCTCCCTCTCTCTGTCTCTGTCTCTGTCTCTCTCTCTCTCTCTCTCTCTCTTCTCTGTCTCTGTCTCTGTCTCTCTCTGTCTGCTGTTTCCTGTTTCTGCTCTCTGTCTGTCTCTCTGTCTCTCTGTCTGTCTGTCTCTCTGTCTCTCTGTCCCTCTCTCTGTCTCTCTGTCTCTGTCTCTGTTTCTGTCTGTCTGTCTGTCTGTCTGTCTCTGTCTGTCTGTCTGTCTCTCTCTCTCTCTCTTTCTCTCTCTCTTGAAGTGCTAAATCTAATCCTTTTCCATTGGTCCGTTTTCTGTTGTTCTTTTTTTCCCCGCATTGTTTTTTTTTCTCTCTTTATTTTATTACAAAAAGACCAGGAAACGTCTTTTGATATCTTTTAATCCGATTCTCTTACAGTGGAAAAAAATGAAATTAAAATTCAGATCATGACTTTTACCTGCCTGTGACAAAACTGATCAGTCGAAACCCGCACAATAAGTGTGTATAGGTCAGCTCTTGTCTACAACAGTTAAGGATGTACTCTGAGAAAGCATGTTCTCTGTCTACAGTGAATGACATATGTCTTGGTTTTGTTTGTTTGTTTGTTTGTTTGTTTTTTTGTTTTTTTTGTTTGTTTGTTTGTTTTTGAGTGTGTGTGGGTTTGTTTTTTTTTGTCTTGTTCTTTTTCCACCTTGTATTCTTTGTTTGGGGAGTTTGTTTGTTTGTTTGTTTGTTTGTTTGTTTGTTTTGTTGTTGTTTGTTTGTTGTTGTTGTTGGTTGTTGTTGGTTGGTTGGTTGGTTTGGTTGGTTGTGTTGTGTTTGTGTGTGTGTGTGTGTGGCGTGGTGTGTTGTGTTGTGTTGTGTTGTGTTGTGTTGTGATGTGCTGGGTGTGCTGTGCTGTGCTGTGCTGTGCTGTGCTGTGCTGTGTTGTGTTGTGTTGTGTTGTGTTGTGTTGTGTTGTGTTGTGTTGTGTTGTGTTGTGTTGTGCTGTGCTGTGCTGTGTTTGTTTTGTTTGTTTTTGTTTCTTTTTCATTTTTCAATTTAAAAAAATTCTGCATGTGAGGGTATGCCATACAGGATTTTTAAGCATGGTTGGTTGTACAGTATAGTTAACTGTATGGTGAATGGGCAAGCTTGGCAAGGCTAATACGTTGGCTGGCTGTTTTATTTGGTTGGAGTTTTTCTTCCAGTTTTGCTTGCTTGCTTGCTTGCTTGCTTCCTTGCTTCCTTGCTTCCTTGCTTCCTTGCTTGCTTCCTTGTTTGTTTGCTTGCTTGCTTCTTTGCTTGCTTGCTTGCTTGCTTGCTTGCTTGCTTGCTTTCTTGCTTGCTTGCTTCCTTGCTTGCTTCCTTGTTTGTTTGCTTGCTTGCTTCTTTGCTTGCTTGCTTCTTTGCTTGCTTGCTTCTTTGCTTGCTTGCTTCTTTGCATGCTTGTTTCCTTGCCTGCTTGCTTCCTTGCTTGCTTGCTTGTTTCCTTGCTTGCTTCCTTCCTTGCTTGCTTGCTTTTTGCTTGCTTGATTGCTTGCTTCCTTGTTTGCTTGCTTGCTTCCTTTCTTCCTTCCTTGCTTGCTTGCTTGCTTCCTTGCTTCCTTGCTTGCTTGCCTGCTTGCTTCCTTGCTTGCTTTCTTGCTTGTCTGCTTTCTTGTTTGCTTGCTTGCTTCCTTGCTTCTTTGCTTGCTTCCTTGCTTGCATGTTTTTTCTTTCTTTCATTTCTTCGTTCGTTCGTCCGTCCGTTTGTTGTTTGTTTGATGTTTGTGTTTGTTTTGTTTTTTTGTTTGTTTGTTTGTTTGATGTTTGTTTGAGTGTTTTTTGTTTTGTTTGTTTGTTTGTTTGTTTGTCAGTCCAACCCTAGATGAGAGAAGGAAACAGTTTGCATGGCAATGTGTCAGTTATGTCAGGGGGATCTGCTTTCCGGAAGCATGTCTTCTGCCATTTATAGGCCAATGACGTCAAAATGACGTCAGCAAACCGAGAGTCCAGACGAATTTATTGATCCCGTAATCTGCAAAAACTGTTTCCTCCCTTTTTCTCTGTCGGTCTGTCTGTTCATCGGTTCGTCTGTCTGTCTGTGCGTGGATCCTCTCTGTCTCTGTTTTATGATTTGATATTGATATGATGTTTTATTCATCATTTAGTTGTACACAAGTAAGGAATTTTTCGGGTTCTATATTTCATGATTTAATATTTGAATCAAATTTTGTCAATATTCTTTCCTGTGTGATGGCATGTACTCTCGCAATATATTTTGATACATTGTCATTTGAATTAAACTTTTTAGTCCTCTATAGCGCAATGATTAAAAAGCATGTGTTGTGTTTGCTTATAACTCATTTGAGTAGAGACACATCTTATCTTATCTCACCTCACCTCACCTCACCTCATCTCATCTCGCTGACCTGACCTGGTCTTGCCTTGCCTTATCTTGCCTTGCCTTGTCTTGCCTTGCCTTGCCTTGCCTTGCCTTGCCTTGCCTTACCTTACCTTGCCTTGTCTTGCCTTGCCTTGCCTTGCCTTGCCTTGCCTTGCCTTACCTTGCCTTGCCTTGCCTTACCTTGCCTCAATTTACCTTCTCATATCTCTTTCTCATTTTACAAGGTGTCTTTGTTTTCCTGTATTTCATTTGTATTAAGATAGACCTTACTGTCCTCTCTGTCTGTCTATCTATCTGTCTGTCTGTCCGTCTGTCTCTCTCTCTCTCTCTGTCTCTCTGTCTCTCTGTCTCTCTCTGTCTCTCTGACTTCTCTCTTTCTCTCTTTTTCTCTCTCTCTCTCTCTCACTCTCTTTCACACACACACACGCGATCTCTCTCTCTCTCTTTCTCTCTCTCTCACTCACTCACTCTCTCTCTCTCCCTTTCTGAAGCTTAGTGTACTTAATTTGTGCTTATTTCATATGCTTAAGGAGTTTTTTTTAATGTATTATATATATTGCACAATCTCGATAAGTGCCTGTTGGAATATGTCTGTTGAGTTTTCTAAACATAGCAGATGGTTCCTTACCCCGAGTGTGAACAGTTTTCTTGCCGGAGAGGCGATATCTGGGTCTGATCTTCAGATAATTTGAGAGTTTTAGAGTTATTCAAGAGGATACACCACACTCGGACAATTCCATATGCGCGCCACCCTAACCTTCCAGCAATCATCTGCCACAATCCTTGGGCTTGCGCAAAACCCTATCCGCTGGCAAAGTCCTGAAAATCGAAAAGGGAACAGGAACCAGAAAAAAAAACTTGAAAATAGAATCAGAACACGTATTTAATACAACCAGACAAGACAGGGGCATATTTTCGGCCAACTGGCCTTTGTCAAATGTAAACGTAAGATCACAAACAAACAAACACCAAATACAAAAATTAGGAGAAAAAGACTGAAACTTCCCTGCTGCTTCGTCCAGTGGGAGAAGAGAACTATTCCTTTAGGTTTTTTGGTTGTTGTTGTTGTTATTGTTTTTTCTCCTAATTTTTGTATTTGATGTTTGTTTGTGATCTTACATTCACGCTTGACAAATGCAAGCTGGCCGAAAATTTGACCTTTCTTGTCTGCTATGTATCAAAAACGCGTTCTGATTCTATTTTTCGTGTTTTTCTGGTTCCTGTTTGCTTGAACGCGCGCATATGGATCTCTCCTCTATCACATGGTATCCTCGGGGAGAAACTGAAAGCTGATACACAAGATTTAAACTTCAACATACATGAATGTTATCAAGGTTTTGTTTTGCGTGTGCGTGGGTCTGTGTGTGTGTGCGTGTGTGTGTGTGTGTGTGTGTGTGTGTGTGTGTGTGTGTGTGTGTGTGTGTGTGTGTGTGTGTGTGTGTGTGTGTGTGTGTTTGTGTTTGTGTTTGTGTGTGTGTATGCGTGTGTGTGAGTGCATACGTTAATATTTATATTATACATACTATATATATATGTATATATATAATATATATATATATGCATATACACATATATATGTACACATATTGTGTGTGTGTGTGTGTGTGTGTGTGTGTGTGTGTGTGTGTGTGTGGCGCGCGCGCGCCGTGCGTGTGTTTGTGGGTTTTTTTACAAAGAATATACACATATTTCTGCAATGCAATAATTTTACAGATAA
>CM060314.1:81439734-81442234 GCA_030674185.1 Monoplex corrugatus
GGTATGGCTGAACTGTCGTGTTTGGTTTTGTATATGTGTATGTGTATATGTGTTGGGTTCTTTTACAGGTTTGACGTCACAGAGTGCTATTTTCGGCTCTATGGATCCCAAAACAGAGGTTGAAAGTCTGGGATAATTCCCACAGCTTCGCTTTCTTTCATTCCTCTTCCTCTCTCTCTCTCTCTCTCTCTCTCTCTCTCTCTCTCTCTCTCTCTCTCCTGTCTCTCTCTCCCTCCCTCCTGCCCTTTCTCCCTCCCTCATTCTTTTCTCTGTCTGTCTGTCTCTCTGTCTGTTTGTATGTCTTTATCTCTCTCTCTCTCTCTCTCTCTCTCTCTCTCTCTCTCTCTCTGTCTGTCTGTCTCTGTCTGTCTCTGTCTGTGTGTGTGTGTGTGTGTGTGTGTGTGTGTGTGTGTGTGTGTGTGTGAGAGAGAGAGAGAGAGAGAGAGAGAGAGAGAGAATCTCTCTGTCGTTGTCCGTCTCTATTTCTGTGTCTTTGTCTCTGTTTGTCTGTCTGTCTGTCTGTCCTTCTCTCTCTGTCTCTCTCTGTATCTCTCTCTCTCTCTGTATCTCTCTCTGTGTCTCTCTGTCTCTGTATCTCTCTCTGTATCTCTCTCTCTCTCTGTATCTCTCTCTGTCTCTCTCTGTATCTCTCTCTCTCAATATCTCTCTCTCTTTCTCTGTATCTTTCTCTCTCTGTATCTCTCTCTCTCTCTCTCTCTCTCTCTCTCTCTCTCTCTCTCTCTCTCTCTCTCTCTGTATCTCTCTCCCATCCCCCGTTATGTGATGCTTCTCTCTGAACTGTACCTCGATTTTTGCCAACTGCATGCTGAAAAATGTCCTGTTCCGTTTTTGGCCCAGCAAGATGGAACTCCTTTCCAGTATCTTTAAGTTATGGCAACACAATTGTCTGCCTTGTTTCAAAAAACATCTTAAGACATATCTCTTTGAGAAATATCTCCGCGGTTCAATGAGCAATGTTTGCTAGTCTTTTAGGTCCAATCATATCACTGTTTGTTAACATGTGTGTCTGTGTTATCTTTGTATCATCATCATCATGTGCATGTGCCCTGCCGCATGGTGTTGGTGTGGTGTTGGCCCTCCATACGAATCTACCCCTTGTCGCTGCAAGTACATTTCCCACCCTCTCTGTGTATATGTGTATATGTGTGCATATGTGTGTATGTGTGTGCATATGTGTGTATGTGTGTGCATATGTGTGTATGTGTGTGCATATGTGTGTATGTGTGTGCATATGTGTGTATGTGTGTGCATATGTGTGTATGTGTGTGCATATGTGTGTATGTGTGTGCATATGTGTGTATGTGTGTGCATATGTGTGTATGTGTGTGCGCAGTGTCTGTATGCGTGGCTTTGTGTGTGTGTGTGTGTGTGTGTGTGTGTGTGTGTGTGTGTGGTGTCTGTGTGTCTGTGTCTGTGTCTGTGTGGTGTATGTGAATATGTGTATATGCGTGGTGTCCATGTGTATATGTGCGTGCTTTTGTGTGCCTGTGTGTGTGTGTTCGTGTGTGCTTGTACATATATTATTATGTATGTGTGTGTGTGTGTGCGCGCACGTGCGCGTGTGCGTGTGTGTGTGTGTGTGTGCGTGTGTGTGTGCGCGCGCGTGCTCGCGCATGTGTGTATATGTATGTGATTGACACTGATCACCATTTTGATACGTTGCCATTAATGATTTTTCCCCATTTTTTCCAGTCTTCAATTTCCCCTTCCACACAACACCACATTCTGACACTGTGATACAGACTCTTGGTCTATCTGACACTGTGATACAGACTCTTGGTCTATCTGACACTGTGATACAGACTCCTGGTCTATCTGACACTGTGATACAGACTCTTGGTCTATCTGACACTGTGATACAGACTCTTGGTCTATCTGACACTGTGATACAGACTCCTGGTCTATCTGACACTGTGATACAGACTCCTGGTCTATCTGACACTGTGATACAGACTCCTGGTCTATCTGACACTGTGATACAGACTCCTGGTCTATCTGACACTGTGATACAGACTCCTGGTCTATCTGACACTGTGATACAGACTCCTGGTCTATCTGACACTGTGATGGAGACTCTTGGTCTATCTGACACTGTGATACAGACTCTTGGTCTATCTGACACTGTGATACAGACTCTTGGTCTATCTGACACTGTGATACAGACTCTTGGTCTATCTGACACTGTGATACAAACTCTTGGTATATCTGACACTGTGATACAGACTCCTGGTCTATCTGACACTGTGATACAGACTCTTGGTCTATCTGACACTGTGATACAGACTCTTGGTCTATCTGACACTGTGATACAGACTCTTGGTCTATCTGACACTGTGATACAGACTCCTGGTCTATCTGACACTGTGATGGAGACTCTTGGTCTATCTGACACTGTGATGGAGACTCTTGGTCTATCTGACACTGTGATACAGACTCCTGGTCTATCTGACACTGTGATGGAGACTCTTGGTCTATCTGA
>CM060314.1:81444734-81459734 GCA_030674185.1 Monoplex corrugatus
TCTTCAGACTTCAAAACACTTTATTACCTCAAGATAACAGTATTATGTCCCAGTGGATCTGCCTTTCAGCTAGTCTTTGCCTCTCTACACATATATAACAACTGTTTAAAAAAACAGATGAACCAGAGCACATACAATGTGAAAAAGATAAGACGGAAACAAACTGACAGACATATAAACAGAGCAAGACAGACAAACAGACCAACAACAACAACAACAAAACACAGGGGGAAGAAGGGTCAAGTCCCCCATTCTAAACATATAACATAACGTTTAAAAAACAGATGAACCAGAACATAAATTATACAATATGAAAAACATAAGACAGAAACAGACCGACAGACATACAGACAGAGCAAGACAGACAAACAAACCAAAAAAGAAAGCACAGGGAAAAGGGTCAGGTGTTGACCTGGGAGGTGTGTGTGTGTAGGGGGAGGTGGTGGTGGTGAGAGCGGGGATGGAGGAAGCAGTTATTTTTAGCATCAGTCTGTTTTCTTCAACTCAGTTAATGGCAAAACCAAATCTTCAACGGGTTTTTTTTTTCCTTCGCTTCGATCAGGATGAAAGGTCATCTCGTGTATAACGCTGTTTCTTCTGCCGCTGCTGGTGGTGGTGATGGAGGTTGTGGTGATAGTGATGATGATGGATTTTGGTGGTGGTGGTGGTAGTAGTGGGAGGTTAGGGGAGTGTAGGGGGATGGTGGTGGTGGGGTGACGGTTGAGGTGATGTCGATGATGATGATGGATTGTGGTGGTGGTGGTGGTAGTAGTGGGAGGTTAGGGAAGTGGTGGTGGTGGTGGTGATGGTGGTGGTGGTGATGGCAGTTGAGATGATGTTGATGATGATGATGGATTGTGGTGGTGGTGGTTGTAGCGGGATGCAAGGGGAGCAGTGGTGGTTGGTGATGGCGGTTGTGGTAATGGGAATGATGATGGATATTGATGGTGAAGATAGCAGTGGGAGGTTAGGTGTGTAGTGGTGCTGGTGGTGGTGACGGTTGTGATGGTGGCATTGCTACTACAATACCCACTGGATTCTTCATGACTTCAATACCAAAACAACGTGGCACCGGGGGCGGTCTTCCTGTTACACATAGAGACAGTCTTGCTGCGTATATTTGAATATCCACCAAAAACATTGATTTTAATTCATGTGAAATCTTTGACGCTCGTTTAAAGCACCAAACCCCGTTTATTTATCTTCCTGTCCGTCTATTACCCACCATCCAGCACAACATACGAGTATAAACTCAGAGACTGAATGCTTACAGAGACGTTTCCGTTTTTGTTTGATTCCTGTCATGTGTGTGGTGATCTTTTTGTCCGCAGTGATGTTAACATTCATTTAGACTATGATTCTGATTTATACGTTACCTTTCTATCCAGTAGTGATTTCCCCCTGTACGGGCCCACCATTTCGTCCCACCCCCCACCTCTCCTCCCTTCCCTGTATGAGTATACTTTGTGCCCTTGAGTTTTTGTCATTGTGAGTGAATGTTTTATTGAATAATGAGAGTGTGTGCTTTCATTTGATTTGTCTGTCAAGATTTGGCGCTTTCTGATTTATCATTATTATTATTATCATTATTATTATTATCATTATTATTAGTATTATTATCATTATCATAGATATCATTATAGATGTTGTTAAATGTTGCTACTAAAAAGACTGACTGGCAGTAATAGCTTAAACCATCATTTAACTGTGCCTATCCACCGTCGTGGCCAAACTCTCGATCGTCTTATTACCAGCTCTCACAATGACATCACTGACCTTTCGATTTCTATCAAACTCATATCTGACCACGGTGCATTATTATTTTCCCTACGCCTTGATAAACCAAGAACAGCAATTTAAAAAAGTCAAGTCACGTAACATGAGAAAGTTTACAGACTTCTACTTTCAAGGTTGACCTTGTATCAGCTCTTATCACTGCATGATCCGACTCTTTACATCTTGTAGAACATTCCAATCCTCAGCTTAGCGACCTGCATGATATCCATGCTCTGTAGTCTCGTGTAGTATCGTAGATCGTTCCTCAATACCATGAATGTCCCTTGAAATCAAACAGGCCCAGCAACAGTGGCGTCGAAATGAGCGGCATTAGCGCAAAACTCGCTCGACTATCCAGACGCAAATATATGCCAAACACAGAAACTTTTTGTCACCTAGTTGGACAGAGCAAACTGTTGTTGTCACCTAGTTGGATACAGCAAACTTTTGTTGTCATGTAGTTGGATACAGCAAACTGTTGTTGTCACCTAGTTGGATACAGCAAACTCTTGTTGTCACCTAGTTGGATACAGCAAACTGTTGTTGTCACCTAGTTGGACAGAGCAAACTGTTGTTGTAACCTAGTTGGATAGAGTAAACTGTTGTTGTCACCTAGTTGGATACAGTAAACTGTTTTGTCACCTAGTTGGATACAGCAAACTGTTGTTGTCACCTAGTTGGATAGAGTAAACTGTTGTTGTCACCTATTTGGATAGAGCAAACTGTTGTTGTCACCTAGTTGGATAGAGTAAACTGTTGTTGTCACCTAGTTTGATACAGCAAACTGTGTTGTCATGTAGTTGGATACAGCAAACTGTTGTTGTCACTTTGTTGGACAGAGCAAACTGTTGTTGTCACCTAGTTGGATACAGCAAACTGTTGTTGTCACCTAGTTGGATAAGCAAACTGTTGTTGTCACCTAGTTGGATACAGCAAACTGTTGTTGTCACCTAGTTGGATACAGTAAGCTGTTGTTGTCATGTAGTTGGATACAGCAAACTGTTGTTGTCACCTAGTTGGACAGAGCAAACTGTTGTTGTCACCTAGTTGGATAGAGTAAACTGTTGTTGTCACCTAGTTGGATACAGCAAACTGTTGTTGTCACCTAGTTGGACAGAGCAAACTGTTGTTGTCACCTAGTTGGATAGAGTAAACTGTTGTTGTCACCTAGTTGGACAGAGCAAACTGTAGTTGTCACCTAGTTGGATACAGCAAACTGTTGTTTCACCTAGTTGGATAGAGCAAACTGTTGTTGTCACCTAGTTGGATACAGCAAACTGTTGTTGTCATGTAGTTGGACAGAGCAAACTGTTGTTGTCACCTAGTTGGATAGATTAAACTGTTGTTGTCACCTAGTTGGATAGAGCAAACTGTTGTTGTCACCTAGTTGGACAGAGCAAACTGTTGTTGTCAGTAGTTGGACAGAGCAAACTGTTGTTGTCACCTAGTTGGATAGAGCAAACTGTTGTTGTCACCTAGTTGGATACAGCAAACTGTTGTTGTCACCTAGTTGGATACAGAAAACTGTTGTTGTCACCTAGTGGACAGAGCAAACTGTTGTTGTCATGTAGTTGGACAGAGCAAACTGTTGTTGTCACCTAGTTGGACAGAGCAAACTGTTGTTGTCACCTAGTTGGATACAGCAAACTGTTGTTGTCACCTAGTTGGATACAGCAAACTGTTGTTGTCACCTAGTTGGATACAGCAAACTGTTGTTGTCACCTAGTTGGATACAGCAAACTGTTGTTGTCACCTAGTTGGATAAGCAAACTGTTGTTGTCACTAGTTGGATAAGCAAACTGTTGTTGTCACCTAGTTGGACAGAGCAAACTGTTGTTGTCACCTAGTTGGATAGAGCAAACTGTTGTTGTCACCTAGTTGGATACAGCAAACTGTTGTTGTCATCTAGTTGGATACAGCAAACTGTTGTTGTCACTAGTTGGATAGAGCAAAGTGTTGTTGTCACCTAGTTGGATAGAGTAAACTGTTGTTGTCACCTAGTTGGATACAGCAAAGTGTTGTTGTCACCTAGTTGGATACAGCAAACTGTTGTTGTCACCTAGTTGGATAGAGTAAGCTGTTGTTGTCACCTAGTTGGATATAGTAAACTTTTGATGTCACCTAGTTGGATACAGTAAATTGTTGTTGTCACCTAGTTGGATACAGCAAACTGTTCTTGTCACTTAGTTGGATACAGCAAACTGTTGTTGTCACCTAGTTGGATACAGCAAACTGTTCTTGTCACCTAGTTGGATACAGCAAACTGTTGTTGTCATGTAGTTGGATACAGCAAACTGTTGTTGTCACCTGGTTGGATAGAGCAAACTGTTGTTGTCATGTAGTTGGATAGAGCAAACTGTTGTTGTCATCTAGTTGGATAGAGCAAACTGTTGTTGTCATCTAGTTGGATAGAGTAAACTGTTGTTGTCATCTAGTTGGATAGAGCAAACTGTTGTTGTCATGTAGTTGGATACAGAAAACTGTTGTTGTCATCTAGTTGGATAGAGCAAACTGTTGTTGTCATCTAGTTGGATGCAGCAAACTGTTGTTGTCATGTAGTTGGATACAGCAAACTGTTGTTGTCATCTAGTTGGATAGAGTAAACTGTTGTTGTCATGTAGTTGGATAGAGCAAACTGTTGTTGTCACCTAGTTGGATACAGTAAACTTTTGTTGTCACCTAGTTGGATAGAGTAAACTGTTGGTGTCACATAGTTGGATACAGCAAACTTTGTTTGTCACCTAGTTGGATAGAGCAAACTGTTGTTGTCATGTAGTTGGATAGAGCAAACTGTTGTTGTCACCTGGTTGGATAGAGCAAACTGTTGTTGTCATTTAGTTGGATAGAGCAAACTGTTGTTGTCATCTAGTTGAATAGAGCAAACTGTTGTTGTCATCTAGTTGGATAGAGTAAACTGTTGTTGTCATCTAGTTGGATAGAGCAAACTGTTGTGGTCATCTAGTTGGATAGAGCAAACTGTTGTTGTCACCTAGTTGGATACAGCAAACTGTTGTTGTCACCTAGTTGGATACAGTAAACTTTGTTGTCACTAGTTGGATAGAGTAAACTGTTGTTGTCATGTAGTTGGATAGAGCAAACTGTTGTTGTCATGTAGTTGGATACAGCAAACTGTTGTTGTCACCTAATTGGATAGAGTTAACTGTTGTTGTCACCTAGTTGGATACAGCCAACTGTTGTTGTCACCTAGTTGGATACAGCAAACTGTTGTTGTCACCTAGTTGGATACAGTAAACTGTTGTTGTCACCTAGTTGGATAGAGTAAACTGTTGTTGTCACCTAGTTGGATACAGCAAACTGTTGTTCTCAACTAGTTGGATAGAGCAAACTGTTGTTGTCACTAGTTGGATACAGTAAACTGTTGTCACCTAGTTGGATACAGCAAACTGTTGTTGTCATGTAGTTGGATACAGCAAACTGTTGTCACATAGTTGGATAGAGCAAACTGTTGTTGTCATGTAGATGGATAGAGCAAACTGTTGTTGACACCTAGTTGGATAGAGTAAACTGTTGTTGTCATGTAGTTGGATACAGCAAACTGTTGTTGTCATGTACTTGGATACAGCAAACTGTTGTTGTCATGTAGTTGGATACAGTAAACTGTTGTTGTCACCAAGTTGGATACAGCAAACTGTTGTTGTCACCTAGTTGGATACAGCAAACTGTTGACACCTAGTTGGATAGAGCAAACTGTTGTTGTCACCTACTTGGACAGAGCAAACTGTTGTCATGTAGTTGGATACAGCAAACTGTTGTTGGCACCTAGTTGGAAGAGCAAACTGTTGTTGTCACTAATTGGATACAGCAAACTGTTGTTGTCACCTAGTTGGATACAACAAACTGTTGTTGTCACCTAGTTGGATACAGTAAACTGTTGTTGTCACCTAGTTGGATACAGCAAACTGTTGTTGTCATGTAGTTGGATACAGCAAACTGTTGTTGTCACCTAGTTGGATACAGCAAACTGTTGTTGTCATCTAGTTGGATAGAGTAAACTGTTGTTGTCACCTAGTTGGATACAGCAAACTGTTGTTGTCACCTAGTTGGACAGAGCAAACTGTTGTTGTCACCTAGTTGGATAGAGCAAACTGTTGTTGTCACCTAGTTGGATACAGCAAACTGTTGTTGTCATCTAGTTGGATACAGCAAACTGTTGTTGTCACCTAGTTGGATAGAGCAAAGTGTTGTTGTCACCTAGTTGGATAGAGTAAACTGTTGTTGTCACCTAGTTGGATACAGCAAAGTGTTGTTGTCACCTAGTTGGATACAGCAAACTGTTGTTGTCACCTAGTTGGATAGAGTAAGCTGTTGTTGTCACCTAGTTGGATATAGTAAACTTTTGATGTCACCTAGTTGGATACAGTAAATTGTTGTTGTCACCTAGTTGGATACAGCAAACTGTTCTTGTCACTTAGTTGGATACAGCAAACTGTTGTTGTCACCTAGTTGGATACAGCAAACTGTTCTTGTCACCTAGTTGGATACAGCAAACTGTTGTTGTCATGTAGTTGGATACAGCAAACTGTTGTTGTCACCTGGTTGGATAGAGCAAACTGTTGTTGTCATGTAGTTGGATAGAGCAAACTGTTGTTGTCATCTAGTTGGATAGAGCAAACTGTTGTTGTCATCTAGTTGGATAGAGTAAACTGTTGTTGTCATCTAGTTGGATAGAGCAAACTGTTGTTGTCATGTAGTTGGATACAGAAAACTGTTGTTGTCATCTAGTTGGATAGAGCAAACTGTTGTTGTCATCTAGTTGGATGCAGCAAACTGTTGTTGTCATGTAGTTGGATACAGCAAACTGTTGTTGTCATCTAGTTGGATAGAGTAAACTGTTGTTGTCATGTAGTTGGATAGAGCAAACTGTTGTTGTCACCTAGTTGGATACAGTAAACTTTTGTTGTCACCTAGTTGGATAGAGTAAACTGTTGTTGTCACATAGTTGGATACAGCAAACTTTGTTTGTCACCTAGTTGGATAGAGCAAACTGTTGTTGTCATGTAGTTGGATAGAGCAAACTGTTGTTGTCACCTGGTTGGATAGAGCAAACTGTTGTTGTCATTTAGTTGGATAGAGCAAACTGTTGTTGTCATCTAGTTGAATAGAGCAAACTGTTGTTGTCATCTAGTTGGATAGAGTAAACTGTTGTTGTCATCTAGTTGGATAGAGCAAACTGTTGTGGTCATCTAGTTGGATAGAGCAAACTGTTGTTGTCATCTAGTTGGATAGAGCAAACTGTTGTTGTCTTCTAGTTGGATAGAGTAAACTGTTGTTGTCACCTAGTTGGATAGAGTAAACTGTTGTTGTCACATAGTTGGATACAGCAAACTGTTGTTGTCACACATCACACATATACACAACACCCACACACACACACACCACACACACACCACACACACACACACACACACACACACACATACACACACACACACACACACACACACACACACCACACACACCACCACCACCATCACCACCACCACCACTACCACCACAACACAACACTTGCATTCTCTTGTCATAATTAAACAATCTCTGTTTTCAGAAGAAATCAAGGAAGATTAAAAAAAAATTAAAAACGGAATGAGGAGAATTCAAAAACAAAAAACAATACAACAAAATAAAAAGAATAGAAAAGAAAGGACAAAAAACAAAGAAAGTTCATGGGCATTGTTACAATGACTCCACTTATCCCTGTGGGCTTGTTGGCCACAAGTAGACATTTTCCACATAGATAAAGTGGGGCACACCAGTTGGCGTGAAAATATATCTGTTCGTTGCTGAGGTCAGTGTTGTAGCGCCGTTATCCTTAAGATTTATTGGGTATGTTGGGGGTTGGGGTGGGGGTTAGGGTTTCAGATTTATTGGTTTGTTGGGGGAGCCGGGGGTGAGGTTTCATATGTATGTGAGCACTCATGGACTAAATCCCTGCCGCTTAAAAGCTTTGCAGTCTTGGTTGCAGTCAGTGTGTGTTACAGAAACAGGTTTCCACCATTTGTGAGGACTGCCCTGTGTCTTAGGTGTGGCTGATGCCTGAAAGCTTTTGTTTTGATTGTGGCTATTTGTCTTGTGCTTACCAAAACGGAAAACGTGTTAGCCAAGTAGAAGAAAAAAGTATCAGCCATTTTCAGTTTCTTCCTGTGAGCTCCTAATAAAACCTTGGTTAGGTCACAGTGTTGTTTGTTTGTTTGTTTGTTTGTTTGTTTGTTTGTTTGTTTGTTTGTTTGTTGTTTGTTTGTGTTGTTTGGTTTGTTTGTGTTTGTTGTTTGGTTTGTTTGTTTGTTTTTGTTTGTTTGTTTGTTTGTTTGTTTTGTTTGTTTGTTTGTTTTTTTTGTTTTTGTTTGTTTGTTTTGTTTGTTGTTTGTTTGTTTGTTGTTGTTTGGTTGTTTGTTTTTTTGTTTGTTTGTTGTTTGTTTGTTTGTTGTTGTTTGTTTGTTTGTTTGTTTGTTTTTGTTTGTTGTTTGTTTGTTTGTTTGTTTGTTTGTTTGTTTGTTTGTTTGTTTGTTTGTTTGTTTGTTTGTTTGTTTGTTTGTTGTTGTTTGTTTTTGTTTGTTTGTTTGTTGTTTGTTTGTTGTTTGTTGTTGTTTGTTTGTTTGTTTTTGTTTGTGTTTGTTTTTCATTATAACGCTGAATTATAGGAAAATAGTTTTGAAAAAAAAATGTTGGTATTCTGATCTGATTTAGCACACACACAAAAAACGAGGGTGCTGGATTGGACTCAGAGCAATAGTGACTCACACTGGTCAAATTTAGGCGAAAAAAACGGAAACGCACACACACAATACTGAATAAAGTCTATTTTCCTGAATCACGTCGACTTTTAAACTTGATTATCACGTTTCTTCGTCGATTATTGTTGGTATTGTCATTAATTGATGTTGGTGTTTGTTCAATAATCCTTTGGGAAAAAAAGGAAAGACAAAAAGAAAGAAAATAAGTAACTGTTTCATATCGATCGGAGAGGTATGTGGCTCTGCGTGCGTGTCTGTCTGGCTGTCCGTCTATCTGTGCATGTGTGACCAAAAATCGTTCCTAAGATTTTCTCAACCGTTTCTGAATGGATCTTTATCAAACTTGGGTTTAACATGTGGATTGTTGGGGATTCGCAAAAACCTAAGGCTGGAAATGATACGGCCAAGGCCGAGATCACATCATCATGATGTGTCCTGCTGCATGGCGTTGGCGATCATGGCCCTCCATACGAATCTATCCCTTGTCGCTGCACGTACATCTCCCACCCTCTCTGTCTTCATTCACTCAGCAAGTCCGTCCAATAGCTTCTCCTATGGTCTAACTGGTGCTCTTTTCCCTCCAGCTTTCCTGTTGTGACTAGGTGCTGAAATTTCTCTTGCCTCATAAAATGTCCTATGAATGTTGCTTGTCTTTCCTGATCTTCTTCATTAATGTTCTTTTTGTGTTTGCTTCTCTCAAGATGTCTCGTTTGTTTTCTTTGCTGTCCATGGAACTCTTAACGTTCTTCTTAGAAACTACATTTCAGCTGCATCAGTCTTGTTCTGACTTTGCATGTTGATCGTCCACGATTCACATCCGTACAACAGAACTGGTTCTATATAACACTGAAGAACTCTTTCCTGATGTTACTTCATAAGCATTTTTGGTAAGAACGCTTTTCGTCTTCTTGAATGCTGTTTTAGGTTGGCTGATTCTGCTGGCTATTTCTAATGTACTTATGCCGCAGGTGAGATGACTGCTCAGAGATATTTAAACTGATCAATAGATAGATATAGATAAATAAATGTATATATATATATATATATATATTGAGAGACATAGATATAGATGTATGTACAGATATAGATATATAGATATAGATAGATGCAGATTCAGATACAGATAAACACATGAAGATATATAGATACAGACACAGATATACAGATATATGTGTAGATAGAGATATATAGATATAGATATATACATGTATGCGCGTGCGTGCTCGCGCGCTCGCGTTTGTGTCTATATGTGTGTGTGTGTGTGTGTGTGTGTGTGTGTGTGTGTGTGTACCTGTGTGTGTGTGTGTATGTGTGTGTGTATGTGTGTATGTGTGTGTGTATGTGTGTGTGTGTGCGGGTATGTGTCTGTGTGTATGTATGTGTGTGTGTAAGAGTGTGTGTGTGTGTGTGTGTGTGTGTGTGTGTGTGTGTGTGTGTGTGTGTGTGTTTCCATCAAATAAGTGTATTTTATTTTATGATATACAGTACACGTCTTACTACTATCACTACAGCTTATGACCATCACTGACTTCATCGTGTGTGTGTTGCCATGTATTCAGACGACCCTACGGAATGAGATGTGTTCCCGTTATTGTTATACTCATCGTTACTATTATTGGTGTTCTTATCATTAGTATCATTTTTCTAGTAGTAGTAGTAGTAGTAGTAGCAGTAGTAGTAGTAGTATTGTTATCATTGTTATATTGTTATTGTTGTTGTTGTTGTTATTGTTATCATTATTGTTGATATCATTATTAGCATTAGTATTATTATTACTGTTGTTGTTGTTGTTGTTGTTGTTATATCATTATTATTGTTATTACTATACAATTATTAATATTATCATTAGTACTGTTGTGATTATCATTTGTATAGTTTTTTATTGTTGTTGTTGCTGTTGCTGCTGCTGCTTTATCATTGTTATTGTTATTGTCATCATATTTAATATAATTATGATTATTATTGTTGTTGTCGTTATCACTATTATTATCATCGTTATTGTTATCGCCACTGTTGTTAGCACTATTATGATTATTATTCTTATTATTGTAATTGTTGGTGCTGGTGTTTTCGTTGCTGGTGTTTTCGTTGTCGTTGTTGTTGTTATGTCATATCTTATGATCTTAAGGACAGAAGAAAAGAACACATGGGTGTAACTGTGCGGGTGCATATGTGGGTGAGTTGGAATATGTAGGTTTGGCGAAAATGGTCTTTCAGGGCCATTTAGGGCAAAGATGAAATCCTTCCTAGTCATTTTAAATTTCAATTACATCATCTTTACCATCATGTGCATACCTGTTTCGTGTTCCCTGCTCTTCGTTCATTTATTTATTTATCCATGTATTTATTTATTCAATACTTATTTATTTATTTATTTATTTATTTATTTATTTATTTATTTATTTGTTTGTTCATTTATTTGGTTATTTATTTGTTGTTGCTTTTTGTTTATTTATGTATTTATTTGTTTTGTATCGTCATCATCATCAGGTGCCCTGCCGCATGGCGTTGGCGATCATGGACTTCCATCTGTCTCTATCTCTCGCTGCCCCTAGCATCTCCCCCACCCTCCTCGTCCCCAGCCACTCTGCAAGTCCGTCCAGCATTTTCTCCCTGGGTCTCCTGGTACTCTCTTTTCCTTCAGCTTTCTCTTTGTGACCAGGTGATCCAAATCCCCCTTCCTCATAAAATGGCCTATAAATGTTGCCTGTCTTTTTCTAATCTTCCTTATGAATGATCTATTTGTGTCTGCCTCCATCAAGACTGTCTCGTTTGTTTTCTTTGCTGTCCATGGAACTCTCAACATTCTTCTTAGAAACCACATCTCGGCTGTCTCAATCTTGTTCTGGCTTTGTTTGTTGACTGTCTACGCCTCGCATCCGGAAAACAGTACTGGTTCTATATAACATTGAAGAACTCTCTTCCTGGTGTTAATTGACAGGCATTTGTTGGTAAGAATGCTTGTCATCTTCTTGAATGCTGTTTTGGCTTGGCCGATTCTGCTGGCTATTTCTGATGTGCATCTGCCGTCTGATGAAATGATAGTTCCCAGGTATTTGAATTTATCAACCTGTTTTGTATCTATTCATTTATTATCTATTCATTTGTTTACTTATTTATTTGTTTGTTTTTGTCACTTATTTCATTTGTTTGTTTGGTTGTTTCCTTCTTTGTTTGTTTGTTTGTTTGTCTGTTTGTTTGTCTGTTTGTTTGTATTATGTTGTGTATACGTATTGTGTGTGAGTGTGCAAGGAGTTTGTGTTTGTACATGTATACATGTATGCATGTGTGTGTGTGTGTGGTGTGTGTGTGTGTGTGTGTGTGTGTGTGTGTGTGTGTGTGTGTGTACGTGTGTGTGTGTTTGTGTGTGTTGGTAGATAGGTGAGTGGGTGGGACGGTGGGTGGTTAAGTGTTAGTGTGCTTGCGTTTGAGGGTGTTTAAGTGAGTGTCCTTGTGTGTCTGTTTGTCTTTTGGGGTGTGTGTTTTGCTGCCAAGCATTGCTAGGGGGAAGGGAAGAGGGTTCCGCTGTTGGCGCGAGTTCCTTGACACCTCTGTATTCACATGCCTAAAAGTGTGTATGTGGTGTGCGTGTGTGTGTGTGTGTGTGTGTGTGTGTGTGTGTGTGTGTGCGTGTGTGTGTGTGGTGTGCGTGTGTGTGTGTGTGTGTGTGTGTGTGTGTGTGTGTGTGTGTGTTGCGTGTGTGTGTGGTGTGCGTGTGCGTGTGTGTGTGTGTGTGCGTCTGTGTGTGTGCGTATGTGTGTGCCTGTGTGTGTGTGTGTGCGTGCGTGTGTGTGCGTGTGTGTGCGTCTGTGTGTGTGTGTGTGCTTGCGTGCGCGCGTCAGTGCGTGTGTCCTATTTTTACAGACAATAAGTCCTGGAGTAATAAAGGGGACACCTGCTCGACAAGACAAAGCATCAGACTTATGAACAGCCATAAAAGCGCCGTCCGTCACCCAGTAACCGAGTTTAGAAGGTGAAAGCCCTAATATGTCATATGTCATCTGTCTTGCTCTATTAACAATTACATTGCTGCTGACTCACAAAACACCCGCTTGAGGTTGAAATTCTGGACTGTCTACAATTCTTAAACCTTTGTACCTTTGTGTGTGTGTGTTGTGTGTGTGTGTGTGTGTGTTGTGTGTTGTTATGTGTATGGGTGTGTGTGTGTGTGTGTGTGTGTTTTGTGTGTGTGTTGTGTGTGTGTGTGTGTGTGTGTATGTGTGCGTGTGTGTGTGCGCGCGCGCGCGCGTGTGTGTGTGTGTGTGTGTGTGTGTGAAACAACATGGTCAGACTATGCCGATATTCTGCCCTTCATTTTGAGCTTTACACATATGTATAAACGTACATGTGTGTAGACATAGCTACATAGACAGATAGATACATCATTATCATCAGGTGCCCTGCCGCATGGCGTCGGCGATCATGGACTTCCATCTGTCTCTATCTCTTGTTGCGTCAAGCATCTCAAGCATCTCTTCCACCCTCCTTGTTTTCAGCCACTTTACAAGTCCGTCTAGTGTCTTCTCCCTGGGTCTACCCGGTGCTCTCTTTCCCTCCAGCTTTCCCGTTGTGACCAGGTGATCCAAATCCCCCTTCCTCATAAAATGGCCTATAAATGTTGCCTGTCTTTTCCTAATCTTCCTTATGAATGATCTACTTGAGTCTGCCTCCATCAAGACTGTCTTGTTTGTTTTCTTTGCTGTCCATGGAACTCTCAACATTCTTCTCAGAAACCACATCTCGGCTGTCTCAATCTTGCTCTGGCTTTGTTTGTTGACAGTCCTCGCCTCACAACCGTACAACAGTACTGGTTCTATATAACATTCAAGAACTCTCTTCCTGATGTTTGATAGGCATTTGTTGGTAAGAATGCTTGTCATCTTCTTGAATGCTGTTTTGGCTACATACATGCACATATTACATACATACAGACATACATACATACATGCATATATTATAAACATACCTACGTAATACATACATACATATATTACGTACATATATACATAACATACATACGTTACATACATACATACATACATACATACATACATACATACATACATACATACATACACACATACGTACATACATACATACATATATTACGTACATACATACATACATATATACATACATATATAGACACATACATGCGTACATACATACATACATACGTGCGTACGTACGTATTACAGACAAACATACATACATACATGCATATATACACACATACATACATACATGAATGAATGAATGAATGAAAATTTATATCGCGCAACAAAAATCTCCATGCTATAAAAGCATGCTCGCGGCGCACAATGGGGGGGAGGGGGGGGCACAAAAACAATTCCACACAGCCTTTGCACCAACATTCATAAAGGCATTCAAGGTATTCACATTCAAATAAGCAATCCCATACAACATTAGAAAAAGTGTGTCTTGAGACTAGATTTAAAGGATGAATGAGTCTTTTTCTCCCTGATGCTCATGGGAAGCATGTTCCACTTGGTAGGGGCAAGGTACATGCATACACACACACATCCATGCATGCATACATACATACATACATACATACATACATACATATGTATATATATACATATATATACATATATATATATATGTATATATATATCCGTACATACACACATACATACAAACATACATACATACATATATTCATACACACACATGCATGCATACATACATCATCATCATCATCATCAGGTGCCCTGCCGCATGGCGTTGGCGATCATGGACTTCCATCTGTCTATCTCTCGTTGCCCCTAGCATCTCCCCCACCCTCCTTATCCCCAGCCACTCTGCAAGTCCGTCCAGCATTTTCTCCCTGGGTCTACCTGGTGCTCTCTTTCCCACCAGCTTTCCTGTTGTGACCAGGTGCTCCAAATCCCCCTTCCTCATAAAATGGCCTATAAATGTTGCCTGTCTTTTCCTAATTTTCCTTTTGAGTGATCTACTTGTGTCTGCCTCCATCAAGACTGTCTCGTTTGTTTTCTTTGCTGTCCATGGAACTCTCAACATTCTTAAAAACCACATCTCGGCTGCCTCAATCTTGCTCTGGCTTTGCTTGCTGACTGTCCAAGCCTCACATCCGTACAACAGTATTGGTTCTAAATAACATTCAAGGACTCTCTTCCTGATGTTAATTGATAGGCATTTGTTGGTAAGAATGCTTGTCATCTTCTTGAATGCTGTTTTGGTTTGGCCGATTCTGCCGGCTATTTCCGATGTGCATCTGCCGTCTGATGAAATGACCGTTCCCAGGTATTTGAACTTATTAACCTGGGTCAAGGTTGTGCCATTTGCTGTTATTTTGCATGAGGGGGTTTCATGTTTTTTACTGATCATCATGACTTCCTGCTGTTTAGTTCCAACCCCTTACCTTTGCTTTCTATTTCTAGTATATTCACAAGGTTTTGTAGGTCCCTTTCATTTTCTGCAATTTGCA
>CM060314.1:81462234-81464734 GCA_030674185.1 Monoplex corrugatus
CTGGGGATCAATGTGACCATTTATTTTCCAGATCCTGCTGGTTATCTTTTATATTTTTCCATTGTTTTATTCCAGTTTAGACAAGAATTCATACAATATAGATATAAACCGCTTTTTTTTAACACATACTGAAATAGATATCATACATTACAATCCAAAATTTAGGATAGGTGTGCATGTTCATTTATGATCAAAACGCACGCGCGCATGCGCGCACGCATGCACGCTCATACACACACACACACACACACCGGAATTAGTCGCTATTAATCAAGCATTGCATTATCTAGTAAATCTTAAACCCATGTCTTTCAAAGTAGTTCTCTTTGTTGACTCAAACCGGTATTATATGCCTTACGGTCTTTTGATGCCGACACAAGACCTGATTTAATTACTGAGGTAAATCATCTTATACATCGTTTAAGGGTCAAAGGTAATGATATCAGTTTATGCTGGGTGCTTCTCACGTTGGTCTTCACGGCAACGAAGTAGTTGATAGAGCAGCTAAGCAAGGCGCCCAGAATTCTGATAATGCTATAGAATTACATGTTCATACCTCCGTAAAAGAAGCTTGCAACTTGCTCGAATCAGCCTCATGGACTCGATTTCATGAACATTCAAATGAACAGTTTGTGTCACAACAAATGATAAAACTTACCGTTCAAAATGTATGTAAAAAATTGCAGTATTCTTCCATGTATCATTTGAGATCGATTGTTGCTGCTTGTTTTCGTATTCAGCTAAACGCATTGAAAACAAAATATTGTAAAAATGTCAAGTGTATTTGCGGTGAACAGTTCACACTGTTTCACTGTTTATTCTACTACAAAATGCTAACATTCTTTTTTACCGAAAATGTTTACTCAAGAAAAGTATTCTGAAAATCATTTCCAAAAAATTACATCAGATCAAACTTTGTTAGTTAGAATTTCAGAATCATTAGTTCACAGTCCTGTTAATGCATTACTTTAACTGTGTTCGGTTTGTGTTTTAGTGTTACAATTTCCCTTCACATTGTTGAAGTTAATTGTTAGTGTTAAGTTCTCGTTCCATTTTACTGTTCCCCCACCTACAAATGTCTTTTTCCTCTGTCTTCCCTCTGCCCAAATCCAACCCGTCCAACTATCGTTCTACATTTTATTTTGTTCACTTTTTTTTATTTCCCCCTCCCCCCTCCCCCGTCTAATATCACTTATAGTGAAAAGACGTTAAATCAAAGAACGAACGAACACACGCATATTCAGATTGCACAAAGACGTACAATCATATGTACACACACTCTCAAGCTGACATTTTGAATATTTTGATAAAGACACAAACAATAAAATAAAGCAAAAAGGCTGAGTGTATCAAACCTGTGTTAAGAAAAGAACTACACATATTCCTCAGAGAAGATAACAATAAACAGCAAAAACAACAACGAATTATCCCATTGTTCGTTTGTGGGTGTTGTCATATTTGTATAACGTCTTAATTGTTATAACTGTAATATTGCAGTGTGTAAAGTCGCTGACGGTTATCATTAAGAATTGACAGTCAGTGGTGTTATGGTCGACCACATCTTCTGTCGCCCCGATTGAGTTTCAGTTTCAGTTTCAGTTTCAGTTTCTGTTTCTCAAGATGAAGTCTCCGCGCACGGAATGAATTCCATAATTATGCACTAACGTCACAGGTGCCATGTGATGGAGAAGACCCATAATGATCATTGCACAAGCCTTAGGCCTGCTATAAACCCACGAGCTGGCCAGGTCCTGAGGTCCTACCTAGATATTTTCATAACTCTGGGGTCCTCGGGGGGGGGGGGGAGGTGGCAGAGACCTCAACTATTCCCGGGGCCAAGACCACAACGGCAGTGCCTATCCCCTCTCCCTAGATTCAAATTTAGATTCATAGTCACCTTTTTTTTACCAAGACTTCAGAAAGGTAAGAAGGCTAATTGGTCTTCAAGGGATGGGACCTGGGAAATAAACCTATCTCTCCAACGTTTTATACCAAGGCAGCCGGGCAATGCCTTGCTCTTCACGATTTTCAACTGCCGTGGGATCTTTAGCGTGCGCAGCCAGAAGGCACACGGGTCTGACTCGTTTTTCGTCCCCTTCCGAATGACTAGTGTTCAGTTCGATTTTCCGGTCAAACTGAGGAGAAACGTCGAGGCCTCTACGGGGAGCAAACTCTGGAACCTCGAGTTTAGTTATTGGCAGGCGAACGTCTGAACCATTCTGCCACTCTTCTCACTGAAAGGGAAGCCCCGCTTGACATCGAGTTAGTGAGAGTAGGAGATTATATTGCCAACTCCCCATTCACCCACCACCGAATAAAATCATTGCAGTGAGGCCATGTTTTCTTTGCCGTGAACTCTTTGGAGTAAGACCACGTAATAATTTTCAGGCGTGTTTATCAGAGAAATGCACATTCTTCTCCTTTGCTACTTTAAACAGGGATAGGTAACGCATTCACAGCTGAAAGGACTAGAGGTTACACGCAAAATTTAGGTTTGGTT
>CM060314.1:81472234-81482234 GCA_030674185.1 Monoplex corrugatus
TTGGTGACTAGATGAATTATATCAGCTTGGTGACCAGATGAATTATATCAGCTTGGTGACTAGATGAATTATCAGCTTGGTGACCAGATGAATTATATCAGCTTGGTGACCAGAGGAATTATATCAGCTTGGTGACTAGATGAATTATATCAGCTTGGTGACCAGAGGAATTATATCAGCTTGGTGACCAGAGGAATTATATCAGCTTGGTGACTAGATGAATTATATCAGCTTGGTGACCAGATGAATTATATCAGCTTGGTGACCAGATGAATTATATCAGCTTGGTGACTAGATGAATTATATCAGCTTGATGACCAGATGAATTAAGTCAGCTTGGTGACCAGATGAATTATATCAGCTTGGTGACCAGATAAATTATATCAGCTTGGTGACTAGATGAATTAAGTCAGCTTGGTGACTAGATGAATTATATCAGCTTGTTGACCAGAGGAATTATATCAGCTTGGTGACCAGATGAATTATATCAGCTTGGTGACTAGATGAATTATATCAGCTTGGTGACCAGAGGAATTATATCAGCTTGGTGACCAGAGGAAATATATCAGCTTGGTGACCAGATGAATTATATCAGCTTGGTGACTAGATGAATTATATCAGCTTGGTGACTAGATGAATTATATCAGCTTGGTGACTAGATGAATTATATCAGCTTGGTGACTAGATGAATTATATCAGCTTGGTGACTAGATGAATTATATCAGCTTGGTGACTAGATGAATTATATCAGCTTGGTGACCAGATGAATTATATCAGCTTGGTGACTAGATGAATTAAGTCAGCTTGGTGACCAGATGAATTATATCAGCTTGGTGACCAGATGAATTATATCAGCTTGGTGACCAGATGAATTATATCAGCTTGGTGACTAGATGAATTATATCAGCTTGGTGACCAGATGAATTATATCAGCTTGGTGACCAGATGAATTATATCAGCTTGGTGACTAGATGAATTATATCAGCTTGGTGACCAGATGAATTATATCAGCTTGGTGACCAGATGAATTATATCAGCTTGGTGACTAGATGAATTATATCAGCTTGGTGACCAGATGAATTATATCAGCTTGGTGACCAGATGAATTATATCAGCTTGGTGACTAGATGAATTATATCAGCTTGGTGACTAGATGAATTATATCAGCTTGGTGACTAGATGAATTATATCAGCTTGGTGACCAGAGGAATTATATCAGCTTGGTGACCAGAGGAATTATATCAGCTTGTGACTAGATGAATTATATCAGCTTGGTGACCAGAGGAATTATATCAGCTTGGTGACCAGATGAATTATATCAGCTTGGTGACTAGATGAATTATATCAGCTTGGTGACCAGAGGAATTATATCAGCTTGGTGACTAGATGAATTAAGTCAGCTTGGTCACCAGATGAATTATATCAGCTTGGTCACCAGATGAATTATATCAGCTTGGTGACCAGATGAATTAAGTCAGCTTGGTCACCAGATGAATTATATCAGCTTGGTCACCAGATGAATTATATCAGCTTGGTGACCAGACGAATTAAGTCAGCTTGGTGACCAGATGAATTATATCAGCTTGGTGACCAGATGAATTATGTCAGTTTGGTGACCAGAGGAATTATATCAGCTTGGTCACCAGATGAATTATATCAGCTTGGTGACTAGATGAATTAAGTCAGCTTGGTGACCAGAGGAATTATATCAGCTTGGTGACCAGAGGAATTATATCAGCTTGGTGACCAGATGAATTAAGTCAGCCTGGTGACCAGACGAATTAAGTCAGTTTGGTGACCAGAGGAATTATATCAACTTGGTGACTAGATAAATTATATCAGCTTGGTGACCAGATGAATTAAGTCAGCCTGGTGACCAGACGAATTAAGTCAGTTTGGTGACCAGATGAATTAAGTCAGTTTGGTGACCAGATGAATTAAGTCAGCTTGGTGACCAGAGGAATTATATCAGCTTGGTGACTAGATGAATTAAGTCACCTTGGTGATGAGAGGAATTAATCACCTGGGTGATCAGAGGAATTAAGTCATACCTTGGTGATCAAAAGAATTAAGTCACCTTGGTGATGAGAGGAATTAAGTCACCTTGGTGACCAGAGGAATTGTGTCAGCCATGTTTTCTGTTGTTTCACTTCACTGTGGTAACATCGCTGTAAAGTGTGTTCAGCCATTTGGTCCTCTTAACCGTAGGGATAGGATGGTAATGGTGTCAGTATAAACTTGCGGTTCATATGGGGATTGATCTGATTATGACTGGTGCAGAGCTTCATCAGGATCACTTGCTGCTCTCTACACAGAAAATGATAGTCGTCTCTTTCTGCCTTTACCCTGTCTGTACCTTAAGAAGGCATCTCATGATGTTTTTCTTCTCTCTTTAACCCTTTGACCCCTGTACCCTGTTCACCAGCATCCTGCATCAGCAACCATGCTAGCAAAGCAAAAATTTAACTCTTTGATTCCCTTGCCCTATCCACCAGCTTCCTGCAGGAAGCTGGTGGAAATGGTGAGGGAGTCAAAGGTTAAGTTTTTTGCAGTTGGTGGATAGGGTGCGGGAGTCAAAAGGTTAAGGGGGCTGTATTGTGCAGAAATAATAAGAGAGATAGATAACGGCGACGCAAACAAGGCGTTATGGTGGAGATAAGAGATTTTGCAGGCAGGAAACTGATGGATAGGGTGATGGAGTCAAAATGTTAAGTTTTTGCAGTTGGTGGATATGGTGCGGGAGTCAAAGGGTTAACTAATGCTGTGGTCTTCCTGGTTGGTTTTTGTTTGTTTTTTTGTTTGTTTGTTTGTTTGTTTGTTTGTTTGTTTGTTGTTCGTTTGATTGATTGTTTGTTTGATTGTTTGTTTGTTTGTTTGTTTGTTTGTTTGTTTGTTTGTTTGTTTGTTTGTTTGTTTGTTAGTTTGAAAAGAAGAAAAGAAATAAATGCCGAATAAGTAGTAAGGTATTTTTTCTGGATTCTATTTTCGATTTTCCAGTTGAGTTTTCCATCTTCTGTGAAAATGCTGCCAAAATGTTTAAGTTCTCCTGAAGTTCTGCTGACAGCATCGCCTTGGCTTCGGTGATGCTGATTTACAGGTGAGAGATTTCGTGTGTGATAATCAGGCTGCTTGTCTGTTCCTGTAGTCTTTCTACGAGCTGGAGGTGGAGTTGACTGTGCAACTGATACTGGCAAAGTCTCTCTCTCACACTCCTTGATCTGTCTGCAGCCTTTGATACCACTGATCGTGGTATTCTCCTTTCTAGACTTCATCATACTTTTGGCATCTCTGACATTGCTCTCTCCTGGTTCACTTCTTATCTATCAAACAGAAAACAAACTGTTCTCATCAATGGCACTTACTCTCAACCTGCATACCTGACCTGTGGTGTTCCACAAGGATCTGTCCTTGGCCCTGTTCTTTTCCTCTTTACACCTCCCCCCTGTCCACCATCATCAACTCCCACTCTATAAAACACCACTTCTACGCTGATGACACCCAACTTCAAGACAGTGACTCACCTGACAATATACAGCGCCTCCTGACACGCACCACTGAGTGTTACTCGGACATCAAAAATTGGATGACATACAACAAACTTCAGCTAAATGATGACAAGACAGAAGCTATCCTCATTGGCACCCGTCAGAAACTTTCTCAGCTGCCTCCTCTTTCTCTCCCATTATGTAACACATCAGTCCCAATTTCTGATTCAGCTAAAAACCTTGGTGTCTGCATTGACTCTACCCTCTCCATGAACAACTTTGTTTCTCAAACTGCCAGATCTTGCTACTATCACCTCCATCGTATAAGCCTGATCAGGAAGTATCTCTCTGTGGAAACAACCGCAAAACTCGTTCTCTCCTTCATAATGTCTCGCATTGACTATTGCAATTCACTCCTGTCCGGTCTTCCTGCCTCCACCACTCACATCCTACAGCGCATTCAAAACAATGCTGCACGCCTTGTACTCAAAAAGAAAAAAGCTGACCACATATCTCCTCTCCTGGCACAACTTCACTGGCTCCCTGTATCAAAGCGCATACAGTACAAACTAGACACCATGTGCTACAAAAGCCTCAATAACGCAGCCCCCGATTACCTGTCAAGCCTACTTGAGATCTATGTTTCCTCACGTACCCTCCGCTCTGCCTCCGATCCTCTGACTTTTCGCTTTCCACGCACTAAGCTCAATACCATATCCACGAACCTTCTCTGTTTCTGGTCCGCTCTCCTGGAACAAACTTCCTCTCTCTGTCCGTCAGCAACCTACTTTTGTCTCCTTCAAGTCCGCTCTCAAAACTCACCTTTTCTCCTCTGCATAAAATCCTGACCTCACTCAATCCCCTCTGCAGCCTGTCTCCACTCGGAGGGGAATCACATTGCAATATATAATTGTATATAATATGCTCTCTATAATTTTCCATTGTTTTTATTCTTTCTCCCCATTTATAGCCTGTGTGTGTGTGTGTGTGTGTGTGTGTGTGTGTGTGTGTGTGTGTGTGTGTGTGTGCGTGGGTGCGTGTGTGTGCGTGCTTGCGTGCGTGTGTGTGCGTGCGTGCGTGTGTGTGTTGTTTCAGCGCTTAGATTTGATTTTATCAAGATTTTGCGCTATATAAATATTGTAATTATTATTATTTATTATCATTAATGTGTAGACGGTGCAAAGTTCACGACCCACTAGCTCTGCAGCGAAGCAGACAACGGAAAAGCAAATGGATGAACAACACTCGACATCTCAGCGCTGTTCAAGACGATCTCGTCCTTCAGTGCACTTGGAGTGTGAGGAAGTTGGATTTTATGAAATTTCATTCAAAATGTGACTGTAGGAACTGATACATTGACCTGACTGTGTATTTTGTCAGGCATTGTTCACCTGAAAATTTCTCTAATTTTACTGGTACTATTACAGAGCAATCATGAGGGTTAGACAGTTGAAATTTCAGCATGTTGTACCTCAATCTTTTAATATATAACATGCCAAATTTCAAAGCTCTCTGTTTTCATTCTTTGTATGAGAATTTTTCTTATGATCTATACAAATGGTGCGTATCATGGGAACGGCAAGGGGTATAATTGTATGTAGGGAGTGAGTTTTAACCAACCTGGTCCTATGGCTCGACGACACTACCAAAAGCCTACAGAATGGAAATCAATGTTGAAAAGACCAAGCGATGACCAACAACGCCAGTGGGAATGATGGTCTCAAAACCAGAAATGTGTAGGCGCATCCTACTCACAAGATTCAAGGGGTTGGAGATCACCGTGGAAAATGACGAAAACTCATGATGAAGGGGCGTCCAGACAAACGGGGAGGATAAAGTGGGCTCTTCACAGAGTCTCGGAGTGGTGATTGGTTGTCTGGACGCCAAAGGATAGATGGGGTGTAATGCCATTGTTCCGAGGCGCCGACACAGCATTGAGTAACACGCTTTGTTCGACCCCACCTGTGAGCCGCCACCTCGGCAAGGAGGCTTCCATGGGCTTAGTGTCAATGTGTGCCTTTACCTGAAAGAGAAGAAGGCACTGACATCAGGATTGGGGAAGAACAGCCGGAAACTTATGATAGGTTCAAAATACCTGGATGCACCTGTCATCAAACGAAAACTCCAAACCCAAAGTATTTTACAGGACTGCGCAGACAACTGCTCTCACAAAACTGAAACAAATATCGAAAGACGAAAACATCTTGCTCAGCTCTAAAGTACTCGTAGGACTGATACCCTTCCTTGCCATGTCCACTTTCCTTCAAATTTTGGGAAACATGGACACTCACTGCTATTTGTTGTTGTTGTTGTTGCTGCTGTTGTTGTTGTTCTTCTTCTTCTTCTTCTTCTTCTTCTTCTTCTTCTTCTGCTTCTGCTTCTTCTTCTTCTTCTGCTGCTGCTACTACTACTACTACTACTACTACTATTACTACTATTTCTACCACTACTTCTACTACTACTACTATTACTATTACTACACTACTACTACTGTTACTACTACTACTTCTACTACTACTACTGTAACTACTACTTCTTCTACTATTACAACTACTACTACTTTTTCTTCTTCTTCTTCTTCTTTTACTGCTACTACTACTACTACTACTACTACTACTACTACTACTACTACTACTACTACTACTACTATTTGTGATCTTACGCCTACGCATGACAATGGCCAGTTGGCCGGAAAGTTGGGCCTGTTTTGTCTGATTGTATTAAATACGTGTTTTTTTTCCACGTGTTTATTTCTGATTCCTGTTTGCTTGAACGCGGGCAGTCACACTTTTTTTCGCATTTCTAGAGCCCATTGTGGGATTGTTCGTCCTTGACTAAGTCCTATCCAGAGTCCTGCATAAACCAGAAAAACATTCACTTTCCTTCAAATTTTGGGAAACATGGACTCTAACTGTTGACTTACAGAAGTGGATGAAAGCCATGGGAATGATGTACCAACGAAAGAGTCTACACATCTCATTCACCGACTATATCACAAACGAAACTGTAGAATCGAACACATTATTGGCCCATTTGAAGACGGTATGACTACAGTGAAAAGACGCACAATGAAGCAGTACGGACATATCACAATACCATCAGGCCATGGAAAATCCACTCTACGAGACACAGCTCCAGAAGGAGAAACAAGAGGAAAGCAGCAGAAGAGATGGGATGACAACATCCAGGAACGGACAGTTCCCAAAGAGTGTCAGAAGACTGGGAGTGATGGAGGAAACTCGTTGCAAAGTCTGCAATGATGCCCGTCCGACCCGCCGGCGTTTCGGGATATCTAATGTAACGAACTAGAGCTAAATAGCATAAAGACTGAAGTCATGGTAATCAGTAAAAAACCCAAGAAATCCACTCATGTAAAATATCAGCAAATGGCACAACATTGAGAAAAGTAGATAAGCATAAAATATCTGGGAACTGTCATCTCTCCCGATGGCATATGCGCTTTAGAGACATCCAGCAAAATTGGCCAAGTTAAAACAGCATTCAAGAAAATGAAAAGCGTTCTTACCACTTCTTCGGTATTAAACAGACCAGCGCAGAATCGCCCAGGTTCGATCCCCGGCGTGGGAAAAAAAAAAAAAAAAAAAAAAAAAAATAGACAACAGCAGAAGGGCATCCAGGAGTCATGACCTGGATGTGGCCCGGCCCCCCGAGAGTGTAAGGAATTCAGGGCCGAAACACTTGTCTAAAGGGGGTTACTTCTCTGAAGACCTTCTGTTGTCTAGCTCTCCCTAGAGTTTCTTTCTACCTGCACATGGTCAGTCCATTGACTTCCGGGAATAGTTCGGAGGACATTCGGGAAAGACCGAAGGACACTGGGAAAGACTAGATCTGCGGGCTTTGTGGGTTGGCTTCCCACCTTGCCTTTGATAACATGCCACGAGTTTTCCAAATGAAAGATGCTCCCAGGATTCACCGAAAGGGGGAGAGAATGATGAATCCATCGGCACTGACTCCATCACGACTGGAAACGCACAACGGACCATGATTAATGACCAGTTGGAATTTCCGTGTGCGTGTGGAAGGAGATTCACCACCAAACGCGGCATGAAGATCCACAGGACAAAAATGGGCTGTTTGAAGACACATACGAACCAGCAGCAGCGCACTGCGATAGCAGGTGAGACGTTGGATGACCAAGGCCAGGAATTAAACCATAGTGCCAAGGACATCCACGCTGACGGTTCTGATGCGGATTTTGCACAAGCTCTTAACGCCAAACGTGGAAAACTCAATTTGCCGCCTGCCGGTGCAAAAGAACAATGGGAGAAATTAGATGAGGAACTTGTCCTTAAGCTGAATGCGCTAATAGGGAACAGTACGCTGGAACACAAACTTGACACATACGGAGACATCATATACTCTATCTGCAGGGACACTTATGGAGTGAAGCAGCCAAAGACAAAAACGCCTCCCCAGAAATCCAGAAGACAGCAACAGATGGAGAGCATCCGGAGGGAGAAAAGGAAGCTTAAAAAGCGAATGAAAACTGCCTCAGAATTCGAGAAGCAAGGGCTCCTGGAACTCTGGAAAGATCTGAAGGCCAAACACAATGCTCTCAGCAAAGTGGAATCAGCAAGGCGAAGAAAGAGCAAAAAGAAGAAGACTCAAGATCGTTTCTTCAAAGATCCCTTTGACTTTGCAAGAAAGCTGTTTGAACAACCCAAATCAGGGACTCTCACAGTGGGCAAGGAAACCCTAGAGCAGCATCTCAGGGAAACATATTCCGATTCTCAGCGCGAGGCACCACTTGAAATCCAAAATCTGGTTTGGCCTGCAGCGCCAGAAGGAAAATTCAATAACAAACCACCAACACTGGATGAAGTGAAGAACGTAGTAAAGAAAGCCAGAGCCAAGTCACCACCTGGACCAAACGGAATACCATACCTGCTCTACAAGAAATGCCCAAAAGTGCTCGAGTGGCTCCACAAGATGATTCGATCAGCATGGAGGAACCAGAAGATCAGCGACCAATGGATGAGAGCTGAAGGAGTGTACATTCCGAAGGAGCAGAACTCCAGCAGCATCAATCAGTTCAGGCCAATATCACTTCTGAACGTCGAGGGGAAAATCTTCTTCTCTGTTATGGCAGCAAGATTGACAAAATACCTGACTGAAAACAAGTATCTGGATATGTCAGTCCAAAAGGGAGGCATACCAGGAATGCCTGGATTCTTGGAACATGCCACGTTGATTTGGGATGCCATCCAAAAAGCAAGAACAGAGAAGAGAGACATTGACGTAGTTTGGCTTGATCTGGCGAATGCATATGGATCAGTTCCACACGATATGATCCAGCTGGCTCTTGAAATGTATCACATCCCAGAAAACATCCGAACAATGCTGAGGAAGTATTTCCAAGGGTTCTCAATGCGGTTCTCTACCAAAGAATACACCACGGACTGGATAGACCTAGAGGTGGGCATTGCAATGGGCTGTGCAATCTCTCCCATACTGTTCGTGTTGGCAATGGAAGTCATCTTGAAAGCTGCAATGAAGAGTTCAGGTCCAGTGAATCTGGGAGATGGATACCAGATGCCTCCTCTGAAAGCTTTCATGGATGACACAACAGTCTTGTCCACGGATGAGGAAGAGACACACCAAATCTTAAAGCAGCTGGATGAGCTGGTGGCCTCTTCAAGAATGAGGTTCAAACCTAAGAAATCCCGAAGTCTCTCACTGCGAAAAGGAAAAGTGGCAGATTCAGTCAAATTCATGGTAGCCAACCAAGCCATCCCCACTGTCACAGAAGAGCCAGTAAAAAGTCTCGGAAGATGGTATGATGACTCCCTGAAAGACACACAAAGGGGATGTGAAACCAAGCAAACAGCAGAAGAAGGCCTGAAGAAAATAGATAACTGCGGACTGCCAGGCAAATACAAAGTCTGGTGTCTACAGTTCATGCTGATACCAAAGCTGCTGTGGCCACTGCTAATCTATGACATTTGCACCAGCACAGTCGAAGCAATGGAAGCCAAAATCAACAAATACACAAGAAAATGGCTCGGTGTCCCACCTGGTCTCACTGATGTTGCATTCTACTGTCGTCAAGCAATGCTGAAGCTACCTCTCAAATCCATAGTGGAGGAATACAAAGTTGGAAAAGCAAGACTGTTGAGCATGCTGGAGGAATCGGAGGACAATATCGTGAGAGCAGTTCATCCAAAGCTGAGAACTGGCAGAAAGTGGAAAGTCCAAGAGACTGTAAACAATGCCAAGAGAAACCTCAGCATCAAAGAAATAATTGGACACACGCAAACCAACAGACAGGGACTGGGAGCAACAAAAATGCAGTGGTGGTCCAAAGCCAAAGGGAAGGAAAAAAGAGACATGATCATACAGGAGTTGAAGGAAGAAGAAGATGTCAAAAGAGTGCAGAAGGCAGTCCAGCAAGGTCAACAGGGGCAATGGACAACATGGGACAGTGCACTCCAAAGAAGTCTCAGCTGGAACGATATGTGGCACATGGCTCCTCTAAGGATAAGCTTCCTCCTCAG
>CM060314.1:81487234-81489734 GCA_030674185.1 Monoplex corrugatus
TAAACGATGTATAAGATGATTAGCCTCAGTAATTAGATCAGGTCTTGTGTCTGTATCAAAAGACCGTAAGGCATATAATACAGATTTTGAATCAACAAAGAAAACTACTTTGAAATATACAGGTTTAAGGTTTAATAGATAATGCAACGCTTGTATAATAGCGACTAATTCCGCTGTAAATATAGATATATTTGGCCCAATGAAAAATGATTTTTGTATTTTAAATTTTGGGATATAAAATGCTGCTCCAGCAGATTTTTTTTCTAAGACTGATCCATCGGTAAAAATATGGAGGTGAGTACGGTATTTTTCATCGATGTGTTCTCTTGCTGTGCATATCGAAATGTTGATGTTTTCATATTTCTTAGCATCTGTATAATCAATATCAAAAGTAGCTCTAATCATTTCCCATGTAGGGATAGGTGTTGTGGATGGTGTCTCAGCTATTTCATCCAGATTTATGTTAGACTGTTTGACCAAGTCAGATATATAAGTTGCAACAGTCATTTGTGATGCAATGTTGTTTGCTCGTTTTGGAAAGTCAACATCAGACCTGATTTTAATTTCCTTGCTCACAAAACTGTCCGTTTGTGAAGTAGTTCTAACGGCAAACTTTGCTGTCGCTAGCTCACGATAGTTATTCAGAGGCAGAATTCCAGCAACTTTGTACGCTTCCAGATTTGAAGCATGGGCTGGTACACCTAGTGCAATTTTAAGACTTTTGCAGTCTAAACTTTGAATCTTCTTTAGTAAATATTTGGGTGCATTGAAAAACACTTCTCGCGCATAGGATAATTTGGATCTTACAAGTGCTGTTGATAGATGAAGTAGTATGTTTGTATCCATTCCCCAGGGTAATCTGCTTACTATCTTTAGAAAATTTAAGGCTTTTCTTGCTTTTGTTACAATATAATCAAAATGGACATTCCAGTTTAATTTCGATGTTATAAAGACTCCCAGTTTGTAACGTATCACTTCACCATGCAGTCTGAAAGTTGGCAAGTTACTTAAAGTACCACCAGGATTAAATAGCATCATGTTATTTTTTTCTGTTGACAACGACAGACCATTTTCTAACATGTAGTTTCCAAGACTATCAAGATCAGATTGATACAACTTCCTGATGTAATTCTGCGATCTCTGGGGAGTTGTCTTTTTTAAAGTAATATTCATCCAGATACATATATCATCGGCGTACTGTACCAAAACAACACGATTTGAGAGTGCATTAGGAAGATCCTGTATAAGGATATTAAATAAAATAGGTGCTATCACTGAACCTTGAGGAATCCCCATGTCAAGACGTCGTGAAGTAGAATAACTTGTTCCCACTCATGCCTGAATTGTTCTATTGGCTAAATAGGAATTAATATAATTATACATATTACCAGATAGACCAATAGATTTCAGCTTGTACAATAAACGTGTATGCCAAACTTGATCCTTAAGCTTTTTTCACATCAAAAAAAGTTGCTAAAACACTTTTTCTACGGGCAAACTGTTGTTTTATCTGAGTTGTAAGTTTATCCACATGCTCGACTGTGGATGTCCCTTTTCTGAAACCTGCCTGGTTTACTGGGATAACGTTATTTTTATCACAGTAATGTATAAGTCTGTTTAAGACCAATCTTTCCATTAGTTTGCTCGTATGGGACGTCAAAGCAATAGGTCTGTAACTGTTTTTGTTGTTTTTAGGCTTTCCAGCTTTTAATATGGGTATAACAATTGACTTTTGCCATACCTGTGGTACAGTTCCACTCACCCAGCATTTCTGAAAAATTTTGTGTAAGAAAATAATAAAGTTTTCTGGAAGATGTTTAATCATTTCAGTTGAAACATCATCGACACCTACCGAACTCTTTTGTTGTTTAGTGACAAGATAGTGGTTTTTAGCTCTTTTAAGGTGATTGGTGAATTAAACCAGCGATCATTTTGAGGTACTGGATCAGTGAAAATAGGGTTGTTAGCTGCCATTTCTCTGTAGTGTTTGCAGGTAGGAGACAAACCGTCTACTTTACTATTTTCAGCAAAGAGTTCTACAAAAGTTTCAGCTTTGTCCATGTCGGAAGGAAATTTGTGACATGTATCAATCATTATTGGACACCTAGGTAAGTTGGCTCCATTTTTCATTTGATTCATTTTTGTCCAGACTTTATGGAAATCATTATACTCTGTAATTTCTTTGGTACAGTATGATGCCCAGTAATCTTTCTTTGCTTCAGCGATGATTTTATTACACTGGGTGTTAGCTTTTTTCATTTCCATGTGATCTTCAGGTTTTCTGCTTTGGATGTAGATTTTGAATTTCTCTTTTTTATACTGAACTGCTTTTTCACATGCCTCTGTCCACCAAACATTACCCAAACGGTTATTGGACTTAAAAGTTTTGAGTTTCGGGATGGAGAGATCTGCAGCAGCTAGAACTGACTCCTGGAACTTAGAAAACATAGCGTCTACATTTTCACTTTCATAAAGTTTCAATTCTTGTTTAGCAAGAGCA
>CM060314.1:81494734-81497234 GCA_030674185.1 Monoplex corrugatus
GCCTGGTTGACACTAGAATATCTTATAACAGTAAGCATAGAATACAGCCCTGTTACGCAGTCTCGATCTTAGATGGAACTCCATAGAATCATGATTATCATCCTCATCGACATCATCATCATCATCATCATCATCATCATCATCATTGCATTGTTCAAAAAACTGTGTCAGCTTCTGTGGCCTTTTAGATGGTGTGAAAAATCGTACGAAAAATATAAGGTGAACACAAAGGTATTCTCCCTGAGTGCGATGATCCTTTAAAAAATTAACGTTAGGAAGTTCATTCAGGTTACTCCTTGACCAGATCTAGCTGGAAGGCTTTTCAACTACCTGTGCCGTTGCCTTTATGGCTCTGGTCCTCTCCTTTCCAGAAATCGAGCGTTGTTTCATAAGGTCACAGACGCATGTACCTACCAGCCCCCTTGCTCCAATCTCTATAACGTTGACTTTGGCTTGAAAGCCAGCCGTCTTCAAGTTGTTGGTTAGAAGCATATTATTCAGTCTTGTAGAAATGAGCTTCTTCTACTCTACTTTCATGCTGCACAATGAATTCGATCAGAATCATTTTCTTGTTGTTCCTGTTGTCTATGTTTTGTTCCTCTTTGTTGATGTTGTCTTTTGTTTCTTGTTGTTCCTGTTGTCTATGTTTTGTTCCTCTTTGTTAATGTTGTCTTTTGTTTCTTGTTGTTCCTGTTGTCTATGTTTTGTTCCTCTTTGTTGATGTTGTCTTTTGTTTCTTGTTGTTCCTGTTGTCTATGTTTTGTTCCTCTTTGTTGATGTTGTCTTTTGTTTCTTGTTGTTCCTGTTGTCTATGTTTTGTTCCTCTTTGTTGATGTTGTCTTTTGTTTCTTGTTGTTCCTGTTGTCTATGTTTTGTTCCTCTTTGTTGATGTTGTCTTTGTTTCTTGTTGTTCCTGTTGTCTATGTTTTGTTCCTCTTTGTTGATGTTGTCTTTTGTTTCTTGTTGTTCCTGTTGTCTATGTTTTGTTCCTCTTTGTTGATGTTGTCTTTTGTTTCTTGTTGTTCCTGTTGTCTATGTTTTGTTCCTCTTTGTTGATGTTGTCTTTTGTTTCTTGTTGTTCCTGTTGTCTATGTTTTGTTCCTCTTTGTTGATGTTGTCTTTTGTTTCTTGTTGTTCCTGTTGTCTATGTTTTGTTCCTCTTTGTTGATGTTGTCTTTTGTTTCTTGTTGTTCCTGTTGTCTATGTTTTGTTCCTCTTTGTTGATGTTGTCTTTTGTTTCTTGTTGTTCCTGTTGTCTACGTTTTGTTCCTCTTTGTTGATGTTGTCTTTTGTTTCTTGTTGTTCCTGTTGTCTATGTTTTGTTCCTCTTTGTTGATGTTGTCTTTTGTTTCTTGTTGTTCCTGTTGTCTATGTTTTGTTCCTCTTTGTTGATGTTGTCTTTTGTTTCTTGTTGTTCCTGTTGTCTATGTTTTGTTCCTCTTTATGTGTCTTTTGTTTTTGTTGTTCTGTGTCTAGTTGTTCTCTTGTTGATGTTGTCTTTTGTTTCTTGTTGTTCCTGTTGTCTATGTTTTGTTCCTCTTTGTTGATGTTGTCTTTTGTTTCTTGTTGTTCCTGTTGTCTATGTTTTGTTCCTCTTTGTTGATGTTGTCTTTTGTTTCTTGTTGTTCCTGTTGTCTATGTTTTGTTCCTCTTTGTTGATGTTGTCTTTTGTTTCTTGTTGTTCCTGTTGTCTATGTTTTGTTCCTCTTTGTTGATGTTGTCTTTTGTTTCTTGTTGTTCCTGTTGTCTATGTTTTGTTCCTCTTTGTTGATGTTGTCTTTTGTTTCTTGTTGTTCCTGTTGTCTATGTTTTGTTCCTCTTTGTTGATGTTGTCTTTTGTTTCTTGTTGTTCCTGTTGTCTATGTTTTGTTCCTCTTTGTTGATGTTGTCTTTTGTTTCTTGTTGTTCCTGTTGTCTATGTTTTGTTCCTCTTTGTTGATGTTGTCTTTTGTTTCTTGTTGTTCCTGTTGTCTATGTTTTGTTCCTCTTTGTTGATGTTGTCTTTTGTTTCTTGTTGTTCCTGTTGTCTATGTTTTGTTCCTCTTTGTTGATGTTGTCTTTTGTTTGTTGTTCTGTTGTTTGTTGTTCCTTTGTTTGTGTCTTTGTTTCTTGTTGTCCTGTCTATGTTTGTTCCTCTGTTGATGTTGTCTTGTTTCTTGTTGTTCTGTTGTCTATGTTTTGTTCCTCTTTGTTGTGTTGTCTTTTGTTTCTTGTTGTTCCTGTTGTCTATGTTTGTTCCTCTTTTGATGTTGTCTTTGTTTCTGTTGTTCCTGTTGTCTATGTTTTGTTCCTCTTTGTTGATGTTGTCTTTTGTTTCTTGTTGTTCCTGTTGTCTATGTTTTGTTCCTCTTTGTTGATGTTGTCTTTTGTTTCTTGTTGTTCCTGTTGTCTATGTTTTGTTCCTCTTTGTTGATGTTGTCTTTTGTTTCTTGTTGTTCCTGTTGTCTATGTTTGTTTTTGTTTCTCTTCTTGTTGGATGTTTGTCTTTGTTGTGTTCTTG
>CM060314.1:81504734-81529734 GCA_030674185.1 Monoplex corrugatus
TCCTTGAGGGTAGTTGGTGCGCAGTTTGTGTCTCCAAAACCTTTCTCTTTCTTTCCTCCTGTTTGGATCTTCTGTTTGGATTTGCTCTATGGCTGTGACTCTCAGGTGTTCAATGGAGTGTCCAGGGTCTGGAAGTGACGAGCCACCAGCGTTTCCTTTCTTTCCTCCACCCCTTTCTTGTTGTAGTCAGGTTTTGTTGTTCTTGTGCTCTTCTGTTCGTCTGAGTTTTTGATGTTCGATCTGTGTCCATAGAATCTGTGTTGTAGAGTCTGTCCCGTCTCTCCTACATATTGCACATCTTTGCATTTGGCACAGTCAATGAGGTAGATGAGGTTTCTGCTTTTGCATGTCATAGAGTCCCTGATGATGAAATTCTGTTCTGATCGGACACTTCTGAACATTGTAGTCTCTCTGAGGTGTTTGAGACACAAGACGCATCTCCTTGCAGTGCACTTTTTGCAGCCCGCTTCTGTATTCCCCTGAATCTTGGCAACTGGGGGACAGGAGGGCATGAGTATATTTTTGAGGCTATTGCTGGCTCGTTCTCCTACCATGGGTGGAGTCGGCATCGCTTTCTTCATTCTGCGGCTGGTGTGGAGCGTGGCTATGCCTTCCTTCAGCCACATAGCCAGTGGAGGGTGGCTGGGGTTATGGGTCACGATGAATGGAACTCTGTTGGCATTCTCTTTGGGCTTGGTGGCGTACTTGAGGGTGGATTCTCGGGGGATGGAGGACACCCTGTCAATGGCAGCCTGTATCATGTTGTTGGGGTAGCCACGTGCTCTCAGGCGATCCTTCAGTTCAGTGCATCTCTTCTTGAATGTTGCTTCTTCTGAGCAGATCCTTCTGATTCTCAGGCACTGTCCATGAGGTATTGCTCTGACACAGTGGCGGGGATGACTGGATCTGAAGGGAAGGTACATGTTGGCGTCACTTGGTTTCCTGTGAAGATCTGTGATAAGATGTCCATCTTTGATGCTGACTGATGTGTCCAGAAAAGGGATGTTGCTACGACCATAGTGGGCGGTGAATTTTATGGTGGGATGCTGTTTGTTCAGCCAGTCCAGGAAGGTTTGAGTTTTGTTTCTCCATGGGTCCACAGCATGATCACATCGTCGATGAATCGACGCCACAGGTCTGTGCTAATGTGGTGAGGGGATGATGGCAGCAGGCGTTCTTCGATCCACCCCATAAAGAGGTTTGCAATCGCTGGCGCCATGGGTGTGCCCATGGCCGTTCCGTGAATCTGGCGGAAGAAGTGGCCGTCGAAGTCAAAGACGTTGTTCGGAGGACATGTTTCACGATGTCCAGCAGCAGAGGAGTACTGGGAGCGTCTTTGATCAGATGTCTGTTGTTCTTGAGCATATGTTGAAGTGATTCTAAAACCTCCTCATGCGGTATGCTCGGGTAGAGTGCAACAACGTCGACTGTGACGATAAGTACGTCCTCGTGTATTGGTTCCATTTTTTCTTTCCAGGCCTCCACCACTTGCAAGAAGTGAGTTGTATCCCTCAGGTGCGATGGCAGTGCTTGCACGATGGGCTGAAGCCAATGATCTATGAGCTTGGAAAGCCGTTCCGTAGGTCCATTAACGCCGGAGATGATGGGTCGCCCTGGAGGTGTCTGGTTATCTTTGTGTATCTTTGGGAGATGGTGAAACGTGTGAGTCCTCACAGTTTGTTCATCGACCTTCCCCCATTCGTAGCATTTCTGGTCCACTGTCTGTTCTTTCAGAAGCGTTTCCATGAAAGCATTGGATGTTGCAGCTATCTCTTTGGTTGGATCCTTGTGAAGTACTTCATAGTGTTCAGCTTTGTTGAGTTGTCTCCAGGCCTCTTTCTCATACTGGTCAAAGTAGATAGATAGATAGATAGATAGATAGATAGACAGATAGATAAATAGATAGATAGATAGATAGATAGATAGATCGATAGATAGATAGATACATACATACATACATACATAGATCGATAGATAGATACATACATCATACATATACATAGATACATAGATACATAGAGATAGATAGATAGATAGATAGATAGATACATAGATAGATACATAGATAGAAAGATACATACATACATACATACATACATACATACATACATACATACATACATACATATATACATACTTAGTTATATACATAGATACATACATAGATACATAGGTAGAGATACATTTACACAATGAAACAGATTATACCACAACACATAGTTCCCATTGCACATTACATCACAACGTCGCATCGAGTTGTGAACAGCTTCAAGGGCTGTGGACATTTATCTCTTGTGCCACAAGGATTTGAACCATGGCAAGGAGAGGACACATCTTTACATCCCTTCCAACCATGCATACACCACGTCCACGACCACCCTCACCCCCATTCTCATTGCTTCATACTATCATATCGTGAGAGAAGATGATTAATTCGTAGGGACACAACAAATGCACCAGTACCTGTTTAAAACTCCAGTACAGTGCTTTTCATAAAAAATCTGTGTTCACGATTTAATCCTACGCATTCCAAGCATATAGTTCTGATTCAGCAAATGGAGTAACCTCCTTATGAATGATTATCCCCATTTTAGAAAATGCTATATGTCTGTCCTCTCCATACCGACGAGGTTATCAAGTAAGAGCCTCACATATAACATTCTTGCACAAAGAGTACATCAAACATGGACAAGCACCATGTCTTAATTCTGGGACGTACGATTCCATAGCACAAGCATTCACACCTAAACTCTTCCACTGGCTGCGCCTAAAATAAACACTAACTCTATTTGTTTTTATATGAATCTGTCATTGAAACAACGTAGACCATGCAATAGTTTTTTGTCTAAAAAACAAGAGAAAGAGACAGACAGAAAAAGAAAAAGAGGATGAAAGAAAGAAAGACAGACAGACAGAAAGACAGAAAGAAAGAAAGAAAAGGAGAGAGAAACAAGACAGAGACAGGGAGGAACACAGAGAGAGAGAGACAGACAGACAGAAAGACAGACAGACAGAACCATTAAACATGCTGAAGCCATGTATCCAGGCCATCACTTCACTGAAATAAATAGGAACAAAGATACATCAAAGGTCTCGATCATTGGTTCTAACTAACAGTTTCTGTGTCATTCAATTTAAAGAGACAACAACAAGACAGTCGACTCATTCGGGCACTGTTTCTTTGCCCTATAAAACCACAGTCACTGACACAAAGGGAGGTAATAAAGCAGACAGCTACGTTGAATTACCGTCCTTGTCATTGATTCCTTCGTTTTCCCCCAACTCCCACCCCTCTCCCCACTTTCCTCCTCGTACATTTGAGTACTTTGTATTCTTGAAAGTGTCCATATACATTGATGTGTGTGTGGTGTGTGTGTGTGTGTGTGTGTGTGTGTGTGTGTGTGTGTGTGTGTTTTGGTAAGTGTGTGTGTGTGTGTGTGTGTGTGTAGTGTAAGTGTATGTGTGTGTGTGTGTGTGTGGTGTACGTGTAAGTGTAAGTATGTGTGTGTGTGTGTGTGTGTGTGTGTAAGTGTAAGTGTGTGTGTGTGTGTGTGTGTGTACGTGTAAGTGTGTGTGTGTGTGTATGTGTATGTGTGTAAGTGTAAGTGTGTGTGTGTGTTTGTGTGCGTGTGTATGTTGTGTGTTGTGTGGTGTGTAAGTGTAGTGTGTGTGTGTGTGTGTGTGTGTGTGTGTGTGTGTGTGTGTGTGTGTGTGTGTGTGTTTTGTTTGCTTGTTTGTTCATAACTTGCGCTAACAAAACAGTCTGCTAAATAAATCGCAATATGAAAGTATGTGCATGTGTGTACATACACACACTTATACATATATATAAATATATATATATACATGTATATATTTTATATATATATATTATGTATATATATACAATATATACATACATATATACATATATATGCATATACATAGTTATGTGTATGTATTATATACATGCATATGTATGTGTATATCTGTATCTATATCTATATATATATATATATATATATATATATACATATATGTAAAGATATGTGTGTGTGTGTATACGTGTGCATGAATATACACATACACACACGCGCGCACACACACATATATAGACACACATGCACACAAACGTACACACACATATACACACACACACGAGCACGCACGCATGCACGCACGCACACACACACGCACATTCAGATACTGATACTTCAGTATACAACAAACGCAAGCATGCTACCAAGTCAAGATAAAATCACTGCAATTATCGACTTTAGAATTGACATTTGACTCAACAGAACAACACCACAGCAGTAGACAACTGAAATCCATATCACAGCATCGACTAGAACGAGAACAAAACGTATCACGTACCCACAGCTTAGCAACTGTCAGAATCAACCACTGCAAATATCAACAACCGTTTCCATCAAACAAAGCAAAAGCTGGAAGAATGGTTACAAAACACTGGCTTCCATCAGCAAGGCAAGACAGGATGGAAACATACCTTCATCTCTTTCCACGTGGAAACAAAAACCAGGCGGGATGAACACAAACAGACTCACTTTTCATCCCAAGGCCTGGCTTGACATAAAAATCGACCGAATGAAGAAGTCGAAGTTGAACAAACCGTTGTTGTTTTTTTCTGTTGAGGGAATCATTATTGATCCCAGCCTTTGACTGAGCGCACTTGAGGGCTTTTTACGCACGATGACGCACGTGCTGGCCTCATATCCTGCAGCGTTACTATGATGGGTAAGTGATCTCCTTGTTTATTGCCAGTCTGACATTTTCCCCATTGTTGTTGTTCAAGCGCACGGCAGCACAAAAGGACGGCCATCGCTGAATCAGTGTCAAGGCACCTGACAGAGAACCCTGCCAACAGGAAAAATCTGTAAACACTAGGAACAAAGTAAAATGATAAAGCTACTGAAAGCGTAACACAAAACATAAAGGTAATCAACAAGCCAAAGACAAGACTGATAAAAGTAAAGAAAACAGGAGCAACAAGGAAAAGATGAAGACAATAAGATAAAAAAAATCAGTAGACGTTGATGAAGAGGAAGGAACCATAGACAATGGCATCAAGCCATAGATACAGGAACAAATCATAGACAAAATGACCACTTCTGAACTTAAAAATACAAAACAAACTTCATTTCCCCAGGACAGTAGCAAGCCAGGAACAAGCCATAGACAACAGGAACAAGCCACAGACAACACGAACAAGCCATAGACAACATGAACAAGCCATAGACAACAGGAACAAGCCATAGACAACAGAACAGCCATAGACAAAAAACAAGCCATAGACAACAGGAACAAGCCACTAGACAACAGAACAAGCCAAGACAACAGGAACAAGCCAAGACAACAGACAAGCCAAGCAAAGAACAAGACAACAGAACAAGCCATCAGACAACAGAACAAGCCAAGAAAACAGAAACAAGCCATAGACAACAGGAACAAGCTAGACACAGAACAAGCCACAGACAACAGAACAAGCCACAGACAACAGGAACAAGCCACAGACAACAGAAACAAGCCAAGACAACAGAACAAGCCAAGACAACAGAAACAAGCCATAGACAACAGGAACAAGCCACAGAAACAAACAAAGAACAAAGCACAAGACAACAGAACAAGCCATAGACAACAGAAACAAGCCAAGACAACAGGAACAAGCCACAGACAACAGAACAAGCCATAGACACAGGCAGACAGAACAAGCCATAGACAAACAAGCAAACAACAGAACAAGCCAGACACAGGAACAAGCCAAGACAACAGGAACAAGCCATAGACAACAGAAACAAGCCATAACAGAAACCAACAGAACAGAACAAGCCAAGACAACAGAACAAGCCATAGACAACAGGAACAAGCCATAGACAACAGAAACAAGCCACAGACAACAGACAACAAGCCACAGACAACAGGAACAAGCCAAGACAACAGAAACAAGCCAAGACAACAAGACAACAAGCCAACAACAGAACAAGCCACAGACAACAGAACAAGCACAGACAACAGGAAACAAGCCATAAGACAACAGAACAAGCCAAGACAACAGAACACAAGCCATAGACAACAGAACAAGCCATAGACAACAGGAACAAGCCATAGACAACAGAACAAGCCACAGACAACAGAAACAAGCCACAGACAACAGGAAACAAGCCAGACAGACAACAGAACAAGCCAAGACAACAGAACAAGCCACAGACAACAGGAACAAGCCAAGACAACAAGAAACAAGCCATAGACAACAGAACAAGCCACAGACAACAGGAACAAGCCATAGACAACAGAAACAAGCCATAGACAACAGGAACAAGCCACAGACAACAGGAACAAGCCATAGACAACAGGAACAAGCATAGACAACAGAACAAGCCACAGAAACAGAACAAGCCATAGACAACAGGAACAAGCCAGACAACAGGAACAAGCCATAGACAACAGGAACAAGCCACAGACAACAGAACAAGCCACAGACAACAGAACAAGCCACAGAGACAACAGAACAAGCCATAGACAACAGAAACAAGCCATAGACAACAGAACAAGCCATAGACAACAGGAACAAGCCATAGACAACAGAACAAGCCAAGACAACAAAAACAAGCCACAGACAACAGGAAACAAGCCAAACAACAGAACAAGCCATAGACAACAGAAAACCAAGACACAGAACAAGCCACAGACAACAGGAACAAGCCATAGACAACAGGAACAAGCCACAGACAACAGGAAACAAGCCACAGACAACAGAAACAAGCCACAGACAACAAGAAACAAGCCACAGACAACAGGAACAAGCCAAGACAACAGAAACAAGCCAAGACAACAGAAACAAGCCACAGACAACAGAAACAAGCCAAGACAACCAAAAACAAGCCAAGAAACAACAAGAGAAACAAGCCACAGACACAGAACAAGCAGAAACAAACAGCACAGACAACAGGAACAAGCCATAACAACAGAACAAGCCATAGACAACAGAAACAAGCCATAAACAACAAGGAACAAGCCATAGACAAAGAACAAGCCATAGACAACAGAACAAGCCATAGACAACAGAACAAGCCATCAGACAACAGAACAAGCCATAGACAACAGAAAGCAAGCCACAGACAACAGAAACAAGCCAAACAACAGAAACAAGCCACAGACAACAGGAACAAGCCATAGACAACAGGAACAAGCCATAACAACAGAGAAACAAGACCAAGACCCATAACAACAGGAACAAGCCATAGACAACAGAAACAAGCCATAGACAACAGAACAAGCCATAGACAACAGAACAACCATAGACAACAGAAACAAGCCACAGACAACAAGAGAAACAAGACAACCACAGACAACAGAACAAGCCACAGACAACAGAAACAAGCCATAGACAACAGGAACAAGCCATAGACAACAGGAACAAAGCCATAAACAACAGGAACAAGCCACAGACAACATGAACAAGCCATAGACAACAGGAAACAAAGCCAAGACAACAGAACAAGCCACAGACAACAGAACAAGCCACAGACAACAGAACAAGCCACAGACAACAGAAACAAGCCACAGACAACAGAAACAAGCCACAGACAACAGGAACAAGCCACAGACAACAGGAACAAGCCACAAGACAACAAGAACAAGCCATAAACAACAGGAACAAGCCATAGACAACAGAACAAGCCATAGACAACAAGAACAAGCCATAGACAACAGGAACAAACAAGCCATAGACAACAGGAACAAGCCAAGACAACAGAAACAAGCCACAGACAACATGAAACAAGCCACAGACAACAGGAAACAAGCCATAGACAACAGGAACAAGCCATAGACAACAGGAACAAGCCAAGACAACAGAAACAAGCCAAGACAACAGGAACAAGCCATAGACAACAGAAACAACCACAGACAACAGAAACAAGCCACAGACAACAGAAACAAGCCACAGACAACATGAACAACCATAGACAACAGGAACAAAGCCAGACAACAGAAACAAGCCACAGACAACAGAGAACAAGCCACAGACAACAGGAACAAGCCACAGACAACAGGAACAAGCCATAGACAACAGGAACAAGCACAGACAACAGGAACAAGCCACAGACAACAGAACAAGCCATAGACAACAGAACAAGCCATAGACAACAGGAACAAGCCATAGACAACAGAAACAAGCCAAGACAACAGAAACAAGCCACAGACAACAGAACAAGCCACAGACAACAGAAACAAGCCATAGACAACAGAACAAGCCATAGACAACAGAAACAAGCCATAGACAACAGAAACAAGCCACAGACAACAGAAACAAGCCAAGACAACAGAAACAAGCCACAGACAACAGGAACAAGCCATAGACAACAGGAACAAGCCAAGACAACAGGAAAAAGCCATAGACAACAGAAACAAGCCACAGACAACAGAACAAAGCCATAGACAACAGGAACAAGCCAAGAACAACAACCAGAAAAAACAAGCAGACAACAGGAACAAGCCACAGACAACAGGAACAAAGCCAAGACAACAGAAACAAGCCACAGACAACAGGAACAAGCCACAGACAACAGGAACAAGCCATAGACAACAGGAACAAGCCATAGACAACAGAACAAGCCATAGACAACAGGAACAAGCCACAGACAACAGGAACAAGCCTAGACAACAGAACAACCCATAGACAACAAGAACAAGCCATAGACAACATGAACAACCATAGACAACAGGAACAAGCCAGACAACAGAAACAAGCCATAAACAACAGGAACAAGCCAAAACAACAGGAACAAACCATAAACAACGGGAACAAGCCAGACAACATGATCAAGCCATAGACAACAGAAACAAGCCACAGACAACAGAAACAAGCCACAAACAACAGAAACAAGCCACAGACAACATGAACAAGCCATAGACAACAGGAACAAGCCATAGACAACAGGAACAAGCCACAGACAACAGGAACAAGCCATAGACAACAGAAACAAGCCACAGACAACAGGAACAAGCCACAGACAACAGGAACAAGCCCTAGACAACAGGAACAAGCCACAGACAACAGAAACAAGCCACAGACAACAGGAACAAGCCAAGACAACAGGAACAAGCCAATTGATCGATTGATCGATTGATTGATTGATCGATTGATCGATTGATCGATTGATCAGTTGATTGATTGATCGATCGATCGATCCTAATTTTCCATGTTAAGGACAACAAACACAATACAGCAGTGACATGGTCAGTCTTCTATGTCTACCATTCTTCAAATCTTCTTAACAAAACCAAAATGAAATGAAAGAAAATGAAGAGTGATAAGCAGTAACGATAACTAATTGCGAGAGACGCTCAGTGCCAAAGAACATTCATAAACCAAAGACTAAAAATGCACAAGCATGTATTTCATGTATAATGTTTCAGATGGTAGAAGAGAGAGAGAGAGAGAGAGAAGAGAGAGAGGAAGAGGAAGAGAGAGAGAGAGACATGAGAGACGAGTGAGAGAGAACAGTAGAGAGAGAAAAAGAGAAATCTCTAAACTTGCTGATAGGAAGAATCCAGGCCATCACCTGGCAAAAATGGGGACAAAGACACATCAAAAAGTCTCGACCATTGGTTTCTCCCTAACAGTTTCTGGGTCATTCGATTTAAGAAAACAACAAGACAGGCCACTGCCATTTCATCTGCTGTTCCTCTCTTCAATAAACCTTCAGCTCTGACACAAAGGAAAGTAATAAATTTACAGTGGAGTAAAAATACCTCCTTGTCAGTGTTTTTCTGTTCGTTGTGGTTGTTGTTTTGTTGGTGTTGGTTTTGTTGTTGTTTTCTTCTTTCTTTCTTTGTTCGTTGTTTTGTTTTGTTTTTGTTTTTTGTTGTTGTTGGTTTTTTGGGTTTTTTTTTGTTTATTGGTTGTTTGTTTTGTTTTTTGGGGGGACGTTGGGGGGTTAGGTGGTGGTTTTTTCCTCCCATTGTGAGCAAAGTATTGTGCAATATGTATTCTTGTAGGTCTTTCATTCCGTTGATTGATTTGTCCTTTTCTGAGCTAAGTATAACCCAATAAAAATTGGTCCGTTAAAATATTACATGTATGAGAGCACACACACACCGCACACAACACACCATGTATATAAACACGTACAAGCACACACACATACACGCATACACACACACACATATATACACACACATACACATACACACATAATAATAATAATATACTGGACATTTGTTGAGCGCCTTCCCCCTCACAAGAGGGAGCACAAGGCGCTTCACATAATAGACGCACAGAACAGCACAATAGTGTACACATATACATAAGACATATGGACAGATATGTCACACTTCATACTGCAAAGCACATCATACCGCATAATACCACATGATAACATAATTACACTCTCATACCACATCACTACACACAAATAGGGAAGGGAAAACAGAACTATGCATACAACAAAACACCACACACACACACACACACCACACACACACTCCCACACACACACACACCAGCATGCACCTCTTCAACAATGGATAAGGAGGAATGATAGAATCAGAGTGATATGGAGTGTTGTCTCAAAAGCATTTTGAACAGGTAGTCTGAGACCGGTTTTGAAAGATGTGAGAAAAGGCATGCGAAGTCATATGGAGACGTCCAAAAAGGAGCTGAGAAAGAGAAAGCAGCGTTCACCAAACACATATACACACGTACACCCTACACATTAAGAACAATTTTCAAATGATTAAAGAAACGAAAGAAATAGTCGACCCTACTGTGAAAAATCAAATACAAGAGAAAGAGAGAGAGACAGAGAGACAGAGAGAAACACAGAGAAACACAGAGAAACACAGAGAGAGAGGGGGAAAGAAAGAGAGAAAGAGAGAGACAGAGACACAAAGAGAGAGGAGAGAGAAAGAGAGAGGAGAGAGAGACAGAGAAAGAGAGAGACACACACACACACAAAGAGAGAGAAAGAGATAGAGAGAGGAGAGAGATAGAAAAAGAGGGATACATAGAGAGACAGAGACACAAAAAGACAGAGACAGAGACACAAAAAGACAGAGACACACACAGAGAGAGAGAGAGAGAGAGAGAGAGAGAGGAGGAGAGAGAGAGAGAGAGAGAGATTCAGTTTGAGGTTCAGGTTCACTTTCTCAAGACAGCGTCTCAGCGATTGGGATATTTTCCATATCCTCCGACGGCATGGAGAAGATCCAGAATGATAATGGCATTTGTCAGAAGCATGTGTATGAGTCTAATGTGCCACAACATCTTGAGGTCCTGCCCAGAGGTTTTGTTCATCTATCTTTGAATCAGTCTGCCGTTGAAAAGACACAGGCCACATTATAGTAGAAGTCTATAAAAGAGTGAGAGACAGAGACAGAGAGAGAGATGCAGTCAATACATGTACTCAATTATCATCATACAGGAAGTCTCTAAGAGAGAGAGAGAGAGAGAGACTGACAGGCAGGCAAGCAGACAGACAGACAGGCAGGCAGACAGGCAGACAGGCAGACAGACAGAACGATAGAATGACAGGCAGACAGACAGAATGACAGGCAGACAGACAGACAGACAGAAAAAGGGACAGAGAGAGAAACGATCCACTAAAACGTCTCCATGTGATGTATCCGGGCCATTACTTCACCAGAACAACTGCAGACAAAGACACATCAAAGGTCTCGATCATTGGTTCTCACTGACAGTTTCAGTGTCGTTCAATTTAAAGAGACAACAACAAGACAGTCGACTCATTCCAGCGCGGTTCGTATACTCTATAAAAACCACAGTCACTGGCAGAAAGAGACGTCGTAAAGTAAACATCCGGGTTTAATTACCTTCCCTTGTCATTCATCTCCGCCCGCCCACCCCCCTCTCATTATCTCCCTATCATTAATCTCCACCTCCCCTTTTCCCTTCACGTTTTGCGCTTTAATTTTAGTCTTTTCGATAGAACGCTATTAACCCTTTGACTCCCGCACCTTATCCATCAACTGCAAAAACTTAACCCTTTGATTCCCTCACCCTACCCACAGCTTCCCAACTGCTAAAACTTAATCCTGGGTTAAGTTTTTGCAGTTGATGGATAGGGTTGGGGAGTCAAAGGGTTTAAGTTTTTGCTTTGCTAGCATGGTTGACAATGCAGGATGCTGGTGGACAGGGTGCGGAAGTCAAAGGATTAATACAGGCTCTGTGTGTGTGTGTGTGTGTGCCTGTGTTTGTGCATACACATACATACAGAAAAAAAACGAAACAGAGATAGACAGAGGGACACACACACACACACACACACACACACACACACACACACACACACACACACACACACACACACACACACACACACACACACACACACACAGAATGAGAGACCAAGAGACGGGGTCGGGGGGAGGGAGAGGTTTTATTTTGCCAAAATGAATTAACTCAGAACACAGTTAAATGATAATGAAAACAAGAACAAGAGTTGTTTTGTGTGTGTGTGTTTTGCTTTTGTTTTTGTTTTTTTGTTTTTTGTTTTTTTAGAGCAGGTTCTTGTTTGTGTTGTTGTTGTTGTTTACGAAAATGTGGAATAAGCAGTGTATGTGTATGTGCAGTTTTACATCCAGCCCTTGACCAAAGGTGGTCTGCTCGACACACAGGTTGTCCATGATTCAACATGAATATTTCAACTTTGCAAATATTTAATATCAGTTCAAAGAAATAGATTTTTAAGTTATTATGTTAAATAGCTTAACACTATCAGAATGTTTCAGTGACTGATTTCATTGTTTGGTATCAGAGAAGCTAATATATTGATCAGATGTGTTATGTATCTCTGATTAAATATTGTGAAACTGAGATGTTTTCTCGTGTGTTCTGGTAACATGTTTCAGTGGCTGTCTTTTGAATACATGATACTGGATTAAAAGATGTCAGTTCCTGGGATGGGGACATTTATTTTTCTCTTGTTACATGTGAGATTTAGAGAGAAGATATTGTTCACATTATCTGAAGCATGTACATTTATTCTTTTGTGCAGAAACGTTTTCATTCAATGAAGTCAAAATGTTCATGGTAAAACATTTATTTCTTTGCACTTTGAGTCTATTGTGTCGGTTTTCAATGAAATGTACTTAAATTTTTTATGCAGTCTAATTAGAGGTTTGATAACATTTGCATTGGCTGAATCCAAAATGATTTCTTGATTCTAATTCTAGGTTCAAGAAATCGTTTAATTCAGACAATCGAAATACATTAGTGCAATAATTGTACAGTCTATTGATATGATTTGACAAGGAAAACTATTGTTATCTATTGTTATGCCTACGATTTTGTGAAAATCAACTTTGTCAACAAACTATGGATTTATTGTTGTGTGTGTGTGTGTGTGTGTGTGTGTGTGTGTGTGTGTGTGTGTGTGTGTGTGTTTCTGTGTGTGTTTCTGTGTGTGTTTCTGTGTATGTGCGTGCGTGCGTGCGTGCGTGTGTTTATGTATGTATGTGTATGTGTGTGTGCGTGCGTGCGCGCGTGCACGCGTGTGTGTGTATGTGTGTGTGTACAATGGTGATATTTTGAATAGGAAGTTTCATCTTTTCTGTTTTTGCTTCATAAACCCACACACAGAGAAAGAGACACAGAAACAAAGAGAAAAAGAGACGCAAGACGTCAATGGTTTAAAAGTATGGCTATGGGCCTTAACAACTCAGTGAACATACTTACACAGTATGAATGAATACCAATAACAAGAGGTTTATCCTTATGGCACATAGAAGAGCCAAAACTGATTAACTGATAGCAATATTTCGGTTTTCTAAAAGATGGATACTGAAATTTAGCAATGTTGTTTATACCAGGGTTTTTTTTCTCTGAAGACAATAAGATACCGTAATTATTTTATACAGATTAGGCTGCCTGAAGGACATGCCAGAAATAAACTGCTTTTGGTGTGTTTCAAGGATTGAATAACACACTCAAACTACTCTTCATCGTCAGTGTCAGAACCACACAGTGCACATTAAGTGTCAACATATTTCTATACGAACCAGAAAAAAACGCAAAAAAAGAATAAGAACGCGTATTTAATACAACAAGACCAGACAGACGCGAATCACAAACAAATAGACACCAGATACAAAAATTAGGAGAGAAAGACTGAAACTTCCCTGCTGCTCTGTCCAGAGTCTTTCTCTCCTAATTTTCACTTGGTGTTCGCTTGTTTGTGATCTTACACTTGACAAAGGCCAGTTGGCCGAAAATTTGCGCCTGTCTTGTCTTGTATTAAATACACGTTCTTATTCTTTTTACGTGTTTTTTCTGGTTCCTGTTTGCTTGAAATCGGGCAGTCACACTTGTTTTGGATTATCTTTGTATTCGTACTACTCAGTCTTATAGCATATGTTCACAGTGACAGACAGAAGAGAGAGTGGGATCGGGAGAGAGAGAGAGAGAGAGAGAGAAGAAGAAGAAGAAGAAGAAGAAGAAGAAAAAGAAGAAGAAGAAGAAGGAATAGACAGACAGACAGACAGAGAAAGAGAGATAGAGAGAGAAATAGGAAACCGTCACAACTCATTTCAGCACTGTTTCTTTGCCCCAGAAAATTACAGCAACAGGCACAAGGGAGTATAATAAACAAACGACCAAGTGAAATTACTTCCCCTGTCATTTATAACTCCCACCCACCCATCTCACATACACACACTCCACCCCCATCCCCACGCCCCCTCTGCCATTTATGCTTCTTCACACTTTTCGCACTTTGTGGCCTTGAAAATCTCCCTTGTTCATTTTAACAATTTAAGTGATTTTTCTTTTAGGCTGAATGTAAACCCCTGTACACATACTGAAGACAAAAATGAGATCTTATTACACGTAATAACTTTTGCCTGTATGCATATGTCTAAAGTCGTAAAGTATAACTTTTGCCTGTATGCATATGTCTAAAGTCGTAAAGTATAACTTTTGCCTGTATGCGTATGTCTAAAGTCGTAAAGTATAACTTTTGCCTGTATGCGTATGTCTAAAGTCGTAAAGTATAACTTTTGCCTGTATGCGTATGTCTAAAGTCGTAAAGTATAACTTTTGCCTGTATGCGTATGTCTAAAGTCGTAAAGTATAACTTTTGCCTGTATGCGTATGTCTAAAATCGTAAAGTTTTTGAAAAAAATTGTTTCATGTGGTGCAATCATGATGACGCAAATGACCTTTAGTATCAGTCATAGTTAACGTGGTGTAGTGGTTAGCGCAGCGGACTACCGACTGCAAGGTTGTAGGTTCGAATCCCCATTAGTCCCTTTAAAAATCATTGTGGAATTTTTTGCTCTAACCGGCTCTTACCCAGAGTTAGGCGTGCTATGGGCTCATTGAGAAGGCTGGGACCACACAGTCGCGTCTCATCCAATTCACGGATACGTCATTGAGGGTGTTGTTCAAATCTTCTGACCAGCACCGCAGGTGTCTGTATCTGTCAAGCCTGGTTAACGTCAGAATATGTTATGATAGAAAGCGTAGAGTACAACCCTGTCACGCAGTCTCAATCCTAGATGGATCTCCGTGGCATCATGATTATCATCCTCATCGACATCTTCATCATGGCATTGGAAAAACTGTGCCAGTTTCTGTGGCCATTAAGGTGGCGTAGAAAATGGGACGAATAAAAAAGGTGAGCATAACGGTATAACCTCCCCAGGTGCAAGTGATCCTAAATATTATTTTGAAAAGCTTCAAATAAAACAAGGTTTAAAGGTGCATCAAGGACAATATTGTGTTACAAGTGTGAAAACAAATGTTAGATATTGTCATGAGTTTCTGAGAAAGTGCTGTGTACACAGTTGTCTTTTTCAAAAAGTGCTGATTTGAGGTCATTTTTGGATCCATGTGACTTTGACCCTTATGCGCCTTGCCTTTCAAACTATGCATTGTCGATTTCAAAACGATCCATACGTTGACCTGATTTGGTAAAGATCTATTCAGTAACATCTCAGAAAATCTTGTTGACGCAGTTGTGGTACAGCCAGACAGCCAGACAACATAATAAAACCAGTTATTGTGAGGTTAACATAAATGTTGTAGGCCTATTGACATAACAGACAGCCACGACAGACAGACGGACAGACAGAGAGTTAGACACACACACAAACACACACACACACACTCACTTACACACACACACACACACACACACACGCACGCACGTACGCGCACGCACGCACACACTCACGCACGCACGCATGCACGCACACACGCACGCATGCACGCACATCACTTCTAGATTATATGAATATTCTCCAATTTTTTTTTGGAGGAAACGATTTATAAAAAAAAGTTGCCACGTCTATTTAAACCGAGCTTAGAGTATCTAGAAAATGTCTTTGACAAGTGGTCATCTGTATCACAGTAAAACAAAAACGCCACTTGAGGCTGTTTAACAAACAGAATGATACTGTACTTAAGATACCCCAGACCGTCATATACCTAGGTATAGCAATGAGCCACCCCATATTGTAGCTATTTACTGTCATGTAACTCGGCATGAGATTCCAACCACTTTAACATCTCTGTCTCTCGGGATTTTCTTCGTTTTTCTGCCAGTGCATTAAAGGTATATACGAAGGGATTCAGAGCAGAGTTTAAGGGCAGTACGAATATAGCCAATGCAACGTTCACCTCTCCAGGCATGGGAATGCCAGCCATTGCTAATAATCCACACAATCCAATGGGAAACCAGCACATGAAATCTGTTACAGCCACAGTGATCAATCGCCGTGCTATGGTCATGTCTCGTGATGCTTTGGTTGTGTTAGTTTTCAATGCATTCTTCTGTATTGACCAGTAGATAAAAGCTTGACCAGCTGAGATCAGCACGAACAGAACGAAATTGAAGACGATCAAAACGCCAAAGGAATAAACTTGTCCTTCAAAAAAATTACGAGTGACCGGGAGTGGAATACAGATACCTGTCTGACTGTAGAACTCCCAGTGTGACGTCATTGGAAGTAAAGGCAACAAGGCAATAAGCCAGCCAACCAACCAAGTCAGCAGACATGCCACTGCTGCTGATGTTTTCTCAAATCGCATAATGCTGAATGGAAAGTGAAGGGCTATGAAACGATCCAGCGTGATAAGCCAGATGGTCAGAGCTGATACTTCACTGGACAGCAGAGACAGAAAACCAGCCACCTTACAGGCTACACTGCTTGTCCATGTGTCATCATAATAAAGATATTTACCACGGAAAAGTTCATCAGCTACACCAATAATAGCAATGTAGACACCCATCAGAAAGTCAGCCATGGTCAGGTTGGTGACGAACACACTGAAACCACTTGAGGAAGTGTTCTTCTGTGTGCACAAACGCACAACAAAACAGAAGATGTTACCAGTCACTGACAGACAACTGATCAGCCAGAGAAACACTCGATACATTGCTGATTGAAGTAAATCTTCACATGATGAAATTTCGTCTTTGGGGGAATAGCAAAACTCATCATCAAAGTGATGTGGTAGTATTTCATTGCAGCACAGTTTATAATTCAGTGTCGTTATGACATGGAGATGGAAAAGATCTTTGAATATGTCAGGTGGAAATGTTTTCACGGGACTACCTTCCATGTACAATGCTGTTAACTTTGGTGTAAACTGAAAACCACCAGTGCTAAGAGTATTGATAGTAGTAAACGTTAAATTCAGTTTCTGCAATGTCAAGAACTTGGATAAAACTTTGGTGTCAAACACTGTCAGTATGGTATATGAGAGGTCTAATGCTGTGAGAGCATTTTGCAGAATATCAGATGAGGGATTAGAGTAAAGTGAGGTGATGGGATTGTTGGACAGGGACAATGTCTGTAGATTTTCTAATCCAACAAAATAAGTTATGTTGACATGTTCTAATCTGTTACCAGTAAGATCAAGAAACTTTAAATTGGGCAACTTCATGTTGGACAGAACAGTCAAAGAACACTTGGCAAGAATCAGACGAATAACATAGGTATGATTACTCATATCAGAAAGACTCATTCCTGTACCTGTGGCATCCAAGTAACGGAGCTGTGGGTAGAGGTAGGCAGAGAAAGGCTGATGACACAGAAATGTATGACCTTGACACAGACAGCCCACAGGACAGGTCACATCACACGACATTTCATCATCATACAGTGGGCAGTGAGGCCAGCCATCACACAGATGGTCAACGTGTAGACACATTAAGGAAGTTCTGCATCGAAAGAACCCTGGACAGGTCAGTTCATCACATCCCACTTCGTCCTCATGATCCAAACAGTCGTACATTCCATTGCATCGTGTGTAGACAGGCAAGCAGTCATTGAACTTACCAGGACAACGGTAGTGGCTGTCAGGACAGGACTCATTGGACTTTATTGGGGTTGAAATGAAAATGTTGATGCCATCGAAATCAATGAGAACAGGAGATGGAAAAACTGGAGACCAGACAATTTCCTTGTGTCTGTAGTCATCACAGTTCAGCTCATCTGATTCGTCCTGACAGTGGAAGACTTGGTCACAGACAATATCATAGGACACACACTGACCGTTAGTACAGATAAACATGTTGACACAAGGAAGATGTTTACAGAAAGACTCATCACTCATATCCTGACAGTCTTGTAGAAAGTCACATACCAGGGTGTATGACAGCGTGGTGACGTCATCATCACACGTAAATAAAGGGACGAAAGTGACGTGATCAACTGTTGAAACAAACGCACCATGCGTGTGTGACAAGTGATCAGAAAAAGTACAAGAAGCTGGGTGACCTTGACCACATTCGTCATACTGGTGTGAACCACACAGTAGAAATGTGTGTGTCACGTGACGATTAGAACACATCATCAGGTTTTGGTGAGTGTGGATAGAGAAAGGGGTCCTGGTCAACGTTACTGCTTGTAAAGGATGGTGGGTCTGATTTTTCTTAAATTCACAAATAAGAGAATCGTCACACTCACTAAGGTCTGAATAACGGTAAACCCAGTTACAGTCATGTCTCACAAGCCTATTGTTTAAACTGAAGATACACAGCAGTGATTTCGTACGAGTGATATGAGAAACTTCATCTTGAAACCGAACAGAATGGTAAAGGACGGTCCTGTCTTCACTGATGACGTTCTTTCTGTACATGTTGGGATATGAGGCGTTGCCAGTGGTCAAGCCAATCCAAAACAGGTAAGAGATATACCGATATTGATTTGTTAAATTGTCAACTATTCGAGACCACTTCTCCTCACAGTTAGGCATGCCACACATGCCTCCCAAAGACTTGCAGTGCTTGTTAGATAGTTGATAAAAATTACGTTTATTGCTATCCACATTTTGAAAACAAACAAATTTGTAGCAATGGTTACAAAACGCCACCAAACCCTGACAGTCTGGACTGCTGAAGGGACAGTGTTCTGTTTCATCCTGTCCTTCTTCACACTCTCTCCTCACGTTACAGTCCAGGTGGTGCTGAAAGCTGGAATAGTAAACGACAGAACAGTTGAACAGACCACTGGGTAACTTTTGAGGCGTTTGATTTTCAGGGTGAAAGGAAAAGAACAGTCTGAAACACTGCACGTTCCGGCAGACATTGTTTAAGTAAGTAACTGTGACAGTTGGGATGTGGGACACACAAGCAGACCGACGATTGCTAATCACGTCCCACATATCCGAAGACAGTCTGACATATACATTTTTATAGTACTTCACTACTTTTCTCAGACTCATCATAATGGCATGTCCAGCTGGGACAGAGATGAGTGTGCGCATGGTTAACTTCTTTGCATCATAATTCCTTTTTGGTGTGACGAACCCTGATAACGGTGATGTTTTCACCAACAGCAGATTTTGAGGCAAAGAATCGTTTCCTGAAAACAAACCAGCACCCCAACAGACACATCAACCATAAACTATCCCATAATCCTAACACCCACCCAACCATTAATCAACCAAAAACAAACCCAGAGACAGAGCGAGAGAGAGAAAGAGAGAGAGAGAGAGAGAAAGAGACTGACACTGACACTGACACTAACACTGACATTGACACTGACTTTATGTAAATTGTTAAGGTCACTGACCCATCATCGTCATCATGTGCACTGCCGCATGGCATTGGAGATCATGGCCCTCCATATGAATCTGTCCCTTGTCGCTGCAAGTACATCTCCCACCCTCTCTGTCCTCAGAAACTCCGCAAGTCTGTCCAATATTTTCTCCCTGGGTTTACCTGGTGCTCTCTTTCCCTCCAGCTTTCCTATTGTGGCTAGCTGCTCTAATTTCTCTTGCCTCATGTACAGCAATGGCTTCCTGTCACAGGAAAAAGAATCCTCCACCACGTGGGTCTATGACACTGTGTACCACCAAACGTTCTCATGATTTTACCGTTTCCTGAATTCTTGTGAACTGTGCTATTTCCTGTGATGTGTACCTTTAGGGTTTTTTTGACGTGGGCTAGTTCCTCTGCTGTGTGCCTTCAAAACTTCTCATGATTTATAACATTTCCTGTAATGTTTTCCTTCAGAAGGTTTCTTTTTTGTTGTTGTTGTAATTTCCTAAGATATGCGCCTGAAGGGGTTCAAATGAATTGCATTATTTCCTGTGCTGTGTGTCTTCAAAAGTCCTCATGAACTGTACTGTTTTCTCTACGTTCAGGAATTCTCGTGAACTGCACTTTTTCCTGTGCTGTGTGCCTTCAGAACTGTTTAAAATGGTCAGCCTTTTATAAACGTCTGCTGACAGAAGAAAATTAATATATTACAAAACCGTACTTCCATTCAGGAAATTGAAAGCGTGCATCCAATGGGACCACCTTAACCGTGTCTCATATTTCCTCTGATCAAATCAAAGTATCTTGCGTGTATCCACAAGGCTTCTTTTAAGTATAGTGAAGCATCTTGCTCAGTTCGGCCACATTACCCACCCAGACACACAAATCAAGACCCTCCATTAGGACACGGTGGAAGGAGGCGGACTCGAGGTGGATGGATGAAAACCCATGACTGATGTCAAGGAACAGACCAATCTCACCATGTTTCACCTGTCAGCAGCAATGAAGGATCCCGTCTACAGCTAGATCAGTGAAGGATCTGGTCTACAGCTAGATCAATGAAGAATCCTGTCTACAGCTAGATCAATGAAGGATCCGGTCTACTGCTACATCCATGAAGGATCCTGTCTACCACTATATCAATGAAGGATCTTGTCAACCACTATACATCCATGAAGGAGCCTGTCTACAGTTAAAGCTACCATTTCCCCATCTCTCAATGACCACACATGTTCTTCACGGCCAGTGAAAGGAGAGGTTCTTGGAGCTTGCAACGGACAGAACCTGGCTCTGATATTGAACTCGACAGTGAGAAGGAGCTTGTTGTTAGTGCCAGTGCCTGCACAAGGAAAATGAGACAGAAACAGTTATCTCACCACAGTTTTGTTTTGGGCGAATGGAAAACTTTGGAAAGCATTGGAAATCATGAAGAACTCAGTATCACTGCACAGAGAAGCTGGATTTCAACTTTAAGCAAATTACATCACGTGACAGCCACCGACACACCAGACATATCCGAACATACAGCCAGACTATTAGGACCATTAGTCCTAGTGAAGCCTCACATACAGGTGACATATAAATACACAACAGGCTAAACCAAAAACACACCAGCTATAGGACCATTAGTCCTAGTGAAGGCCTCACATACAGGTTGACATTAGTACACAACAGACAAACAAACACACAGCCAGACATTAGTCCTAGTGAAGGCCTCACCCACAGGTTGACATGTAGGTAAACAACAGACAGAACAACACACAGCGACATTAGTCTTAATGAAGGCCTCACCCTCACTACAGGTTGACATGTAAATACTTAACAGACAGAACCGTACATCCATTCAACTCTGCTCTACAGCCCTACAAAAATGGAGTGTGGTAATGATCCTGTTATGTTACAGTGTTATTGATGGAACACTTTTCTATAGTATCAAACGTCGTGATTTTAACACTTGGAACAGTCTCTCTTCCTGTTCTTGTTGTCGTCGCTGTGTTACAGTCCATATATACAGCAGTGGGTTGAGTGCACAGTTGAGCGGCAGCAGGATCACAACCATGGTCACATGAACCTTGTCTGAGGCACCACCGCCATCTAAGGTTTTTGCACTTGTCAGACCGAGGAAGAACCAGCGCACAGCATCTGTTAGAGCCAACTTTATCAACACGTGGACTGAAAAATAAATCATTCGTTTTCTGGAATCCACTAGAATTGGATGGATTGGCTGTCGTCTGTAAATAATGAGTTGACCCACAGCCACCATTGAACACAGGATACAGTTAAACACGACAGTGACTGTGAACCACCTGAACTCTTCTTTGGAGTTACTATCAGACAGAGCCAGACGACACAGACCAGACTGGCCATTAAGGCCCCAGTGTGACAGTCCAGGAAGAAAAGGTATCACAGACAACAAAAGTCCAACACACCACGTCACTGCACAAGCTGCAGCTGTCAGACGTCTATTGAATGTGCACGTAGTTAAGGGGAAATAAAGAACAATGATATGATTCACTGTCATGAACCAGAGGATTAGAACTGACATCTCGCTGGATAGCAGCGAAAGAAAACCAGCAACTTTGCAAATCACACTGTTGGTCCATGTCTTTTCAAAGTAGATGTATTTTCCATACAATATTTCATTGGCCACTGTAACCATGTTGACGTGGATTCCCATGCAAATGTTAGCAATCAATAAATGGAAAATAAACGTGATGAAAGTGTCTCCAAGTATTTTGTTTTCCACGAATATTGCCATGAAACAAACCAAATTCCCTAGAATGGAGAATGTACTAAGTAACCAGTAGAAAAGCCTGTACAGTTCAGTTGGTAGCAAATATTCACAGGAAAAAGACGTGGGCTGTGGGGATACACACCGTATTGTGTGTGATTGTTTTAGAAGCAAATTCCTGCAACAAAACCTATAATTTGAAGAGAAAATGCTTTTCAAATGTTTCCACATTGACAATGCATGTAAGGGAAAGTTGGCCACTGAATTTCCCCTGATGTCCAGTTCAGTCAGTTGAGGCATACACTGGACTGCTCTGGGCCTAATTGTTTGAATACCAGAAAATGATAGATCCAAATGTGTGATTTTGGGAAAGTACATGGGCAGCTTACTGTTAAGTATCTGGACACGTGTTCTTGAAGCATCTATTTCTGCTAGAGAGTAATGAAACAAAAAATATGGTTTACCTCTTAGTAACGTCAGAGGGTTGTTTGTTAAAAATAAAGTTCTTAAGTTCCATAATTCAACAAAAACAATCCTATCCACAGTTCTCAGATTGTTGTAAGTCAGATCAAGGGACTGTAGGTTGCGTAGCTTTGCACTTGATATATTGACTAGAGAACAATAGGAAAGATTCAGATGAATGAGATATGTGTTGTTACTGAAATCAGTCAGCGTCATTCCTGAGCCTGTGGCGTCCATGTATTGAAGCCGGAGAAAGAGGTGAGCACAGAAAGCTTGAGGACAAAAGAAAGACTGACCTTGACACTGACAACCATCAGGACAATTCATGTCACACAGCCATTCATCATCACGCTGTGGACACTGGCCCCAGCCATCACACAGATAATCTCCGTGAACACATATTTTAGAACCACGACACCGGTAGAAACCAGGACAGAGGAATGACTCACAGGCTTGTTCATCCTCACCATATGTACAGTCAGAAAATCCATTACATCGAGTGTAGACAGGGAGGCAATACAACCAGTCTTCTGTACACCAGTAATGAGTGTCAGGACAAGATTGATGAGATGTCATCAGCTGCTGAGTAAAGTAACCTGTACCATCCATGCTGATGAATAATCGCTGATTACTTTTGGCCTCTGTATGGTAGAAATCACATTCAGTCGGAAAGGGGCATTTGACCTCATCAGAGTCATCCAGACAGTCTGCGTAGCCATCACAACGTTGGTTCTTCAACACACACTGACCATTGGTACATAGAAAACCACTGCATGAAGGATGTTGACAGAATGACTCATCACTATGATCTGGACAGTCGTGTCTGAAGTCACACACCAGAGTGTAAGGCAGTGTTGTCATGTCATCATCACAGACAAACATGACACTGGTGTAGCCAGTGTGCTTTCCAGGAAACACTGGTGTGTCTGTGTTCATAGTACTCGTGTTCCAGAACACGCATGATGTTGAATACGTCAGTTGTCCACAGTGAACTTGAAGATCACAGGACAAAAATGTATGTGTCACGTGACCCTCTGGATAATCGGATATCGTTTGCTGTGTCTGTATCAAAAAGAATAGGGCTGAATCTAAAACAGGAAACTCAACTGTTCGAGCTGGATTGAAGTTTTGTGATAGTGATTTCATTTCACAAAGTATATGGTTTGAAAAGATTTCACTGTGAGTACTAAAACGCAGCCCTCGAGCATCCAGACTCCCACGTTGAATGACCCTTGTGAGACAGTATTGGAAGTGACGGAGATGAACAAGGTTGTAGATCATGGTGTTGCCAGACCAGTGACGAAACTTGCTGTACATAAAAGTTACAGACTTCCAGCCTGATACGTAACTTGACATCACTGTAAAGTCGTCATGGTGATTAAATATGTGCATAAAATCGAGTTGTTCCTGTCTGGTTTTGACTGAAGCCAGCCGTCCACCCTTCTTCTGACACTCATATGATAACAGCACATAAGGCAAAAGAGTCTCTGGAGTAACATATGTGAAACACTTGTTACCTGAAGCCACCAAACCCTGACAACCAGGACTGCTGAAGGGACAATGTTCTGTTTCATCTTGTCCATCTTCGCACTCTAACTTCAGGTTACAGTCCAGGTGGTGTTGAAAGCTGGCATAGTGATCGACAGAACAGTTGAACAGTCCATTGGGTACCTTAATTGGTTTAACTGACTCTGGGTGAAAAGAAAACAGTATTTTGAGACTGGGACTTCTTTTTAACGGTGTGAAATGTAGACTGCTGACATGAATATGAATATGTGTCGTAGGAAAAATGCGA
>CM060314.1:81534734-81542234 GCA_030674185.1 Monoplex corrugatus
TGATGATGATGTAATACACATATATCTATATATACATTATATGTATGCATGTATGTATGTTTAATGTTCTCTACATTAAAGACATTTTAACGATGACAGAAACGAAGAACACATTATAAGAAAAATAGTTGAATGACCAACCATCATGAAAGATGAAATTAGAGCAGCATTGGGAAAGATGAAACTGGGAAAAGCCCCAGGACCAGACAATATTACTACAGAAATGATTGAGACCCTAGAAGATTTCGGTATTGAAAGAATAACAATCCTCCTAAATGAAATTTATGACACCGGAAAAATTCCCAAAGATATGTCAAAATCAATTTTCATTGCACTTCCACAGAAAACATGGGCTGTAGAATATGTTAAAATCAATTTCCATTGTACTTCCACAGAAAACATGGGCTGTAGAATATGTTAAAATCAATTTTCATTGCACTTCCACAGAAAACATGGGCTGTAGAATGCGAACTCCATCGTATAATCAGCTTGATGAGTCATGTAACAAAACTCCTGTTAAGAATAATCATGATGAAGACAAGGAACAGAATCAAAAGAGAACTAGCAGAAGAACAGTGCGGATTTGTCGAAGGGAAAGGAACTATTAATGCCATATACATCCTAAGAACTATCATAGAGAGGTCAGTTGAGTTGAATAATGATTTATTTTTCTGTTTTGATGACTGTAACAAGGCTTTAATCTGGTAAGACACGAAGAATTGATCAACCAACTAGTATGACTCAATATTGATGGAAAAGATATAAGAATAAACAGAAATATGTATTGGGAACAAACAGCTGCAAAGAGAATAGAAAACGATATAAGCTCTTTCCAAAATATCAAAAGAAGAGTCAGGTAAGGTTGTGTTCTGTCACCAGATTTGTTTTCGCTTTACAGCGAAACCATCATTATGAATCTAGAAGAATGCCCTGGGATAAAGGTTGGAGGAAGAATGATAAACAACATTCGTTACGCTGATGACACCGTGCTAATTGCAGAAAATGAAAAAGACCACAAAACCTTGTGAATATAATAGAAATAGAAAGGAAGTTGAGACAAGTTGATAAGTTTAAATATCTGGGAACGGTCATCTTACTAGATGGCAGATACACATCAGAAATTACCAGCAGAATCGGCCAAGCCAAAGCAGCATTCAAGAAGATGAGAAGCGTTCTTACCAACAAAGCCCTATCAATCACCATCAGGAAGAGAGTTCTTGAGTGCTATATAGAACCAATACTGTTGTACAGTTGTCGGGCGTGGACAGTCAACTCGCAAAGTCAGAACAAAATTTAGGCAACTGAAAAGAGGTTTCTAAGAATGATGAGAGTTCCACGGGCAGCAAAGAAAACAAACGAGACAGTCTTAAAGGAGGCAGACACAAGAAGATCATTCATAAAAAAGATTAGGAAAAAACGAGCAACATTTATAGGACATTTTATGAGGAAAGGGGAATTGGAGCACCTGGTAACAACAGGAAAGCTGGAGGGAAAGAGAACACCAGGTGGACCCAGGGAGAAAATATTGGATGGACTTGCAAGATGGATGAGGACAGAGAGGGTGGATAATGTACTTGCAGCGACAAGGGATAGATTCGTATGGAAGGCCATGATAGCCAACATATATATATACATGTATACATATGTATGTAGATAGATAGATGGATAGATAGATAGATAGATAGATAGATAGATAGATAGATAGATAGTGATAGATGTAGATAATAGATAGATGGTGATGATAGATAGATAGATAGTAATAATGATATGTAATGTATATATGTGTGTATATATATATTATTGTGTGTGTGTGTGTGTGTGTGTATGTGTGTGTGTGTGTGTGTGTGTGTGTGTGTGTGTGTGTGTGTGTGTGTGTGTGTGTGTGTGTGTGTGTGTGTGTGTGTGTGTGTGTGTGTGTGCAAAGACAACATTTTTACCATTGATGGCAAAGTTCAAGACGATATATGAATAGTTTCCAACGATAAAGTACAAGGACAGAAACTCAGAATTGTATAAATTATGCACAAAAGTTACACACAAACAATGCAAACAAGCGCATTCTTCTGAACCCACACGTGTTCTTATTCACTCACTCACACACGCACATACACACACTCGTGTGTGTACCCACTTTGATATGCACACATGCGTGTGACAATGAACCTGTTAACTATAATAAACACACACAAACCCCAAGTCTTTGATAAAGACAGTAGTGTGTAAATATGGCAATCAGGAAAGGGGACGTTTGGTTTTCTTTCCAGTATTTTCTTCTTCCCAGTCGAAATCTGAACAGGTGCAGACTGGAATGTATATCACATGTTAATATCTTGATAGTTATATTCATGCATATGCCAGTATGAACTGATCAGTACTCAAGACCCCAAGGTCCCTTTCCATGCGGTGTCTGTGGAAGAACAGTTCCATGCGCTGCCAAAGTCTTGTGCCCCTTATGAAGACCTATACCAAATAATTATGTGCATCATCGTCATCATCATCATCATCATCATCGTTATCGTCGTCGTCATCATCATCATCATCATCACCACCATCATCATCATCATCATCATAATTATCATCATCACCACCACCACCATCATCAACATCATCATCATCATCACCACCACCACCACCACCATCATCAACATCATTATTATCACCACCATCATCATCATCGTCATCACCACCACCACCACCATCATCATCATCATCATCATTATCGTCACATGCTGAATGGCAATAGATAGTTCCTTTATGGTCACTACACGTTGCCATTTTGTGAAAAGAAGCAATGTTTCAGTAGTGACGTAATTTCTTGTTCACTGAAAATGGCCAGTTGCCACAGGTCACGTGCCATGATGAAGAGGTCTCTTTCAGACTGCTGGGCCCAACCATTTTTGCTCCCAAACCTTGCTGCACAGGAAGTTACGAGTGAAGACAAAAGCTGCCACATTCCACAAGCTGTCAGATTCATGATTTAACATGCAAGTAGAATCCCAGGAGGACGGCCAAAGCTTCGCTACAAAGACACCCTGAAAAAATCCCTCCAGAAATGTGACATTGATGGAAAACAATGGAATATCATGGCCACAAACAGGTCTGAATGGAGGCAAGTTATTCACAAGGGAACAGAAGTTTATGAACATGAAAGACGAAGCAGCCAAGTGGAAAAGCGTGTAGCAATAAAGGCCAGAACCAACTCTGCAGAGCGTTCAATTGAGTGTCCTGTATGCAGCTGCCAGTGTGCATCAGACTTTGGCCTGAGATCCCACATGAGGATACACAAATAAAGTGCTAGGTTAGACTTTATCGACCACGATAAACGACTATATGTATATAGAATCCGTTAGTTGTCTTAATCGTCTATCAAGTCAGTTTTGAATGAGAAAGAACAAGTTTTAAAAAAGGAAAAGAAATAACAAAATCATAACTTACATCACCTTTCATTTCTGTAGACTCTAAGTCACTTGTTAACAAAAGTGATGGCTCCACCTGTCTGATCACATAATGGATGTGCCTGGTGACAGACTCAGCTAGATGTGGAACAGAATCAGTTGTGGCTAAACCAGCCAATTTTCAGGGGCTGTCTTGGCATAGTCAAATGCACACAAAGGCTGATGGTTGTGGATGGGTAATAGCTGCTGTAGCATTCCTTCTCTCTCTTCTGGCTAACTACTGTCGAGTTCGTTGTCGCTAGGCACAGAGAGTTTTAGCTGTGTCTTTCCAAATGTTCATACTGATATCAGTAGACCAGGTCACGTTTGAAAACGTTCCTTTATCTTAGCAGTGGGTACCCCTGGTAGAGGATCCCACAGCGAGGTCACCGTTCAGGATCTGTTCAGGGATGTGGTCATCCTGCATGCAGCAGACATGGCCAATTCAATGCGGTGATCAATGTGTGAAGATGACTTGCGAGTGGACATGCCCTGGTGCCCACGAGCCAGACCCCCAGCTATGAATAGATAGCACCATTTCCTTGTGGTTATCTCGGGAGAGAATATTGCTAAGGAAGTAAACCCTGAAAGAAAAATCACCCCCACTGCCTTGTAGGTTGTCGTGGGAACAACTAAGTCTGGTGGAGAGTCCGCACACAAACTGATGGAAGGCAATGGGAAATCACCATCGTATTTTCCCAAGAAAATCCATGGCCAAACAAAACAAGAAAAATGAGGATAACGATGTAAATAGGGGCTCCTATAGAGAACCTTCGTCTGGTAGGGACCGTCATGCTGCTCAGGTTACGCCAGACCGTCAGCAAGCTACTCCAATCAAACTGGACAAAAAACAACTAAAACTGCAACATGGAATGTGAGGACATTGCTGCAAAAGGGAAAATTAGAGAATATCAAGACTGAGATGCACGGGCTCTACATTATTATTTTAGGACTAGGGGAAGTGAGATGGAAGGGGGCAGGCATGATGATATCAGGAAAGCATACAATAATATAGTCTGGTGGAAACACACATGAAAGAAGAGTAGGCATCGTAATGGACAGGGATAAATCAAAAGCAGTTAAGGGATACTGGGCTGTGTCCGACAGAGTTTTGCTGGTTAAATTGGATGGCAAGCCGTTTGACATCAACAGCATCCAGGTGTATGCACCAACATCCGCAAGCACTCAGGACGAAGTTGACAACTTCTGTGAAGTATTAGAGATGGCCAATGCTCAATATGTAAATCACAGGAAGTTACAATAATAACGGGAGATGTTAATGCTAAAGTGGGACTGGAGAGGGTGGGGAATGTAGTTGGACTACATGGCCTTGGTACACAAAATGAAAGGGGAGGGAAACTTGTGGTGTGGGCACAGATGAATGAGTTCATATTAGGAAACACATAGTTTGAGCAGCCTCATAGAAGAAAATGGACCTGAGTGAGTCCAGGAGATAATACCAAAAATCAAATTGACTACAACCTGATCAATAAAAGATTCAGAAATTCTTTACTGACAGCAAAAACACTACCAAGCACAGGCTGCAAAAGTGACCACAATCCTGTAGTGGGAAGATTTAGGCTGAAATCAAGGAAAACAAAACAGACCAAAAGTAACATAAACTAAATCTTGGACTCTTAAAGATAGATCAAGTGATACGTAAAAAATCTAACATACATGTTCAAAACAAATTCAGTGCTCTGGAAGACGTTGGTGACAGTGAGGAAGAATAGACAAAGTTGAGAAACTCGATAAATGAAGCTTGTGAAGAAATCCTAGAGTAGATAGAAAAGCAAAAAAGAACTGGATGACAAAAGAAATACTAGACTTGATGGAAAAACGGAGGAAAGCATAGGGAAAAGAGGAAAGACACAGAGAAAAAAAAAGAAATCAGGAATAGGTGCAATGAAGCTAAGGAAGCTTGGCTGAAAACAAAGTGCAAAGAAATAGAAGACGGAAACGTGAGCGAAATGAGACAGAAGCCATGCGTGTTTAAAAAGTAACTTTGCTGATTTCAAAATTAGGATTATTGGGGTTGTGATTGGTCATATTCTGAGACTACATACTTTGACATTGTAAGAGAATCTTCAGATGACAGAAGTGACAGTGACTCAGAAAACAAAGTTGAAGAGCTAACTCGGGATACACTGGTAACGCTAACACTGGTAACGGAACAATAGTTAATTTTTGAAGCGCATTTTGCAATGAGGAATTGAAGCTGTTTGAAGTGGAGAAAAAAAGATCAGGAAGCAAGTGTGGCTTTATGTGCAAATACAGACACCGTGATAAGCAGGCAGCCTTCCCTCTTGTTCTTTGATTAATGTAGTGGATTCTTCTGTAGCTCTACACATGTATAAACTGCAGGGCAACATTTGTCAACAACATTTACCAAATCATCACTGCTCAGAGACAAGTAAACCTGGATTCAGAACAATCCAGAAGAAGAAGAAAGAGACGCAAATGGATAAAGAAAATGCTTCGAGAGAAAGAATTGCCTTTGTAGCTCGTGGCCACTGACTTAAAATTGTATGTTACCTCTCATTTTGTGCATCTGATTCTTACGGGAAAAAAACATGTTTTTCTTTATTGTTGTAGACATACTCATAAATGTTTTTCTTTATTGTTGTAGACATACTCATAAATGTTTTTCTTTATTGTTGTAGACATACTCATAAATGTTTTTCTTTATTGTTGTAGACATACTCATAAATGTTTTTCTTTATTGTTGTAGACATACTCATACATGTTTTCATGGGAGTGGGTTACTGTCATACCTGGCCTTTGAATTAGACTTGCGTTAATTGATTACATAAAACACATTTTATAGCTGCATCAATATTTGATCATATAGGCAGATTTTTCCTGGGTTTTATACACTGATTTCACAAAAAGTGACAGATATTTGTTAGCAGTCATTCCAGTTCTACGTAATATTTGTCAGCAGCAAAATACTGGAGTGATAAACACTGTGTGAGAAATGCATTGTGTGAAATAACAGTACGAATGAAATTTCTTTCATGACATAACCAGCCATTTCACCACGTTTCATCTCAAGTCATCTAATACCATTTTTATTAATTTACATCATATTTTGCAGCTGACGAAATTTCAACGGTAAAAGACTGAGTAACGAAATTTAACAAAAATACACCACCATCCCTACTGAGGAATAATACTCATGTACATTGTAAAGAAACATTTTAACAAATATTACAATGAAGTAAAAAACAAATCGCGTCTGTTCTAACTCCATAGTCTGCCTGCTTCAAAAGAGACGATGTTTTTTTTGTTTGTTTGTTAGTTTGTTTGTTTGTTTGTTTGTTTGTTTGTTTGTTTGTTTGTTTGTTTGTTTGTTGTTTCAGTTTTGCTATTAAAATCCACAGGACACATTTCTTTCAACAACTGTTCAAACTTTTGCCAGAATTGCATTGTCTAATCACATCTCTAGAAAGAGATGTTCAGTCGGTTCCAGGCAAATACTAGACACATTACCGTTGATAATTTGCATATCTTTCAGAACGATCTTTGTAGACAGTATTGTGTGAACAAATCGAGCCAGGAAACATTTTAGTTTCCTTAATTTTGTGCGTCTTAAGAAACACTGTTTTCCATGCAGTTGTGCAGGTACGTTTCCCTGTTTTGTTGTTGTTGTTGTGTTGTTGTTGTTGTTGTTGTTGTTGTTTTGGATCGCTGTCATTTGATATTGAAATATCATGATATAATCTTATACCTTTCTGAACAAAGTTGAGAGTGTGCAAAGTGATGGTTGTTTGCAAGTAGTCCAATGAACTCCAAACATGACACTTCTATAAGTACTCAGTAGGATTCTAAACGTGACACATCTGCCAGTAGTCTAAAGAACTCTAAGTTTGATACTTCTGTTAGCTGTCCAAAGAACTCTAAATTTTACAGTTCTGACTTATTCGTATCTGTATGCCAGTAGAGTAATCTCAGCTACATTCTAATGACATGTGTATCTACATCTATGATGTTAACAAAAGAAAACAAAAGAAGAAAAAATCATCGGATGAAAACTCTACCAATTATTAGTAAATACTTACTTCAC
>CM060314.1:81547234-81557234 GCA_030674185.1 Monoplex corrugatus
CATCAATGACGTCAGACCACTTAATGGAAATAACAGGCATCATCCATTTATGTTGTCTGCGTGCATCAGTGACGTCAGACCACTTAATGGAAATAACAGGCATCATCCATTTATGTTGTCTGCGTGCATCAGTGACGTCAGACCACTTAATGGAAATAACAGACATCATCCATTTATGTTGTCTGCGTGCATCAGTGACGTCAGACCACTTAATGGAAATAACAGGCATCATCCATTTATGTTGTCTGCGTGCATCAGTGACGTCAGACCACTCAATGGAAATAACAGACATCATCCATTTATGTTGTCTGCATGCATCAGTGACGTCAGACCACTTAATGGAAATAACAGGCATCATCCATTTATGTTGTCTGCGTGCATCAGTGACGTCAGACCACTTAATGGAAATAACAGACATCATCCATTTATGTTGTCTGCATTGCATCAGTGACGTCAGACCACTTAATGGAAATAACAGGCATCATCCATTTATGTTGTCTGCGTGCATCAGTGACGTCAGACCACTTAATGGAAATAACAGGCATCATCCATTTATGTTGTCTGCGTGCATCAGTGACGTCAGACCACTCAATGGAAATAACAGACATCATCCATTTATGTTGTCTGCATGCATCAGTGACGTCAGACCACTTAATGGAAATAACAGACATCATCCATTTATGTTGTCTGCGTGCATCAGTGACGTCAGACCACTTAATGGAAATAACAGGCATCATCCATTTTATGTTGTCTGCATTGCATCAGTGACGTCAGACCACTTAATGGAAATAACAAACATCATCCATTTATGTTGTCTGCATGCATCAGTGACGTCAGGCCACTCAATGGAAATAACAGACATCATCCAGTTATGTTGTCTGCGTGCATCAGTGACGGCAGATGTCTTAATGGACATAACACACATCATCCATTTATGTTGTCTGCGCGCATCAGTGACGTCAGACCACTTAATGGAAACAGTACGTATAGTCCATTAATAATTACAAATGCACACGCAATCAAGAATTCACGGGAACTGTTTCTTCTCCATGATAAATGATGGAACTTATATTGCAGTATTACGCTGGTCCAGTTTATGTCCATGCCATTGTACCAGAGTCAAAATAGTCATCTGTTTCTTTCTGAATGACCACAGATCACTCAATGGAGATTACAAATATCACGTAAGCTTTCTGAAAGCATCAGTAACATCAGACCTTCTTGGGTTTGCAGACAATCCCATACCACTGTATGTTTTGTTGTTTGCACACTTGTTTGTAACACTAAGAACGGATTTTTTTTCAGAGGGAAATACACATTTCATCATGATTGATACAAAGTCTCACCTGTCTCACCTGTCGGCGTCACCGGATTCGGTGTTGGCCGCTGCACATTTTGACACCACCATCTCCCTCCAGCCTGCTCTGTCTTGACATTTGTGGACAATTTCTTGACTGTTTAGGCCACTGCTGTTGGTTATGTTCTCGATACATGAAATTGGAGGTCTGCCTTTCTTCCTTTTTGCCATTGATTTTCCTTGAAAGATGGTTGCCATGTGGTCCGTGTTCTTGCTGCATGACATGTATTCTCTTGTTAATCCTTTGATTCCCTCATCCTATCCACCAGCTTCCCTCAGGAAGCTGATGGATAGTGTGAGGGAATCAAAGCGTTAAGTTTTTGCAGTCGGTGGACTGGGTGCGGGAGTCAAAGGGTTAAAGTATCTTTGTATCTCTTTTATGGTCTTCCTGGTCTCGGTATTCTTGCTTCAGCTGTGCATAAGGAAGCATTTTATTGAGATGGCGTTATCTTCCATATGGACAATTTGTCCTATCCAACTAAGCTGGCCTTTGACGGGTAGAAACTGTTTACTATGCAAGCCACACTTCTTAGGAACTTGAAGGTCGGATATTCGATATATATGTGGGACATAAGACCATCACCGGAGGAACGTGGTCTTCTGCAGATGCTGCATGATAAGAGGTCCTGCAGCCTTGTGTTCCAGAATATATAATTGTATGCTTGCCTGATGTTATCATGCCCACTCCCTTCCATCTCACCTTCCCCAGAGTGAAGCAAGGTGGTGTCCTCACCCGACGCTTTGCAGTAGTTTCTTCTCCCTTGTACTTCTGCTCTTCATTTTCAGGGCTTCTGCTGATGTAGTGTACCTGCACACTAAGTTCGATGCCAAGGTTTTCAAGCTTGCACGCTTCAGAGCAAAGACAAAAATGCATCAGACCCTGGTCTGGGAGATACCGCTCACTGATGATACTGCTTTGACATCTCACAGCCTGGTCTCCAGAGGCTAGTCAGGTCCCTAGCACATGCTTGCCAAGTGTTTCGCCGCATCAACAGTCATCATAGGTCAAGACATCAGCGAAGACCCCAGCATCAGCGTTGACGATCACACCCTGCAAGTAGTAAGTGAATTCCCCAACTTAGGATCGACAGATTCCAAAAACCTATTCCTGGCACAGAGCTCAACAGGCAGAAAGGGAACGCTGCCACCACCATGGCCCAGCTGTCTAACAGAGTGTGGGTAAATAACAAACCTACCACAGCCACCAAAACTGGTGCTCACAGAGCCTGCATACTAAGTACCCTTCTCTACAGCACCGAGAGCTGGACAGCCTACGTACGACAGGAGATCACCTCAACAGTGTCCATCCACAGTGCTTGTGCCAGATTCTGGGAAGTTAACACGAACCACCGTGTGCCACACAAGAACGTCTTGGACCAGGCAAAAGTACGCCAATATTGCATGCTTTCTTCACACAATGGTGACTTCATCGACTTAGCCACGTCCGCAACATGCAGGATGGCATATGGTTGCATCTCAAAAGATCTCCTGTAAGGAGACTTCATTAGAGGATTTCAGCCCACAGGATGCCTGCTTCTGTTATATAGGAATATTTGCAAACGTGGCCTGAAGTCCACTAATATCATTGAGACACTCGGGAAGAGACAGCTACAAATATTCCAGAGAAGAAAGAACTGGAGTGCTTGTGGACAGTAGACAACAACAGTAACCACTCTGCCAGAGCGATCTGCCTCTATGTGCGGCAGTTGTGCCAAGGGCTGCCACTCAAGTACTGGTTCGTTGAGTCACAGCTGCGGGTGTTCCATAGCCAGTAGAGCCCTCAACTGTGTGCGTCCATTGTCTAATCAGACAGATGGAGCAATCATATCATCATCTATCATACTTTTGATGTTATAACTGCTACTGTTAGTATTGTACTACCTGTACTATTAACACCTTTATTTAATACAACCAGACAAGACAGGCGCAAATTTTCGGCCAACTGGCCTTTGTCAAGTGTAAGATCAGAAACAAACAAACACCAGACACAAAAATGAGGAGAAATCAGTTTTCTGACACAGGACGGAGCTGCAGGGAAGTTTCAGTCTTTTCCTCATAATTTTTGTATCTGGTGTTTGCTGGTTTGTGATCTTACGCTTGACAAAGGCCAGTTGGTCGAAAACATGCGCCTGCCTTGTCTGATTGTATTAAATACGCGTCCTTATTCTTTTTTCGTGTTTTTTTCTGGTTCGTGTTTGTTTGAACGTGGGCACTCACACTTGTTTTGGATTTTTTATTTATTAATACCTTTGATAATAAATCAGTAAATAACTGATATGTGTATATTTGTTATACAGAAACATAATTGGACACAGCTTCAGCCGCTCCAGGAATGTTAAGACGGTTGACCACAACAGTTAAGTTGGGATAAAACACACAATATCATAATGACACTCCCTGATTGTAAGGGCACAGGTATATATGTATGTGGAATGTTACTACAACACAAATGAATTGCCTCATGCAGTCGAGTGTGGCACGTTACATAGAAGGGTTTGCTATAAATCATAGTGGTTAAAATCACCAACGATTAAACAGGGAGAATCGCACAGTGATAAAATGAAGGTACGTGACAGCTGCAGCTATTTTCGAACTGTACATGAAAGGATACAGTCCTGACTGGGACGCTGGTCTCATTCAAAACCATGGTGATTACACACAAAGAAAGAATACAACACATACTATGTCTATGGCCATTCCCGCCTGCTTATTTTAACGACATTTTCAGAAGACGAGTGTGAACAGTACGTGAAAATCAATGAAAGTGCAGTATTACTACACTGCTTGCTATATATCGGAGAGACTGCAGTAAATTAAGTCCATGTTCCAATGGTGTGATTATTGCCGGCAATGTAACAATTTTCGCGTGCCATAAATCTTCCAGCGATTTTTCATTCAAGACATTTCTTTCAGCTACTACACCATGGTGTTCAGTGAGCTACATCATAAATCATGCTGCATCGTTGTACTTCGTGAAACACGATTAACTGTTATGTTCTTACCCATAATGATTTACAATGAGTGTGTTCGTTCTGTTGTTTGGCGTCTTTTCACTGTGATCTGTATCAAAAGGGGAAAATCACAAACAAACAAACAAACAAAATCAACAAACAGTGGAGGCAGAAGGGGGGAGGGGACAGATAGAACAACAGACAGAAAGTTTAAAAGGACTTAAGGACATAGAAAAATGACCTGGGTGAGTAGATACATGGAGCAGATACTTTACACCAGCAATGTATTGTGAAGGAAAATTATCACTAAAAACAAACTTTATTAACATGAAAGTTCCACATAAATAGGATTATGTACCAATGACTCTGAAATTTCAACAAACGTAACTTGATGTGATATTGCTCCTTTTGTGTGTGTAAAATTCTTTGATAAAAAAGATATATTTCTGTGCAGTGGGAGTTGTTCACTGCAAACACATTTCAAACCATTACAATATTTTTTATTTTTGTTTTGTTTTGGTTTTGTTTGATGTTTTGGTTGTTTTGTTTTGTTTTGTTTTTGTTTTGTGTTGTTTTATTTTCAAAGCATGTAGCCAGACACGAAAATTTAAAGTAACAGTAGGAAGCAATCATTATGTATAAGTTATACAGAAATCTGAATCCTTTCCAGTAAGACTTTTCGTTTAAATGTTCATGAAATCGATGCTATATCGCAAAATCTGATAAGTCGTAAGCTTCTTTCATTGAAGTGTAAACATGCAATATTACAGATTTTTCAGAATTGTGCGCATCTTTCTAAGTTTCTGTGTCAACTGCTTCATTACCGTGAAAACCAACATGAAAAGACACCCAGCAAATAACAAATACTGGCATACCTGACTTTTATCCATACACAATGCATAATATGATTTACTTCAATTACTAAATCAAATCTTGTCTCCACATGAGAAGACTGTAAGACACGTAATAAAGATTTTGAATAACAAGTAGAGCTACTTTGAAGAAGACAGGCTGAAGATTTTTTGAGATAATCCAATGCTTGTGTAATGGCAACTAATTCAGCTGTAAACATGGATACATATGGCGTTGGCGATCATGACCCTCCATATGAATCTATCCCCTGTCGCTGCAAGTACATCTCCCACCCTTTCTTTCCTCAGCCATCCTGCAAGTCCGTCCAGTATTTTCTCCCTGGATCTACTTTGTGTTCTCTTTCCTTCCAGTTGTCCAGTCGAGACCAGGTGCTCTAATTTCTTTCATCATACAGTGTCCTATAAATGTTGCTTGTCTTTTCCTAATCTTCTATGTTAATGATTCTTCTTGTGTCTGCCTCCCTCAGTCAAGACTGTCTCGCTTGTTTTCTTTGCTGCCCATGGAACGCTCAACATTCCCCTTAGAAACCATACTTCAGTTGGCCCAATTTTGTTATGACTTTGCGTGTTGACTGTTCACGCCTGACAACCATACAACAGTATCGGTTCTATATAACACCCAAGAACTCTCTCCCTGATGTTAACCTATTGTTGGTAAGAACGCTTTTCATCTTCCTAAATGCTGTTTTGGCTTGGCCAGTTCTGCTAGCTATTTCTGATGTGCACCTGCCGATGACGATTCCCAGATATCTTAACTTATCAACGTGTCTCAAAGCTGTGCCTTCTGCTGTTATTTTGCTTGGGGCGTTGTAAAGTAGTTATCAATATGGATTTTTGATTGATTGATTTGGTTCAATGTTTACATCGGCACCCACCTCTGATGATATGCCAACGGGGATAACCACCCCAGGGAAGCGGAGGAAGGGGGACTTATCTAATCCTATACTGACACCACCAGCACAACAATGTTAAGAGGGGACTGTGAGAAGGCCAGTATTAATATAGCGCACGCCGTGATTCAAACCCACAACCGTAAGCATCTGAGTCCAATGCTCAACCAACCAAGGTACTGAGGCCCGCCAACATGGATTTAAATTACATTTCGGTTTAAAGAACAGAGGACCCAGTACAGAACCTTGTCTGACGCCTGGTTTTTTTAAATCATCCCTCCTGTTTAGAAATTAAACATTCGTTTGTTTTCTTTCTTTGAAGTAAGAATTGAAGATAATCGTGGTATCTGGACTAATGTGGGTTGTTTTGTTTTTTTCTTGTTTGCTTTATTTGTTTGTTTGTTTTTAGTTCGTTTATTAATGTGATACATTCAGAACTTGTCAAGAAGTATTTGATGGTCTTCAAGGTCAAAGGATTGTTTATGTTAAAGACTATTACATCAGTAAGCTTTCAATTCTTAGTAGATGACATAGTCTGCCAATGAAGTCAATGAGTGCCGTGTGACGGAGTGTTCTGGACGAAATCCTGATTGATTCGAGTAGAGATAATCATGCTGGATTAGATATAGATAGATAGATAGATAGATAGATAGATAGATAGATAGATAGATAGATGATAGATAGATGGATGGATAGATAGATAGACAGATAGATAGATAGATAGATAGACAGATAGACAGATAGATAGATAGATAGACAGACAATAGATAGATAGATAGATAGATAGATAGATAGAAAGATAGACAGACAGATAGATAGATAGATAGATAGCTGTAGAGAGAGAGGAGAGAGAGAGAGAGGGAGGAGAGACAGAAACAGACAGACAGACAGAGACAGACACAGAGAAACAGAGAGAGAGAGATAGACAGACAGACAGAGACAGACACAGAGAAACAGAGAGAGAAAGAGAGAGAAAGAGAGAGAAAGAAAGAGAGAGAGAGAGAAAGAGAGAGAGAAAGAGAGAGAGAGAGAGAAAAGAGAGAGAGAGAACCACAAAGTATGTCAGTGTGATGTATCCAGACCATCACTTCATTGAAATAAATAGGAACAAAGACACATCAAAGGTCTCCATCATTGGTTCTCTCACTGACAGTTTCTGTGTCATTCCATTTAAAAAGACAACAACAAGACAGTTGACTCATTCCAGCATGGTTTCTCTGCCCTATAAAAACCACAGCCACTTGCACAGAGGAGGGTAATAAAACAGACAGATCAGTTGACTTACCGTCTTTGCTATTTATCCCCTCGTTTCCCCCTACTGCCACCCCTCTCCCCACTTTCCCACGTTTACATTTGTGTGTTTTGTGTTCTTGAAAGTGTCTGTAGCATTGATGCTATCTGGGTGTTTTTGCTATAACTCGTGCCCTCCATCCAAACAATCTGTTAAAAAAAATTCGCACATTTGAACACATGTGTATGCGTGTGCCTACGTAGACATATATACAAACACGCGCGCAAACACGTACACACACACACACTAACACATACACTCACACATACACTCTCTCTCACACACACACACACTAACACACACATACACACACACTAACACACACACTCACACACACTCACACACACACACACTCACGCTAACGCACTAACACACACACACACACACTCTAACACACACACACACACACACAACACACACATACACACACTAACACACACACACTAACACACACACACATACACATACACACTCATACACACACACTAACACACACATACACACTAACACACACACACATACACACACACACAAACACACTAACACACACACTAACACACACATTCAGATACCTCAATATGCAACAAATCCAGCATGCAGTCACAAAGAAAAAGAAAGCTGGAATAAATCATCTGCAATTATCGACTTTAGAATTAACATTTGAATTAACTGTACAACACAGAACAGAAATCTATATCACAGCATTGACTAGAAAAAGAACAAAACGTATCACATCCCTACAGCGTAGCAACTGTTCGAATCGACCACTGCATATACTAACAACCTTTTCCATCTAACAAAGCAAACAATGGAAGAATGGTTACAAAACACTGGCTTCCATCTGCAAGGCAAGACAGGATGGACACACACATTCATTTCTGTTCCATCCAGAAAACAAAGCAATGCTGGATAACAGACACAGACTCACTTTTCATCTCAAGACCTGGCTGGACATGAAAATCGACCAGATGAAGAAGTCGAAGTTGAACAACCTTTTTTCCTGTCGAGGGAATCATTATTGATCCCAGCCTTTGACTGAGCGCACTTGAGGGCTTTTTACGCACAATGACGCACGTGCTGGCCTCATATCCTGCAGTGTTACTATGACGGGTAAGTGATCTCCTTGTTTATTGCCAGTCTGACATTTTCCCCATTGTTGTTGTTCAAGCGCACGGGGGCACAAAAGGACAACCTGTGCTGAATCAGTATCGAGGCGCTTCACTTAAAACCCCTGCTGACAGGGAAAAGCTGTAGACATTAGGAGCAAAGCAAAGGGAGCTATAGGAAATAAAAACATAGAGGAAGAAGCTATAGTTAATGACGGGCAGGCAACAGAAAAAGAGACACAAAGAGGAAGAAGATGGAAACAACATGATCACTGCATAAACAACAAAAAAAACACAAACAAACATTCCATAGACAGGAAAAACCTATTGACAACAAGACTGTCACTTCTTTTACAAGATACCTTATGACAAAATAATACATAGAAAATTACAGTACAAAGCTGACGTGGAACGTGCTCACTTTTAGAGGAAATTTCCTACCGCATCAACCACTGATTTCAGGAGAGTTTATTTAAATATAACCCCTTATTTATTCCCCGACACATATTATGATCATGTTTACAATGCTTCATCCATACATATTCCTTCTGAGATTTTTTTCTGGAACTAGGGATAATTTCATGCACATATGTAGATCCTTTGTTGAAGATGAGGTGTTGTTTTTCATACAAGTTAAACTCGAAGCCTGTTAAGTAACTCGTTCTGTATTGCTAATATTATTTCTGTTTTGTATCTTGGTAAAAATGAATAGAGAAAAAAAATTTGGTCAGTTCATGAGTCTGATCACTCTTATATCCAGACACCAATTCGATGGTGTTTGACTTCAAACGTTTTGGAGCAAATGGTCTAACCACTGCAGTGTCCTGTTACCCCCAAAATGGCTGTTCCCAATGATAACTGTGCTATGTTCCTTCTCTGTGAGCTGAGACTAAGCAATTCCAATAATAATTCTGTCTTTTTGTTTTGGTTTGTTTTTCCTGTCTGGTATTTGAAAGAAAATAATTCTGTCATGTTTCCTCTTTGCGCAGATTGGGGTTTGCTTGAGAGGGTTTAATTGCAGTCGAGCAATTCCATATACGCTCCACCCAAACCTGCCATGAGTTATCTGGCCACCTTCTTGATCCTGTGGGGAAAAACCAACAGATGCACTGGCAAAGTCTTCAAATGGGGCAGGTGGGATAGAACCTGTGAAACACTGACTCTACCAGAATAATTGGAAGACTGATATAGACAACAAACGAGCTTCTGTGTGTGTATGTGTGTGTGCGTGTGTATGTGTGTGTGTGTGCGTGCGTGCGTGCGTGTGTGTGTGTAGTGTGTCTGTGTGTATGTGTGTGTATGTGTGTGTGCGTGCGTGTGTGTGTGTGTGTATGTGTGTGTCTGTGTGTATGTGTGTATGTGTGTATGTGTGTGCGTGTCTGTGTATGTGTGTATATATATATATGTGTCTGTGTGTATGTGTGTATGTGTGTGTGCGTGTCTGCGTATATGTGTATATGTGTGTCTGTGTGTATGTGTGTGTGCGTGTGTGTGTGTGTGTGTGTGTGTGTGTGTGTGTGTGTGTGTGTGTGT
>CM060314.1:81562234-81567234 GCA_030674185.1 Monoplex corrugatus
CTGTACTAATGTCGCACAGAAACATGTCGTATAGAAATCCATCCCTTGACAACACAACACCACAGTTCCATCCACTTCCCAGTACAGTTTATCATCCTCATCCTCTTAATTCCCTCAGCCCATCTTTCATCCCCTGATCCACTGTTTAAAAAAGAAAAACTCGTTCATTTATGTAACTTATACTCTACTCACCACATTCTCTCCTCACTCTGCTACCAATATGTTTATCCATTTCTGTAAATTTCTTTGATTTCTGGTTCATGAAAAGTCCAAACACTTCCCAGTCCACATTGTTGTTATCGTAACGTTCTAAGCAGCTGAACTAAATAAAATAATAATAATTACAATATTTATATAGCGCAAAATCTTGATAAAATCAAATCTAAGCGCTGAAGCAGACACACACGCACGCACGCACGCACGCACGCACGCACACACACGCACGCACGCACACACACACACACACACACACACACACGCATGACTATAAATGGGGAGAAAGAATAAAAGCAATAAAAGCAAGAATAAAAGCAATGGAAAATTATAGAGAGCATATCATATACAATTATATATTATAACCATGTGATTCCCCTCCGAGCGGAGACAGGCTGCAGAGGGGGGGGGGGGGTTGAGTGAGGTTAGGATTTTATGCGGAGGAGAAAAGGTGAGTTTTGAGAGCGGACTTGAAGGAGACAAAAGTAGGTTGCTGACGGACTGAGAGAGGAAGTTTGTTCCAGGAAAGTGGACCAGAAACAGAGAAGGCTCGTGGACCATAGGTATTGAGCTTAAGTGCGTGGAAAGCGAAAAGTCAGAGGATCGGAGGCAGAGCGGAGGGTACGTGAGGGAACATAGATCTCAAGTAGGCTTGACAGGTAATCGGGGGCTGCGTTATTGAGGCTTTTGTAGCACATGGTGTCTAGTTTGTACTGTATGCGCTTTGATACAGGGAGCCAGTGAAGTTGTGCCAGGAGAGGATATATATGGTCAGCTTTTTTCTTTTTGAGTACAAGGCGTACAGCATTGTTTTGAATGCGCTGTAGGATGTGAATGGTGGAGGCAGGAAGACCAGACAGGAGTGAATTGCAATAGTCAATGCGAGACATTATGAAGGAGAGAACGAGTTTTGCAGTTGTTTCGACAGAGAGATACTTCCTGATCAGCCTTATACGATGGAGATGATAGTAGCAAGATCTGGCAGTTTGAGAAACAAAGTTGTTCATGGAGAAGAATGCAGACACCAAGGTTTTTAGCTGAATCAGAAATTGGGACTGATGTGTTACATAATGGGAGAGAAAGAGGAGGCAGCTGAGAAAGTTTCTGACGGGTGCCAATGCTTCTGTCTTGTCGTCATTAAGCTGAAGTTTGTTGAACGTCATCCAGTTCTTAATGTCCGAGTAACACTCAGTGGTGCGAGTCAACAGGCGCTGTATATTATCAGGTGAGTCACTGTCTTGAAGTTGGGTGTCATCAGCATAGAAGTGGTGTTTTATAGAGTGGGAGTTGATGATGGTGGACAGGGGGGAGGTATAAAGAGTGAAAAGAACAGGGCCAAGGACAGATCCTTGTGGAACACCACAGGTCAGGTATGCAGGTTGAGAGTAAGTGCCATTGATGAGAACAGTTTGTTTTCTGTTTGATAGATATGAAGTGAACCAGGAGAGAGCAATGTCAGAGATGCCAAAAGTATGATGAAGTCTAGAAAGGAGAATACCATGGTCAATGGTATCAAAGGCTGCAGACAGATCAAGGAGTGTGAGGAGAGAGACTTTGCCAGTATCAGTTGCAAGGAGGAGATTGTTGAGAATGTGTAGTAGGGCAGTTTCAGTGCTATGGCACTGGCGGTAGGCTGACTGGAAAGGATTGGGAGATTGTTGGCAGACAGGTGAGAGTTCAGCTGGTTGAGGACGACTTTTTCAAGGAGTTTTGACAAGAAAGAGAGATTAGAGATAGGCCGGTAATTTTTCAGTTCATTTGGGTCTAAATTGTGTTTCTTGAGGAGAGGGTGAACAATAGCAGACTTGAAAGAATCTGGGACAGTTCCAGTTTGAAGAGAAATGACACCACAGAAAGACAAAACAAGAAGTGAGTGAGTGAAAAAGTTGCCTGCAGGAAGATGATTGGTTGGGTGAGGAAGTGTAAGGATCAATGATGCCAAGAAGCTGGTGGCTAGGGTGAGGACATGAATGTATCAACAATCACAGGAAGCTGGTGGACAGGGTGAGGACATGAATGTATCAACAATCACAGGAACTGGTGGACAGGGTGAGGAAATCAACGTATCAACAATGCCAGGATGATGGTAGACAGGGTGAGGGAGTGAATGTATCAATAATTCCAGGAAGCTGGTGGATAGGGTGAGGGACTGAAAAAGTATACTGCTGGTAGGAAGATGGTGTATGGGGGTGAGGGAGTGAAAAAGTTAATACTGTTTCCAGAATGCCACAGGAGACGGTGAGGGAGTGAAAATATTAAGATTACGCCCAGGAAATTGGTTGATAGGGTGACAGAATGAATGGATGGATCAAGAGCGCCAGGATGCTGGTAGATAGGGTGAGGGCGAGGTGAGATGAGGAAGTGAAAGGGTTAAGACCTTGGGGACCTGGCTTCCCGCCAAACCGTTCTCTCTCATCGTGGGCCTCCATTGACGTCACGGCACGTGCTGTATACGCTACCTGCCAACAACCGTACGCACGCAAAATGCCAGTGCCAGACTGCTGCCCTTTCACCTCTATTGGCAGCATTCTCTGAGACAGGTAAAGTAGATGGGAGAGGAAAAGGTGGAGGTATCTGCCCCCCCCCCTTAGTTCCTTTTCCCTACACACTCCTCCTCCCGCCCCCACACCCCTCCTACGTATCTGCGGTTTAGAGGAAGTAGACTTGTGAGGCAGACAGAGACACGGTTCTTTGTCTACTGAGTGTTGTATATAATGTCTCAAGTTCGAACCCAAGCTTATTTACTTAGACTTAGTTGCTCCCGCTTCACATGATATATGAAGCAAGTGAAGACGCTCTACGATACGCGGTCCTCAGCCATTCAGCAGGTGTTTAATCCTCTTTTGACCAGTCAGAGATCCCTTTCTATTGTGTTTCGCCAGCTCATCCTTGGCTTTTTCTCTGCCCTGTTGGCGTCCACTTAATGGCTTTTGACTTGCAGGTCCTGTAGTGGGGAGCCTCAGTCTCTCGACACAAAACCTGGCCTATTAGCTGCCTTTCTCACCAGACGGCAGATGGGCATTACAAACATTCAGCAGAATTGGCCGAGCTAAAACAGCATTCTTACCATCAAATGTCTATTAATCAACATCAGGAAAAGAGTTCTTCAGTGTTATATACAACCGATCATGTTGTATGGATATGAGGCGTGGACAGTCAACACGCAAAGTCAGAACAAGATTGAGGCAGCTGAAATGTGGTTTTTAAGAAGAACGTTAAGAGTTCCATGGACAGCAAAGAAAACAAACGAGACATCCTTGAAAGAGGCAAACACAACAAGAACATCAATGAGGAAGATTATGAAAAAGACAAACAACATTTATAGGACATTTTATGAGGCAAGAGAAATTTGAGCGCCTGGTCACAACAGGAAAACGAACACCAGGTAGACCCAGGAAGAAAATATCAGACGTATTTGCGGAGTGGATGAGGACAGAAAGGCTGGGAGATGTACTTGCAGCGACAAAAGATTAGATTCGTATGTAGGGCCATGGTCGCCAACGCCATGCGGCAAGGCACATGATGATGAGATGATGATGATGATGAGGAGGAGGAGGAGGAGGTGGAGGAGGATACTGAGGAGGAGGATACTGAGGAGGAGGAGGAGGAGGATCTCAATAAATGCTGTATTCATTCTGGTGGTGTCCGTGTTTGTTTTTTGTTTGTTTGTTTGTTTGTTTGTTTGTTTGTTTTTGTTTGTTTTTAGAGTCTGCTCAAACTTAACCCGTAACCCTTTTGAAGAACTTGCCAGTGCCTAAACTTTCGCAAGAGCCCAGGGGAGTGGCTGGCACGGGCGGAGCGTGTATGGTTTTGTCAAAGCTCAAATAATCCCTTTTGAACACATTCCAGACTCAGAATTAGGGAGGTGGGGAAAAGGTACGAGCAAATATGTTTTCCCCCCTCCCCCCACTTTACCACCATCACCCCCCCTCCCACTCCCACCCCTCTTCCCAAATCTATGCTGCAGATAACAGGGCGGGGCGGGAGGGGGTGGGTGTGGGTGGGGGAGGTTAGGTTAAAAGAAAAGGAAATAGTGAGGTGAGATTAGAGCAGCAGTATGGGAAGGGACTGGAGGAGAAGGGATACGAGTGTGTGTGTGTTTGGAGGGGGGAGGGGCATGGGAATGAGAGAGAGAAAGTGGGTCAGCATCAGGTAAATGTAGAAGGGGGCGAGTTCTTCTCCTCTGTTGTCGTCTCGTTTGTCGTCCGTCTGTCTGTCTGTTTGTCTAGTCTGTTCTCTCTGTTCTGTCTCTGTCTCTGTCTCTGTCTCTGTCTCTCTCTCTGTTTGTCTGATCAGTCTTTGTCGTCTGTCTGTCTGTCTCTGTCTTCTCTCTCCTCTCTCCTCTCTCCTCCTCTCTCTCTCTGTTCTCTGTCTCTCTCTGTTCTGTCTCTCTGTGTCTGTCTCTGTCCTCTCTCTCTCTCTCTCTCTCTCTGTCTGATCTGTCTCTCTCTCTCTGTCTGTCCTGTCTGTCTCTCTCTCTCTCTCTCTCTCTTCCTTTCTTCTGTCCTCTCTCTCTCGTCTCTCTCTCTCTGTCACTCTCTCTCTCTCTTTTTCTCTCTCTCCTCTGTCATCTCTCTCTCCTCTTTCTTCTGTCTCTCTCTCGTCTCTGTCTCTGTCCCTCTCTGTCTCTGTCTCCTCCTTCTTCTGTCTGTCTCTCTCTCTCTTCTTTCTCTCTCTCTCTCTCTCTTTCTTCTTTCTCTCTCTCTCTCTCTCTCTCTCTCTCTCTCTCTCTCTTCTCTCTCCTCTCTCTCTCTCTCTGTCTGTCTGTCTCGCTGCTCAGTGCCAGT
>CM060314.1:81572234-81644734 GCA_030674185.1 Monoplex corrugatus
TGCCAGGAATCAACAAATGACGATGACCACCCTATTCTACGCGAAGAAGTCGAAACAGCAATACGATCGCTGAAAGATGGAAAAGCTGCTGGAGTGGACAACATCCCAGCAGAACTGATCAAGCATGGAGGGGAGGCAGTGACTGACATCCTCTGGAAAATCTGCAACAAAATCTGGCAGACGGGAGAATGGCCGACACCTTGGACCCAGTCACTAATCATCACACTTTCCAAGAAAGGCAATTTACAACTATGCCAGAATTACAGAACGATCAGCCTTATCAGCCATGCTAGCAAAGTGATGCTGAAAGTCATTTTGAACAGACTGAAACCACAGGCAGAGGAGATCATTGCCGAAGAACAAGCGGGATTTCGCAGTGGTAGAAGCACAACAGAACAAATATTCAATCTCAGAGTACTATGCGAAAAATACAGCCAACACCAACAGGACATCTACCACGTTTTTATCGACTTCAAAAAGGCATTTGACAGAGTATGGCATGAAGCACTGTGGGCCACCATGAGGAAGTACAACATGGGAAGGAAGCTTATTGACACCATCACACAGCTATACGCAAAAGCGAGCAGCGCAATGCTTGTTGGGGGCACAGTGGGGGACTGGTTTCACACATCAGTTGGAGTTCGCCAGGGCTGTCTCCTCTCTCCAACCTTGTTCAACATCTTCCTTGAGCGCATTATGACGGATGCCCTTGAAAACCATCACGGCTCAGTTAGTATTGGAGGAAGGACAATCACCAACTTGAGATTTGCCGACGACATCGATGGGTTGGCTGGAAATGAAGACGAACTTGCCAACCTGGTGAAACACCTGGACGAGACATCATCCAGATATGGCATGGAGATCAGTGCCGAAAAGACAAAGTTGATGACAAACAGCACAAAACCAATAGAAAAGAAGATTACAGTCAGCGGGAGTGAGCTGGAAACCGTGGCTCAGTTCAAATATCTCGGAGCCATTATCAGTGAACACGGATCGAAAACCGAAGTTCTTGCAAGAGCAGCACAGACAACAGCAGCACTAGCCAAGCTGAAGCTCATCTGGAGGGACAAAAACATCGCCCTCACTTCCAAACTGAAGCTAATGCACGCATTGGTCCTGTCAATCTTTCTCTACGCGTGCGAGTCATGGACACTAACAGCAGAACTGCAAAAGAAGATCCTGGCAGTAGAAATGAGATGCTTTAGAAGAGTGCTTGGCATCTCATACAAAGACCACATTACCAATGAGGAAGTACGAAGAACAATTTCACAGCATGTCAAAAACTATGAAAACCTTCTGACAACAGTAAGAAAAAGGAAACTTTGGTGGTATGGTCACGTGACAAGAACTAACGGACTATCAAAAACAATACTCCAAGGAACAGTTCAGGGGGGAAGAAAAAGAGGCAGACAGAGAAAAAGGTGGATGGACAATATTGACGAATGGACAGGAAAAAGCTTTGCCACGACCCAGACCCTTGCTCATGACAGACAGAGGTGGAGACAGACGGTGCGACGTTCATCCATGTGGAGCCCCCACGACCCTGGATAGGGTTAAGGGACAGGAAGGAAGGAAGGAAGGATGTTTGAAATAAGCTCCTGGTCGATGCGGAAAACACTCGAAACTATGTTTTTTAATGTGCTTTGCTGATATTCTTTGGGCCACTTAAGCCAAACCGTTTCACGTCGATAGACAAATGATTGGGGAAAATACATGAATTATGGATGACAAAATTGTTTTTCATCAGCTTAAACAGAAGTTGGTTCCTTCAAATTATGACATGTTTTTATTTTGTTGCTTTTTTTTTTTTTTTTTTTTTTTTTTAATCACGGGCGTACACATGACCGTGAATATCAGTTGCTGTGACCTTGAAGACTGTCCACATAATATATTCCTTTCGTGTGCAGCGAGTGCTATGATAATAACAATAATTATAATAATTACAATATTTATATAGCGCAAAATCTTGATAAAATCAAATCTAAGCGCTGAAACAGACACACACGCACGCACACACGCACGCACGTACGCACGCATACACACGCATGCACACACACACACACATACGCAGGGACTATAAATGGGGAGAAAGAATAAAAGCAATAAAAGCAAGAATAAAAGCAATGGAAAATTATAGAGAGCATATCATATACAATTATATATTATAACAATGTGATTCCCCTCCGAGCGGAGACAGGCTGCAGAGGGGGTTGAGTGAGGTTATGATTTTATGCAGAGGAGAAAAGGTGAGTTTTGAGAGCGGACTTGAAGGAGACAAAAGTAGGTTGCTGACGGACAGAGAGAGGAAGTTTGTTCCAGGAAAGTGGACCAGAAACAGAGAAGGCTCGTGGACCATAGGTATTGAGCTTAGTGCGTGGAAAGCGAAAAGTCAGAGGATCGGAGGCAGAGCGGAGGGTACGTGAGGGAAGATAGATCTCAAGTAGGCTTGACAGGTAATCGGGGGCTGCGTTATTGAGGCTTTTGTAGCACATGGTGTCTAGTTTGTACTGTATGCGCTTTGATACAGGGAGCCAGTGAAGTTGTGCCAGGAGAGGAGATATGTGGTCAGCTTTTTTCTTTTTGAGTACAAGGCGTGCAGCATTGTTTTGAATGCGCTGCAGGATGTGAATGGTGGAGGCAGGAAGACCAATCAGGAGTGAATTGCAATAGTCAATGCGAGATATTATGAAGGAGAGAACGAGTTTTGCAGTTGTTTCGACAGAGAGATACTTCCTGATCAGGCTTATACGATGGAGATGATAGTAGCAAGATCTGGCAGTTTGAGAAACAAAGTTGTTCATGGAGAAGGTAGAGTCAATGCAGACACCAAGGTTTTTAGCTGAATCAGAAATTGGGACTGATGTGTTACATAATGGGAGAGAAAGAGGAGGCAGCTGAGAAAGTTTCTGACGGGTGCCAATGCTTCTGTCTTGTCGTCATTAAGCTGAAGTTTGTTGAACGTCATCCAGTTCTTAATGTCCGAGTAACACTCAGTGGTGCGAGTCAACAGGCGCTGTATATTATCAGGTGAGTCACTGTCTTGAAGTTGGGTGTCATCAGCATAGAAGTGGTGTTTTATAGAGTGGGAGTTGATGATGGTGGACAGGGGGGAGGTATAAAGAGTGAAAAGAACAGGGCCAAGGACAGATCCTTGTGGAACACCACAGGTCAGGTATGCAGGTTGAGAGTAAGTGCCATTGATGAGAACAGTTTGTTTTCTGTTTGATAGATATGAAGTGAACCAGGAGAGAGCAATGTCAGAGATGCCAAAAGTATGATGAAGTCTAGAAAGGAGAATACCATGGTCAATGGTATCAAAGGCTGCAGACAGATCAAGGAGTGTGAGGAGAGAGACTTTGCCAGTATCAGTTGCAAGGAGGAGATTGTTGAGAATGTGTAGTAGGGCAGTTTCAGTGCTATGGCACTGGCGGTAGGCTGACTGGAAAGGATTGAGGAGATTGTTGGCAGACAGGTGAGAGTTCAGCTGGTTGAGGACGACTTTTTCAAGGAGTTTTGACAAGAAAGAGAGATTAGAGATAGGCCGGTAATTTTTCAGTTCATTTGGGTCTAAATTGTGTTTCTTGAGGAGAGGGTGAACAATAGCAGACTTGAAAGAATCTGGGACAGTTCCAGTTTGAAAAGAAGTGTTGATGATGTCAGTGATGAATGTGAGGAGAGTAGGGAGACAGTCGGAGTAGAGAGAACCTGGAAGAGGATCCAGTTCGCAGGTTTTGAACGACATGGATCTGATTGTGTTGAAAATTTCTTCTTGTGAGACTGGGGTAAAAGTAGTAAGAGGTGTGCCAGAGAAGGAAGGGTCAGGTGGGCATGGTTGACAGGGTGTCCTGTCAAGCCTGTCACGAAGAGTTTGTATTTTGGTGGTGAAATACTTGGAGAATACAGATGGGAGTTCTTCATATGTGTGTTTTGTCGGGAGAGGTAAATCTTTTCGTTTGCCAAGGAGATGATTCATAGTTGTAAAGAGTTCTTTTGAAGAAGACGCATTCAGGATTTTGGTTTGGAAATAGCTTGTTTTTGCAGATGCAATGAGGGTGGATACTTTTGTTTTAGAGGCTTGGAAAAGTTGCCTGTGTACAGTGAGTTTGGATTTGCGCCAGGGGCGCTCTGCTCTGCGGCGGGCACGTTTTGCACAGGCAATCTCATGAGTGAGCCAGGGGGTAGGGGGGCGGTCAGGTAAAAGACGGGTTGTGGCTGGAGCATGAGTGTCCAGAAGATGGTGGAGAGTAGTATAGAATTCATCGGCAAGGTTATGTGACTTTTCAGAAAGGAGACGGGAGGCATTAGATGAAAATGTGGAGAGGTCGATAGATTTGAGATTGCGTCGAGTCACTGTGCGCGTGGTACGGGAAGGAGGAGAAATGTCAAGAGAACAGAGAATTGCAGAGTGGTCAGATGGAAGGGCTGAAGTTAGACGGGTAGAAAGAATTAAGCAGTTGTCAGTAACTGAATTGTGGTGATCACGAGAAATGATCCAGTCAAGAATGTGACCTTTTTGATGGGTTGGTTCAGAAATGTGTTGAGTCATATTGTGATTGGACAGAGAGTTGATGATATGTCTTGTGTCATAACGGTGAGTGTTGTCACAGTGGACATTGATGTCACCTAGAATGATGAGATTTCCAGGTAAGAGGCAGTAGTGGTCAAGCAGTTGGTCAAAGTCAGAGAGAAACGTGGATGTGGTGAGTTTGTTGGCAGAGCTAGGTGGAGGTCGATAAACACAGGAGAAGGTGATGGGGTGAGGGGTGGATTGGAAGGATACTTCAACGTGCTCGAAAGAAGGATGGGAGAAAGGCAGAGACTGCGAGAAAGATAGGCGGGAATGGAGTGAGTCGTTGTAGAGGATGGCGATACCGCCACCTCGGGATGAGCGATGGAAAGAAGCAAGCCTGTAACCACTCGGAGTGAGGCTAGCATGTATAGGTTCATGACCAAGGGGGTTAAGCCATGTCTCTGTGATAAAAGCAATGTCAACATGCTCATCTGCGATAAAGTCAGCAATGATTTCGGCTTTGCCATCCTTGCATGTTGACTGAGCGTTAAAAAGGCATAGTTTTAGTTTATCACAGTCATATGGCGGTGGCCGAGGTGGCGACGAAGGCGGCACCGACGGGACAAAAGACGAAGGCGACACCAGTGGGGCAGAAGACGAAGGCAGCAACGACGGAACAGAAGACGAAGGCGGCACCCGCAGGACAGAAGACGGAGGCGGCACCGGCGGGACAGAAGACGGAGGCGGCACCGGCGGGACAGAAGACAAAGGCAGCATCGGCGGGACAGAAGACGAGGGCAGCGCCGGCGGGACAGAAGACGAAGGCGGCACCGGCGGGATAGAAGGTGAAGGCGGCACCAGCGGGACAGAAGGTAAAGGCGGCACCAGCGGGACAGAAGGTGAAGGCGGCACCAGCGGGACAGAAGGTGAAGGCGGCACCAGCGGAACAGAAGGTGAAGGCGGCACCAGCGGGACAGAAGGTAAAGGCGGCACCAGCGGGACAGAAGGTGAAGGCGGCACCAGCGGGACAGAAGGTGAAGGCGGCACCAGCGGGACAGAAGGTGAAGGCGGCACCGCGGACAGAAGGTGAAGGCGGCACCAGCGGACAGAAGGTGAAGGCGGCACCAGCGGGACAGAAGGTGAGGCGGCACCAGCGGGACAGAAGGTGAAGGCGGGACAGCGGGACAGAAGGTGAAGGCGGCACCCGCGGGACAGAAGGTAAAGGCGGCACCAGCGGGACAGAAGGTGAAGGCGGCACCAGCGGGACAGAAGGTAAGGCGGTACTATCAGGATAGAAGGCGAAGGTGAAGATGGCAGAGGAGGAGACTTCGGAGGTTTCTGAAAACGTCTTGTTCACATCTCTTTCTGTGAAAGTTGTTCTTTTTTTTTTTAAAGAGAGGAGGTTGGTTGGTTGGTTGGTTGGTTGGTTGGTTGGTGGTTGGTTGGTTGGTTGGTTGGTTGGTTGGTTGGTTCATTTTTCGACATTCTAGATGCTTCTTTCTTTCTTTTTTCATTTCCTTTTATTTTTTTCCATTGTCTGTTTACGTGTTTGTTTGTATGTGTTTGTTTTGTTTGTATGTGTTTGTTTGTATGTGTTTGTTTGTATGTGTTTGTTTGGAATCTTGTTTGATTCTATTTTCCACGTTGTTTGTTGGTATATTTGTCTGTTTTACCCGTCGTCTGTATGTTGGCTGGTTGGTTGGTTAGTTTGTTGGTTTTTTGTTGGTTGGTTAGTTTGTTGGTTTTTTGTTGGTTGGTTAGTTTGTTGGTTGTTTGTTGGTTGGTTAGTTTGTTGGTTTTTTGTTGGTTGGTTAGTTTGTTGGTTGGTTAGTTTGTTGGTTGGTTAGTTTTGTTGGTTGTGGTTAGTTTGTTGGTTTTTTGTTGGTTGGTTAGTTTGTTGATTTTTTTGTTGGTTGGTTAGTTTGTTGGTTTTTTGTTGGTTGGTTAGTTTGTTGGTTTTTTGTTGGTTGGTTAGTTTGTTGGTTTTTTGTTGGTTGGTTTGTTTGTTCCTTTTTTGTTGGTTGGTTAGTTTGTTGCTTTTTTGTTGGTTGGTTAGTTTGTTGTTGTTGTTTTGTTGTTGATTGGTTTGTTTGTTGCTTTTTTGTTGGTTGGTTTGTTTGTTGCTTTTTTTATTGGTTGGTTTGTTTGTTGCTTTTTTTGTTGGTTGGTTTGTTTGTTGCTTTTTTTGTTGGTTGGTTAGTTTGTTGTTGTTGTTTTTTTTGTTGGTTGGTTTGTTTGTTGCTTTTTTTATTGGTTGGTTTGTTTGTTGCTTTTTGTTGGTTGGTTTGTTTATTGCTTTTTTTATTGGTTGGTTTGTTTGTTGCTTTTTTGTTGGTTGGTTTGTTTGTTGCTTTTTTTGTTGGTTGGTTATGTTTGTTGCTTTGTTTGTTGCTTTTTTTGTTTGGTTGGTTTGTTTGTTGCTTTTTTTGTTGGTTGGTTTGTTTGTTGCTTTTTTTGTTGGTTGGTTTGTTTGTTGCTTTGTTTGTTGGTTTGTTTGTTGCTTATTTTGTTTGTTGGTTTGTTTGTTGCTTTGTTTGTTGGTTGGTTAGTTTGTTGCTTTGTTTGTTGGTTGGTTAGTTTGTTGCTTTGTTTGTTGGTTGATTTGTTTGTTGCTTATTTTGTTTGTTGGTTTGTTTGTTGGTTTGTTTGTTGGTTGGTTTGTTTGTTGCTTTTTTTGTTTGTTGGTTTGTTTGTTGCTTATTTTGTTTGTTGGTTTGTTCGTTGCTTTGTTTGTTGGTTGGTTAGTTTGTTGCTTTGTTTGTTGGTTGGTTAGTTTGTTCGGTCGTTTGCTGTTGTTGCTTTGCTTGTTCGTTTCCTTGGTATCTTATTTCATTCTATTTTCTGCATTCCAAGATGTTTGTTTTTGTTTGTTTGTGTACGTGTCCCTTTCTTTGCTTTCTAGCCTGTTTGTTTGTATTCTTGTTTGTTTGTTTGTTTGCCTGTCTGTTTCCATCTTGCATGTTTGCATGTTTGTTTGTTTGTTTGCATCTTTCTTTCTTTGTTTGTTCTTTTTTCTGGTCCAAGATATCTGTTTACTGGTTTGTTTTTGTTTGTTTGTATGTGGTTTGATGCGTGCTCGCTTGTTTGCTTGTTTGTTTGTTGTTGTTGTTTTTTTGTTTGTTTGTTATTGTATTTTGCTCTCTATTTTCTCCGTTCCTCCTCTTTACTAGCGAAAGGTCACGGCGTACACAAGGCGATCCGTTTCCTCCGGTGCTTTTCCAATTCTACCCACAGTCTTCCGGACACTTGGAAAGCAATCAGCCAGCATCTCCTCCTCCCTCCCTCCTTCTGCCTCCCCCCTCCCCCCACTCTCTCCTCCACTGCCATCCTTCTCTCTATATCCCGCCAGAGCTATTTTCACGCTGTTGGCCCCCTTCGCACTACACCCGCATTCCTGCTGTCTCTCTTGCGTCATACCCGCCGGCAGACCGTGCAACAACTTCAGCAGGTGGAGAGAGAGAGAGAGAGAGAGAGAGAGAGAGAGAGAGAGAGAGAGAGAGAGAGAGAGGAGACAGACAGACAGACAGACAGAGAGAGAGACAGAGAGAGAGAGAGAGAGAGAGAGAGTTTATTTCTGAACCGTGGGAACCACGGCTGCTGTGCGTATAACCTGGAGAAAAGGGGGTAGCGCCCGAAGAGCATGACCTTCTCCAAAAACGTGGGTCGCGCGGCGCATACTGGTGTTTTCGATAAGGTCCTTCAGTTTGAAACGAGCCTGATGCGGCTCAACACCAACGAGTTCCTAAGGAAGTAAGATGAACACCTTGACGGGCTCGCAAGGACTGCCTCTCACAACACTGAAAAGATACAAGCTTGCTTGGTTTCATCATGTTACCCGCCAAGGCGAATAACTAGAATTAATGAAAGTGTCCTGGAAGAACTTGATACCACCAGAAAACTACTAGCAGACATCGACAGGAGAAGACTATAAAATACATTGGCCATGTGTCACGCAGCAAGAACACGGACCTCATGGCAACCACTTTTCAAGGAAAAATAGAGGCAAACAGGAACAAAGGCACACCTCCAATCTCATACATCGAGAAGATAATCAACATCAGTGGCCTAAATATTCAAGCTATTGTTCACATAAGTCAAGACAGAGCGGCCTGGAGGGAGATGGTGGTGTCTAAGTGTGCAGTGGCCAACACCGAACCGACGCGGACAGGTGAGACAGGTGAGACAAGTGAGACAGGTGAGACAAGTGAGACAGGTGAGACAGGTGAGACAGGTGAGACAAGTGAGACAAGTGAGACAGGTGAGACAGGTGAGACAAGTGAGACAAGTGAGACAGGTGAGACAAGTGAGACAGGTGAGACAGGTGAGACAAGTGAGACAGGTGAGACAGGTGAGACAAGTGAGGCAGGTGAGACAGGTGAGACAAGTGAGACAGGCGAGACAGGTGAGACAAGTGAGACAGGTGAGACAGGTGAGACAGGTGAGACAAGTGAGACAGGTGAGACAGGCGAGACAGGTGAGACAAGTGAGACAGGTGAGACAGGTGAGACAAGTGAGACAGGTGAGACAAGTGAGACAGGTGAGACAGGTGAGACAAGTGAGACAGGTGAGACAAGTGAGACAGGTGAGACAGGTGAGACAGGTGAGACAAGTGAGACAGGTGAGACAAGTGAGACAGGTGAGACAGGTGAGACAAGTGAGACAGGTGAGACAGGTGAGACAGGTGAGACAAGTGAGACAGGTGAGACAGGTGAGACAAGTGAGACAGGTGAGACAGGTGAGACCCCCCAAGGCGGCCTATGTAAAACCATCTTTCCAAGGTCGACATAAGAAGAGCTGGGTGGCAACAACAAGACACATGCTAATGGTTGTGGGTTCGAATCCCGAGGTGTGCTACATTAAACTGGCCTTCTCACTGTCCCATCTTAACATCATCGTTGTTCTGGTGGAGTCAGTATAGGATTAGACAGGTCCCACTTCCCCCACTTCTTTGAACCAAATCAATCAATCAATCAAACTACGAGAGTTTTGAGTTCAGCGTTTGTTGAGCGGGTTACTAGTTGGTAGAGCCATGGATTCAAGATCTGACATCTTGAGTTCAATCCCAGCCCTCAGCATGAAAAAAAAACTCGTCTGTTCACTGCCCATCTTAATGTTTCCATCATTCTGGTGGTGTCAGCTTAGCGTTTGATAGGTCCCTTTTCCTCCTTTTCCCGTTTCAAGACTCTGCCTGTGTATAGGGTTTTGTGCTGGCTCCAGTAACCTGTTAGATAATTGCTGGCGGATTTGGGTGGAGCGCATATGGAGCTGTCCGAGCGCGGTGAAACCTCGAAATAACTCCAATAACTCGGGATGGATTTATCGCACTCGGATAATTCTAAATAGATCCACTTAACTCTGCCGGCAGTTATATGGCATACTCCTTGAGCTTGTGAAAAACTCTGTGCGCTGGTATCATCATCATCATCATCATCGTCGTCGTCGTCGTCGTCGTCGTCATCAACATCATCATCATCGTCGTCGTCGTCGTCATCAACATCATCATCATCGTCGTCGTCGCGTCATCATCATCATCATCATCATCATCATCGTCGTCGTGTGTCGTCGTCGTCATCATCGTCATCATCACCATCATCACCACCATCATCATGTGACCTGCCGCATGGCATTGCCGATCATGGCCTTCCATACGAATCTATCCCTTGTCGCTGCAAGTACATCTCCCACCCTCTCCGTCCTCAGCCACCCTGCAAGTCCATCCAATGTTTCCCCCCCTGGGCCTACATGGTGTTCTCTTTCCCTCCAGCTTTGCTGTGTGACTAGGTGCTCTAATTTCTCTTTCCTCATCAAATATCCTATAAATGTTGCTTGTCTTTTTCTAATCTTCTTTGTTAATGATCTTCTTTTGTCTGCCTCCTTCAAGACTTTCTCGTTTGTTTTCTTTGCTGTCCATGGGATTCTCAACACTCTTTCTTGAAACCACATTTCAGTTGCCTCGATTTTGTTGACTTTGCGCGTTGACTGTCAACGCTCACAACCATACAACAGTATCGGTTCTATCTAACACTCAAGAACTCTCTTCCTGATGTTAATTGATAGGCATTTGTTGGTAAGAACTCTTTTCATCTTCTTGAATGCTGTTTGGCGTGGCTGATTCTGCTGGCTATTTCTGACGTGCATCTGCCGTCGGTGAGACGACCGTTCCCAGATATTTAAACTTATCAACCTGTCACAAAGTTGTGCCATTTGCTGTTATTTTGTATGAGGGGATTTCTTCTTCTTGTTGTTGTTGTTGTTGCTGTTGTTGTTGTTGTTGTTGTTGTTGTTGTTATGTTATGTTGTTGTTGTTGTTGTTGTTGTCGTTGTTGTTTGTGTTGTTGTTGTTTGTTTTGGTTTTGTTTTTTCGTTTTTGTTTTTATTGATTACCATGACTTCAATCTTCTTGCTATTTAGCTTCAGCCCTTCTCTCATTATCTAGTTATAAACAAATTGGTTTTTTTCATATAAAAAATGAAAATTACCCTTCTTATAATCAAACCTACGATTCCTGTGTTATCATCAGGGCCAATAAACCAGCCGATCTCATGAACATCACTGTACTGTAACTCATTCCACGACCGCAGATGATGCAATACAATACAATACAATACAATATTTTATTTGTATAGCGCAAAATCTTGATAAAATCAAATCTAAGCGCTAAAACAGACACACACGCACGCACGCACGCACGCACGCACACACACATACACACACACACACGGCGCGCACGACGCGCACGCACACGCACACGCACACGCACACGCACACGGCTAAAATGGGGAGAAAGAATAAAAGCAATGGAAAATTATAGAGAGCATATTAACAATACTGTTTCAGCTATTCCACCATTCTGCAACAAGAGCCTCCGTGATTTGTTTGGTTTGACAGTCATCCAGGATGTGGTGTAGGATCTTGTGTTTTCTCTTCCTTTGTGGTTGTGATGTAGTATTGTGTTATTGTGGTATTGAGATGTAGTGATGTAATCATGATGTGTTTTATGCCACTTTTGCTGTGTGTCTGTTTTAGCGCTTTTTATATAAGCCACAGGCCTCATGTTGGGGGAGATGGTGACAGTTAGCATGTATCTGGGTGTTGTGAGAGTAGTGGCGTCGTGCCAGGTGAGATCGTAGTCTCGCTCTTAGATGCTGCCTCTGCATCTTCCATCAGTTGGCTCCCACATCACAACATCACATAACCACATCATAATAACAACACATCGCCCATCACATCACGTCATATCATAGCGTAGCATCATCGCATCACAACAAACACATCACAACACTGCACCGGACTACATACACAACATGACACCAGCACAGCACAGCACATCCCCTGACATTAACACGTCACAAAAATACACACATCCACGTCTCAATCATCATGTTGCTACGTCACAAAACACGTCACAAAAATACACAACCACGTCACAATTATCATGTTGCTACGTCACAAGAACACGTCACAAAACACACAACCACGTCACAATTATCATGTTGCTACGTCACAATAACACATCACAAAAACACACAACCACGTAACAATACATGTTGCTAGATCACAAGAACACAACCCAAAAATACACAACCACTTCACAATACCTCATTGCTATATCACAATAACACATCACCACATCAACTCACATCAACACATCATGATTACATCACTACATCTCAATACCACAATAACACAATACTACATCACAACCACAAAGGAAGAGAAAACACAAGATCCTACACCTCATCCTGGATGACTGTCAAACCAAAAAATCACGGAGGCTCTTGTTGCAGAATGGTGGAATAGCTGAAACAGTATTGTTTAGTGTACAAATGCGAAGCGTGGACAGTCAACACGCAAAGTCAGAATAAAATTGAGGCAGCTGAAATGTGGTTCTAAAAAGAATGTTAAGAGTTCCATGAACAGCAAAGGAAACAAACGAGACAGTCTTGAAAGAGGCAAACAACAAAGACATTAATCAAGAAAATGAGGAAAAGACAAGCAACATTTACAGGATATTTTATGAAGCAAAAAAAATCAAGCACCTAGTCACAATAGGAAAGCTGAAGGGAAAAAGAGCACCAGATAGATCTCGGGAGAAACTATTGACGGAATTGTGGCATGGATAAAGACAGAGAGGGTGGGAGATGTACTTGTAGCGACAAAAGATAGATTCGTATGGAAGGCCATGATCGCCAATGCCATCGGCAGGGCACATGATGATAATTGTAATGATAGTAACCAACCAAACCATTCCAAAAGTGACAGATGAACCAGTCAAGAATCTTGGAGGCTGGTATGATGACTCCTTGAAAGATAAATGAATATGGGAAAAAATAAAAGGATATGGAAATTAAGCAAATGGTTGACGAAAGTCTGTAAACAATAGACCAGTATGTCCTTGACAAATACAAAGTCTGGTACCTGCAGATCACACTGATTCCAGAATTCCTCTAGTCTCTACTGATATGCGATATCAGTACTAACATAGTAGAATCAATAAACGCCAAAGTCAACAAATGCACAAGGATATAGTTCTGTGCCCAATCTGGTCTCATTAATGTTGTGCTCTGTCGTCGCCAGGCAAAGATGAAGCTACCTCTAAAATTCGTGGTCGAGGAGTAGAAGGTGGAAGGATCAGGTTTGGAGCATGCTTGAGGATTCCAGAAATAAGGTTGTGAGATCAGTTCAGCCCAACCTGAGAATTGGCAGAAAATGGGAAGCCAGGGAGGCGGTGGACGCATCGAAGGGAAGTCTCTGGGTTAGAGAAATAACAGGTCACATACAAACCATTAGGCAAGGCCTGGGATCAAGAAAAATGGAATGGCACTCAAAAGTTGGGGGGGGGGGGGGAGTAAAACAAACAACAATAGGAACGTGGTGATACAAGAGCACAAGAAAGAACAGGGTGCCAAAAGAATACAGAAGGCAGTTCAAGAAGGCCGACATGGGCAATAGACAACGTGGGAAGGTGCATCCAGAGAAATCTCAGTTGGAATGACATGCGGCTCATAGCCCCCGGCAGGATCAGTTTTATTCTCAAATCTGTATAAGACTCCTGACATCGAATGCAAATCTGGTAGATCTGGGGGTAAACAGATGACCTTGCGTGCCTGCCCTGCCAGGACAAACAGTGGAACGTGTCCTTGGCTCATACAGGAGAGCTCTGATCCAAGGACTGTACATATGGAGGCACAGTAAAGTACTTCTCTCTCGAGATCGCACAACCTATCAATACTACCAGGGGAAAAACCTTCTACCAAAAGCTCTGGCAACCTTCCACACGGCAGGAGGCAGTAGAGTGTAGTCTGAGAAAGCTGTGACATCTGGAACATACAAGCTGGATGGAGACGACAACTGGGTGTGCACAGCAGATCTCCCAGAAAGGAATAAGTAAGCATGCAGAAATCAACAGCAAAAGTGGCATAAAACTGGATATAGTTGTCCACACCCATTCATTAAAACAAATGATTGTGATTGAACTCACCGTGCTGCATGAAAATAGAACGTAGCAGACCCATATTTACTAGACTGAAAAGTATGCCAGTCCTACCCAGCAACTTAAGGAAATCCGATTTTCAAGCCAAAAGTCCTCGCCATAGAGGGCCAAAGAGGTTGGTAAGGATATCTGCCAATGACTTCATATCTGCCAATGACTTCAGGTGAGACGCTTGGATGACCAAGGCCAGGAATTAAACCATAGTGCCAAGGACATCCACGCTGACGGTTCTGATGCGGATTTTGCACAAGCTCTTAACGCCAAACGTGGAAAACTCAATTTGCCGCCTGCCGGTGCAAAAGAACAATGGGAGAAATTAGATGAGGAACTTGTCCTTAAGCTGAATGCGCTAATAGGGAACAGTACGCTGGAACACAAACTTGACACATACGGAGACATCATATACTCTATCTGCAGGGACACTTATGGAGTGAAGCAGCCAAAGACAAAAACGCCTCCCCAGAAATCCAGAAGACAGCAACAGATGGAGAGCATCCGGAGGGAGAAAAGGAAGCTTAAAAAGCGAATGAAAACTGCCTCAGAATTCGAGAAGCAAGGGCTCCTGGAACTCTGGAAAGATCTGAAGGCCAAACACAATGCTCTCAGCAAAGTGGAATCAGCAAGGCGAAGAAAGAGCAAAAAGAAGAAGACTCAAGATCGTTTCTTCAAAGATCCCTTTGACTTTGCAAGAAAGCTGTTTGAACAACCCAAATCAGGGACTCTCACAGTGGGCAAGGAAACCCTAGAGCAGCATCTCAGGGAAACATATTCCGATTCTCAGCGCGAGGCACCACTTGAAATCCAGAATCTGGTTTGGCCTGCAGCGCCAGAAGGAAAATTCAATAACAAACCACCAACACTGGATGAAGTGAAGAACGTAGTAAAGAAAGCCAGAGCCAAGTCAGCACCTGGACCAAACGGAATACCATACCTGCTCTACAAGAAATGCCCAAAAGTGCTCGAGTGGCTCCACAAGATGATTCGATCAGCATGGAGGAACCAGAAGATCAGCGACCAATGGATGAGAGCTGAAGGAGTGTACATTCCGAAGGAGCAGAACTCCAGCAGCATCAATCAGTTCAGGCCAATATCACTTCTGAACGTCGAGGGGAAAATCTTCTTCTCTGTTATGGCAGCAAGATTGACAAAATACCTGACTGAAAACAAGTATCTGGATATGTCAGTCCAAAAGGGAGGCATACCAGGAATGCCTGGATGCTTGGAACATGCCACGTTGATTTGGGATGCCATCCAAAAAGCAAGAACAGAGAAGAGAGACATTGACGTAGTTTGGCTTGATCTGGCGAATGCATATGGATCAGTTCCACACGATATGATCCAGCTGGCGCTTGAAATGTATCACATCCCAGAAAACATCCGAACAATGCTGAGGAAGTATTTCCAAGGGTTCTCAATGCGGTTCTCTACCAAAGAATACACCACGGACTGGATAGACCTAGAGGTGGGCATTGCAATGGGCTGTGCAATCTCTCCCATACTGTTCGTGTTGGCAATGGAAGTCATCTTGAAAGCTGCAATGAAGAGTTCAGGTCCAGTGAATCTGGGAGATGGATACCAGATGCCTCCTCTGAAAGCTTTCATGGATGACACAACAGTCTTGTCCACGGATGAGGAAGAGACACACCAAATCTTAAAGCAGCTGGATGAGCTGGTGGCCTCTTCAAGAATGAGGTTCAAACCTAAGAAATCCCGAAGTCTCTCACTGCGAAAAGGAAAAGTGGCAGATTCAGTCAAATTCATGGTAGCCAACCAAGCCATCCCCACTGTCACAGAAGAGCCAGTAAAAAGTCTCGGAAGATGGTATGATGACTCCCTGAAAGACACACAAAGGGGATGTGAAACCAAGCAAACAGCAGAAGAAGGCCTGAGGAAAATAGATAACTGCGGACTGCCAGGCAAATACAAAGTCTGGTGTCTACAGTTCATGCTGATACCAAAGCTGCTGTGGCCACTGCTAATCTATGACATTTGCACCAGCACAGTCGAAGCAATGGAAGCCAAAATCAACAAATACACAAGAAAATGGCTCGGTGTCCCACCTGGTCTCACTGATGTTGCATTCTACTGTCGTCAAGCAATGCTGAAGCTACCTCTCAAATCCATAGTGGAGGAATACAAAGTTGGAAAAGCAAGACTGTTGAGCATGCTGGAGGAATCGGAAGACAATATCGTGAGATCAGTTCATCCAAAGCTGAGAACTGGCAGAAAGTGGAAAGTCCAAGAGGCTGTAAACAATGCCAAGAGAAACCTCAGCATCAAAGAAATAATTGGACACACGCAAACCAACAGACAGGGACTGGGAGCAACAAAAATGCAGTGGTGGTCCAAAGCCAAAGGGAAGGAAAAAAGAGACATGATCATACAGGAGTTGAAGGAAGAAGAAGATGTCAAAAGAGTGCAGAAGGCAGTCCAGCAAGGTCAACAGGGGCAATGGACAACATGGGACAGTGCACTCCAAAGAAGTCTCAGCTGGAACGATATGTGGCACATGGCTCCTCTAAGGATAAGCTTCCTCCTCAGATCTGTATATGACCTGCTCCCCTCGAATGCAAACTTGGTGAAATGGGGGAAAGCAGACGACCCAGCATGTCCGCTCTGTCAGAAGAAACAAACAGTGGAACATGTCCTAAGCTCTTGCAAAGTAGCGCTAGCCCAAGGAAGGTATACATGGAGGCACAACCAAGTTCTGAAAGTGATCACAGATGTGGTTAGCGAAAAAACTATGACCCCAAACGCACCAATTGCTATGACAACGTTCTACAAAGCAGGAGGGAAACAGGTCTGGCCCGAAAGTGCTATGACAACCAGCACATTGCCAAAGGGTCTTCTGGATGGAGCAGTCGACTGGGAGTGTACAGCAGACCTCCCAGAGTGGAGAAATTACCCAGATGTCATCAGCAAGACAGGCATGAGACCAGACATCGCTCTCCACTCTGACTCCTCGAAACAAGTGATTCTGATAGAACTCACTGTGCCATACGAAAGCAGAATGGAAGAAGCACATATCTACAAGACCGAAAAATACGCCGGTCTTGCCAGCACCCTGAAGAAAGCAGGTCTGCGGGTCAAAATCTTCGCCATAGAGGTCGGGGCAAGAGGGTTTGTGGGCACCTCCGCTTATGATCTCATGAAACAACTCGCCATTTCTGGGAAGAAGAGGACTAGAGCCCTTAAAGCGAAGGCAGAGGCAGCAGAAAGGAGCTCAAGCTGGATCTGGGCAAGGAGGAACCAAAAAAGTGAACTTCATAAGGATTAAATTCCCTACAGATGATGTGTGCCCCGTTAGCACATTGGTAAAACCGCGTACCGCAGTTCTGAAGCGCAGAATCGCCCAGGTTCGATCCCGGCGTGGGAAAAAAAAAAAAAAAAAAAAAGACAACAGCAGAAGGGCATCCAGGAGTCATGACCTGGATGTGGCCCGGCCCCCCGAGAGTGTAAGGAATTCAGGGCCGAAACACTTGTCTAAAGGGGGTTACTTCTCTGAAGACCTTCTGTTGTCTAGCTCTCCCTAGAGTTTCTTTCTACCATAAAACGACTCTCCATTTCTTTGGAAAAAAGAGGACTAGAGCCCTACAGGCAATGGCAAAAGCATGTGACGAGAGTTCTTGATGGATCTGGTCAAGGACGAACAAAAGTGAACCTCATAAGCTTAAAATGCCCCTACATGTTGTCAGTGTCCAATACTATTCAGTAAACACGTCTATCACAAGGATCACTTGGCATTAAGACGGCGGAGGTGCGGGTTCAAACTCAGATGGAAGGAAAAAGATGACAGAAAAGATACTCCATCACCTTGGAGGCACGGGTTGGAACGACGACGACAACGACAACGACAACAACAACAACAAACAACAACAACTGGCAACAGCAGAAGGGCGTTCAGGAGTCCTGATCTGGTGTACCCGGTTGCCTAAGAGTGTAAACACTGAAACACTTACTTGAGTACGGACTTCTCCTCTGAAGACCTTCTGCGGCCCCAGCTCTCCCCAGAGTTTCTTGCTACCGATAACGTCACGTTAACATAACAACATCACCACAACACAACATCACACCTTCACATCACCATATCACAGTATCATGCCATTACATCAAAAACATGACAATTTCACGCCACCACACCATACACACCATCAAATCATAATAACGTATTATCACAACAAGGTGACAACCTTTGTCCTCCGATACTTTGATTCGTTAATTCTTCTCTGATAATTGGATGATAATAAATTCCCTTTTGATCGTTCGATACTGAACCCTTCTGTGCTAATTACGATGATAATTCGCCGTTTGATGGATGAATGATCAAACAATGAGTAGTTAAAAGGTAAAAGTTGGCCCTGTAAGCTCAGCCATTTAGAGCACCATGCCGATAACGCAGGGACCCTACGTTCAATCCTTATATACATTCAACATTTTCTTAATGGAGAATGTAGTGTAATGGAGTCCATTTCTTGTTGCGTGGCCAGAACAAGAAAAACAAAACAAAAACAAGAACTAAAACAAGAACATATTTCATTTACAATTGTATGAATTAAGCAAATTGTACACTTTTTTTACCTCCAGCCCTCGCCCAGAGAGGGTCTAAGTAACATACACATAAATTATACATTAGACAACATAGGTATTCCAACAAGGCGAGCAGACAGAATAAGGATCGATGGGAACTGTTCAGCACTCAATGAGCGGAAGGACCACTGATTGGTCGAAGCGGATCAATGGGAGCCATGGAAGCGACATACATATCGACCAATAACAGAGAACTACACCGGTCAAGTTAGCTACGATTTTTGATTTTGATATACACGATGTTAAAGGCATTTTTCTTCCAAAACTTTGCCATTGCGTATGACTTGTGCACAGGTATAAGCTTTATATTCAAGAAGATGAAATGCATTTTTACCAACAAATGCCTATTAGTTAACATCAGGAAGAGAGTTCCTGAATGTTATATGGAACCGATAATGTTATACGATCGTGAGGCGTGGACAGTCAACAAGCAAAGCCAGAACAAGATTGAGGCAGCCGAGATGTGGTTTTTAAGAAAAATGTTGAGAGTTCCATGGACAGCAAAAAAACCAAACGAGACAGTCTTGATGGAGGCAGACACAAGTAGATCATTCATGAGGAAGACTAGGAAAAGACATGCAAAATTTATAGGTCCATTTATGAGGAAAGAGGAATTAGAGCACCTGGTCACAACAGGAAAGCTGGAGGGAAAGAGAGTACCAGGTAGACCCAGGGGAAAAAAATGTTGGACGGACTTGTAGAGTGGCTGAAGACAGAGAGGGTGGAAGATGTGCTTGAGGCAACAAGGGACAGATCCCCAACGCCATGTGGCAAGGCACTTGATGATGATGATGATAAGCTTTATGCCATGATTCTTTTGGATCTTTTTTTCATATTTTTTTAGGATCATTGCACTTAGGGAGGTTACATTTGTGCTCACCTTTTTTTCTTTTTTTCGTCCCATTTTCTATGCCATCTTAATGGCCACAGAAGCTGAAACAGTTTTTATTATGCGATGATAATGATGTCGATGAGGATGATAATCATAATGCTATGGAGCTCCATCTAGGACTGAGACTGCGTGACAGAGTTGTATTCTACGCTTACTATCATAATATATCCTGGCGTCAACCAGGCCCGAGAGATACGGATACCTGCGGTGTTGGTCAGAAGACGCATCCGCGAAGTGGATGAGACTCGACTATGTAGCTGCAGTCTTCCCAATGAGCCCATAGCACGCCCAACTCTGGGTAGGAGCCGATTAGAACCGAAAAATCCCACAATGGTTTTTGAAGGTACTGATGGGGATTCGAACCCACAACCTTCCAGTCGGTAGTCCGTTGTTTTAACCACTACACCACGACGATTGGTTTGATTCTTTTGGGTCTTATCCATCACATGGCATCTGTGGCGTCAATGTATGTGCAATTTATTCTGAGCAAGGGGAAGTCATCTTGAGAAACTCTAAGTAAAACCAAAACAGAAGAAGCATCCACCTAGGTTGCGACAAACTTTGCTTCGATTATTAGTCGAACAGAGATTTTTCTGTCTCCTCCACCCCGCCCAACCTCCTCTACAAGACCTTCAGTGGTGGTTGTTCGTTTATGTTCCGTTTGTCTTTGGGGTTTTTTAAGACTGTCTCTTTGTTTCCTTTGTTGTCCATGGAACACGACATTCTTTGTTTTCTTTGCTGTCCATGGAACACAACGTTCTTTGTTTTCTTTGCTGTCCATGGAACACACATTCTTTGTTTTCTTTGCTGTCCATGGAACACAACATTCTTTGTTTTCTTTGCTGTCCATGGAACACAACATTCTTGTTTCTTGCTATCCATGAAATGACATCTTTGTTCTTGCTTCCATGGAACACAACATCTTGTCTTTGTGTCCATGGAACAGCATTTTCAGAGCCACACTTAAGCTGCCTTAATCTTGTTCTGACTTCGCTTGTTGATTGTCCACGCTTCACTTCTGTACAACAGCATTGGTTCTACATAACACGAACAACCCTCTTCCTGATATTAATTGATAGGCTTTTGTTGGCAAGAACGGTTTGTTCTCTTTCTTTTGTTTTGTTTGTTTTGTTTGTTTGTTTGTTTGCTTGTTTGTTTGTTTGTTTTGTTTTTGTTTTTAATGCTGTTTTAGCTTGGCCAATTCTACTAGATATTTCTAATGTGCATCTGCCATCTGGTGAGATGACTTCCCAGATATTCAAACTTATCAACTGGTCTCACATTTGTGTCATCTGATGTCATTGTACATGAGGGGATTTCTTGCAGGTTTTTTTCTGATTACCGTAACTTCAGTCTTCTTGCTATTTAACTCCAGCCCTATATAAACGCTTTCTATTTCTGTTATATTAACAAGATTTTGTAGGTCATTTTCATTTTCTGCAATTTGCACGGTGTCATTTGCGTAACGAAGGTTGCTTATTATTTTTCCTTCAACCTTTAGCTCAGGGCATTCTTCTGTGGCCCTTCGTGACCTGCTGTTGTCATGGTCACCTGCAACGTCGTTAGGTTTGGAAGGGTGTTGGAGAGTCATATGAGCAGCATGGGGATGGGGGGGGGGGGGGGACCGGTACAGGTATGGGGCATACGAAATTTTTCTATCTGTACCCTCCTCACTCCCTACAATCTCAAGGTTGTGGGACAACCTTTACCTCTGCACCTGGCACGTTGTCGGATTGTGTGAAGTCAGGAGAAAAATCTCGGTGAACGATGCATCATTATATCGCCTCAGCAACAGCATTGTTTTTACTCTGTCTTGGCAAATCTTTCTCTATAACTACTCTTATCTCTCTCTGTTTCTCTGTCTCTGTCTGTCTGTCTGTCTATCTGTCCGTCTGTCTGTCTGTCTGTCTCTTTGTCTGTCTCTGTCTGTCTGCTTGTCTATCTTTCTGTTTGTCTGTCTGTCTGTCTCTCTCTCTCTCTCTCTTTCTCTCTCTGTGGTGTTTGCAGATGTGATGTGTGTGTGTGTGTGTGTGTGTGTGTGTGTGTGTGTGTGTGTGTGTGTGTGTGTGTGTGTGTGTGTGTGTAAGTATGTGTGTTGTGTATTGTGTGTTGTGTGTGTATGTGTGTTCTTCAATCTAACATCTATTTACATGAGTGCATGTGCGCGCGCGCGCGAGCTTGTGTGTGTATGTGTGTTTGTGTGTGCGTGCGCGTGTATGTGTATGCACACGCGAATGTATATGCATGTGCACGTATGTATGTATATATGTATGTATGTATGTATGTATGTATGTATGTATGTATGTATGAATGTATGTATGTATGTGTGTATTATGTCATATTTGTTGGTTAGATGGTTTGTTTGTTTGACGGTTGCTTGGTAGGTTGGTTGGCTGGTTGGTTGGGTGGTTGGTTGGTTGGTCGGTCGGTCATCGGTTGGTTGGTTGGTTGGTTGGTTGGTTGGTTGGTTGGTTGGTTGGTTGGTTGGTTGGTTGGTTGGTTGGTTGGCTTTCAGTAAGACTGATTATGATTAAGTTTGTCTCAATGGCTTTTAATCAGTCTTATTTACGAAATAAAAGAAAAGAAAAAAGAAAGAAAGGCAAATTATAACAGTGTCAAAATAATGGTATCTTCAGTCTCATCAGACATGCAAACAAAGCGATGATGAAAGTAATTAAAAAATTATATTTAAAAACAAAAATAAAACAAAAACTATAATCACAGGCAGAAAAGATCTTGGCTGAAGAGCAAGCTGGTTTACACGATTGAAGAAGCTGAAACTATACACAACAACCGATCGCCGTCCACTTCTGAGCGAGAATCACAGTGACTATCAGCGAGACATTAGCCGCGTGTTCGTTTGATTTCAAAAAAGCGTTTGACAGTGGTAGCATGATGTCTTCAGGGTGAATATAGAGAATAACAACATTGATCAGATACTGATTCAGACCATTAAGCAGTTTTGGGGAAAATGCAGCAGCGCAACATTACAGCAAAAAGATGGTTTCATGCATCAGTTAGAAGTGTGTCAGGCTTATCTCCCGTCATTACCCCCGTGGGAATTCCATCCCCAAATTCTGACACTCTGGTTTACTGCCTTTGCTGGTCCATTCACCTGTACGTGTTCGATGAAGTCTTACGAACATTCTCCTAGGATTGATAATTGGGCACATATAGTAGGTGTTCTTTTGCCTCTAGGGAAATGAGATATGCGGAAGCAATTTTAGATAATCTAGGCCCATTTTTATACATGTTTTAGTGTCCTTAGTTATGTTTAAATTTGTATTCAGGTTTTTTTTAAATCCCCTGTGTGACAAATTGGATGGAGTGGTCAACGCCAGGGCCATTTCCTTCGATTATGTTCGCGAATGCATTGGTGTGTACGTGTACGTAATTTTCTTTCTACGTACTTTTCCTGCTGAAGTATTGTGCATGCTTTGAAACAGTTATAGCCCTGGTATGGCTCTACGCAGTCGGCTGGGCTTTCACCAAAAATGGCAATAACAATCTCCCGTTATCCTGAGTGTTTGATATTTTCCTTGAACGTATGACGAGTAGTGCTCTTGAAGACCGTTCTTGCACGGCCAGAAATGGGACTCACACCATCATAAACTCTGGTATTCCAGACAACTTTGGTAGCGGTTGGAAATGAAAATGAACCACGCCAAACTGATCAATAGTTTGTATTATAAACTATCTTTGAAATATGACATTAGGTCAGAACCAGGTGTAGTTTTCATTCCCTGACCTCCCAGGTCAAATGTGGCCAAACTTTCTTGTGCCTGAAACCCCCATCGTGTGTTTACACTCATCATAATCATGGTTATCTTGTTCTTGTTCTTCTTCTTCTTCTACATCTTCAAGATTCTTCTTCTTTTTCTTGTTTTTCGTCGTCATCATCATCTTCTTCTCCAAAGTGTGTTTCAGGTCAGCTATTAATGTAAATTTGTCGACTTCTCTTTTTCGGTTTTTCAGCTCTAATGTTCTGTCTATAGATGTTTTTTCAGTATCGTGTCATTGTGTTTAAATCGCTAGTGACTCTTATGGGCGCTTAGCCGACCGTTTGTTGGCATGAGTATGCGTGCATGTGTTGTTTTGTGCGTGTGTGTGGGTGTAAGTGAGTGACTGAGTGAGTGAGTGAGAGACAGAGAGAGCGAGAGAGTGAGAGAGAGAGAAAGAGACAGAGACAGTGTGTGTGTGTATGTCAGAGAGAGAGAGAGAGGGGGGGGGGAAAGAGAGAAAGACAGAGAGAGAAAGACAGACAGAGACACAGAGAGAGACACAGAGAGAGACAGAGAGACAGAGAAAGACAGAGAGCGAGAGACATAGATAGATAGATAGATAGATAGATAGATAGATAGATAGATAGATAGATAGATAGATAGAGACAGACAGAGAGAGACAGAGAGACAGAGAGACAGAGAATGTGTATGTGGTTGAAGTGTGCAATGACGCTGACGCTTATGATAATGATGATGATAATGTATGTGCGTGAATCTGTAGGTACGGATGTGTGTTCGTGTTAGGGTAGATAATTGGGTGCATGTATTAAGTGCATTTTTGGCTCCAGGGGAAATTACATACGCGGAAGCAATTTTAGGTAATTTAGGCCCGTTTTTATATAGGTGCTTTAGTGTCCTTAGTTATGTTTGAATTTGTATTCTAGTATGTTTTTTTTTAAATCCCCTGTGTGACAAATTGGACGGAGTGGTCAGCGCCAGGGGCATGTCCTTAGATTATGTGCGCAAATGTATCGATATAATTATGTGCTTAATTTTCTGTTCCCTTTTTCCTGTTGACGTGTTATGTGTGTAATGAAATGGTTACAGCCTTGATATGACTCCATGCATCCTGCTGACTTTAAACAAAAATAATAACAATACATACATACATACATATATATATATATATATATATATATATATATATACATAGCTGCATATATACCTATATACATACATACATGCTTACATACATACATACATACATACATACATATATACATACATATATACATGCATATATACATACATATATACAGACAGACAGACAGAACATACATATACTACATACAAACATACAGTCATACATATACGTACATACATACATAAACGTACGTACGTACACACATACATACATACATACATACATACATGCATACATACATACATGCATTCATACATACGTACGTACGTACGTACGTACACCACACACACACACATATGTATGTATGTATACATATGTATATGTATACATAATTATATATATATATATTATATATATATATATATGTGTGTGTGTGTGTGTGTGTGTGTGTGTGTGTGTGTGTGTGTGTGTGTATGTGTGTAATGTGTATATATGAACGCGCACGCGCGCGCACACACACACACACACATACATATATATATATATATATATATATATGTGTGTGTGTGTGTGTGTGTGTGTGTGTGTGTGTGTGTGTGTGTAATTATAGAGAAAGCCTCACTGCTCATCCTGACCCGTTTTGTGTGATGTCATGCCCACTTGTGTATGTACGTGTTTGCGTGTGTGTATATGTGTGTATGTGTCTGCGTGTGGTTGTGTTTGTGTGTGCATGTGCGTGCTTGAGACAAAGACCGAGAGAGAGAGAGAAAAATAAGAGAGAGAAGGAGAGGGAGGGAGGGAGAAGGGAAGGGCGGACGGAGATTCTGTGCACATGGGTGCGTGTATGCGTGTGGAGGGAGGGAGAGGAGGAGGGGGGTCAAACTGTGTGTGTGTGTGAGAGAGAGAGAGAGAGAGAGAGAGAGAGAGAGAGAGAGAGAGAGAGAGAGAGACAAAGAACGAGACACAGACAGTGTGTTCGAGAAAAAGAAAGGCACGGACAGATACTGAGACACAGGCAGACACAGCGAGACAGAGAAAACTAGATTTTACGTGTGTACAATTATGTATGTATGCGTAATACTCTCTACGTGCATCGGAGTGGGTGGTCTCCATCGAAAGACCATAAAATTTTCTCTTACACGTTTATGATCGTGGAAAATTAGGTGTCTGAGCATAAAAGAGCGGGTGACACGTCCTCCGGGTATATTAACGCATTCGTTTATGTGAAACTGCATGAAAATGATGTAGAAAATCTGATCAGAGATGGGTAGGTTCAGAGTGAAAATGCGTGGGTGATGTGTGATTATTTCTTTATGTTTTGTGATTTGGGAACAATAGCTTATTGTGATATGATAATTCTTTTGTATTTTGTGAGTTGGAAAATCATAGCCGATCATTTTGTTTTATTCGGGTGTTTTCTTTTGATTTGTTCTCCAAAATTTAATTTTCACGTATTTACCGGATTTATGTGTATGTATGTGTATTTGTATTTGTGCGTGTGTGTGTGTTTCTGTATGTGTGTGTGTGTGTGCGTCTGTGTGTGTGTGTGTGTGTGTGTGTGTGTGTGTGTGTGTGTGTGTGTGTGTGTGTGTGTGTGTGTTGGAAATAATAGATTCGTGTTTTGTCTGTTTTTATAGATTTCTTTAATGTTTGTCGGTTTGAAACGAAAGCTGGTTGCTTTCTTTGTGTTCGCATGTGTGTTTGTGTGTGAGTGTGTGTATGTGCGTACGCGCGTGCGTGTGTGTGTGTACGTGTGAGCACGCGTGTGTATGTGTACGTATGTGTGTTGTGATGTTTTTAAAATCATAAATCAGTGGATGTGAAATCATTTTCTAATCACAGGTTGCCCCGTCCTAATGGATTAATAAAAATCAACTTGTTTATTCATCTATTTGTTTCTTCGTTTGTTTGTTCGTTCAAGTTGTGGATAAATGATTTCTTGTTGTTGTTTTTTGAAATACGAGACTAGTAAGGTTGTATTTAAAAAATGTCGACAGTAGAGGGACTCCTCGCGGCCCAGTCCCCTAAGAGTGTATGTACAAAGTTTAGGACCGACACATTTGCTTGAGAGCGGGTTTCTCCTTTAACCGTTTCGCACCCGCAGCTTGTCCATAAGCTGTAAAAACTTAATCCTTTTCACTCCCTCACCCTATCTACCAGCTTTCTGCAGGAAGCTGGTGGATAGGGTGAGGGAGTGAAAGAGTTAAGTTTTTGCTTTGCTATCATGGCTGACAATGCAGGATGCTGGTGGATAGGGTGAGGGAGAGAAAGGGTTAAGTTTTTGTTTTTCTATCATGGCTGACGATGCAGGATGCTGGTGGATAGGGTGAGGGAGTCAAAGGGTTACGTTTTTGCTTTGCTATATGGCTGACAACGCCGGAAGCTGGTGGATAGGTTGAGGGAGTCAAAGAGGTTAAGGATATGTTACTGTCCAGCTCTCCTCGCACTTTCTTGATATCGATAAGTCCGTGTTGATAGAAAATACAGTCGAAACATTATTTCAAACCAGCACAACCAATCTCTCTCTCTCTCTCTCTCTCTCTCTCTCTCTCTCTCTCTCTCTCTCTCTCTCTCTCCTTCTCTTCTCTCTTGCTTTCTTTCCAACAACTTCCAAACAGAAAACCAAAAACACCAGAGTCACAACATGAAAAATATCTAGAATTTTTATTTCTGAATGGAATCAACAAGTGCCCAACACCCTCCTCCTCTCATTTAATATCTTTCTTCACACACACAACACAACACACACACACATGCATGCACACACACACACACAAAGAAGATAGTAGTACAGAGAAATAGGTAGGGAGTGTGCGTAACAGATCGAATGCGAGCAAGCCAATTCACGTAATGACATGGCAAAGAAAGTACAATTCACACAATGACATGAACCAACCAGTTACAAATTCACACACAATGACATGAACCAACCGTTACAAATTCACACACAATGACATGAACCAACCAGTTACAAATTCACACACAATGACATGAACCAACCAGTTACAAATTCACACACAATGACATGAACCAACCAGTTACAAATTCACACACAATGACATGAACCAACCAGTTACAAATTCACACACAATGAATGAACCAACCAGTTACAAATTCACACACAATGCATGAACCAACCAGTTACAAATTCAACACATGCATGAACCAACCATACAATTCACACACATGACATAACCAACCAGTTACAAATTCACACACAATGACATGAACCAACCAGTTACAAATTCACACACAATGCATGAACCAACCATTACAAATTCACACACAATGGCATGAACCAACCAGTTACAAATTCACACACAATGCATGAACCAACCAATTACAAATTCACACACAATGGCATGAACCAACCAGTTACAAATTCACACACAATGACATGAACCAACCAGTTACAAATTCACACACAATGGCATGAACCAACCAGTTACAAATTCACACACAATGGAGTGTATGGGAAAAAAGGGGGTACGCTTTCACAAAATGTCATGAAAAAACAAGTAACGACATAACAACAAACAAATACACATTACAAACAAACCTCACAAAACGGCCATGCATACACGAGTTCACTTTTTTCCACACAAAAAAATTCCAGAAAAAAGCAGCACATCTCTCACAAAATGACGAGAATAAAGACGCACATTTTACAAACTGGCATGAGAAAGTTCTACCAAAGTACATTTTCACAAAATGGCATGAATAAAGAAGTACACTTTCGCACAAAATGGCATGAATAAAGACGTACACTTACACACAAAATGACATGAAAAAAGAAGTACACTTTCACAAAAATGGCATGAATAAAGTAGTACACTTTCATACAAAATAGCATATACTTTAACAAGTACACTTTCACAAAACACCATGAACGAAAAAAAAAGTACAGTCCAGATACACAAACAGCCATGTACATACAATTTAACTTAACAAAAATCGAATCACCTAATGTAATGCCATGGACGATCAAGCAGCCTTCACAGAATGATATTAACAAAGCAGTACACTTTCGTACAAAATAGCGTATAAACAAAGAAGCATGCTTCTTATAAAATAGCGTATACAGGATACGCTTCACAAAGTAACACATCATCTAAAGATGGCTCGTACAAAGTATACTTATTTTAACCAAATACCACCAGCAAAATACGAGGAATAATGCGTGTATGGAATCCAACCAGTGCGCACACTACACATAGGATGCTGAACACAAGAATCGGTATGAATATACTGATTTCGGCACACAACACACACACACACACACCCTCTGTGAATACAGTATGGAACACACACACACACCCTCTGTGAATACAGTATGGAACACACACACACACACACACACAACACACACACACACACAAAACACACTCTCTCTCTCTCACCTCACACACACCTATGAGTACGAACCAAACGCTATTTTACGTCACTCGAGCAGACGCCGCGAGTTTTCTTCTTAACAACCGTTTCTTATCACGGGTTTTACGTCACTCCAGCAACTTGCTTCAGTTTACCTGTGTTTCTTACCTTGGTGCACACGCAGCTTTTATCCACTCCACAATCTGTTCTTTGGATGCCGTATTTTACTTAACAGTGTAAATAACTTGCAATTTGCTGGAGGGTTTTTTAAACATCGTGTAATGATGATGTTGGAGATATTCTCTCCCCCCAAAAAGAGCAGATCTTATTCAGTCAATCTAATTCTTAGATCTCCTGTTAGCAAATTGTTCTAAATCACAATGAGATTATAAATTTATTGCTGATCTCCCCCCCCCCCCCCCTTCCACTCCCCATCCACATACTACATACTTTAAAAAGCGTTTACTTATTTATTTTTTCTGTGTATCTAAACAGATATTCAACGAAAGCCCTGCTTTACGCTGTGGATTCCACGTCATCAACGCTTTGGGGAGTTTTACGTCAAGCACGCTTCGCAGTATATTTACGTCACGTTACAGTTTACATCAAGTATAATCAACACGACGATGTTTCTGTCACACAAAAGACACACTTCACAGGAGAGTTTCACAAGACACAGACACGATTTTTACATGGCATATACTGTCACGCGCATTTGGAAGGAAAATTTCCGTCATACACTCTGCACAGAACGACACACAAGTACACGTCACTGAAATTTAAGTCACAGTGAGATTACGTCACATGGTGACATTTACGTTCACACTTACACCATCTTCACGTCACGCACACTTCAAAGAGGAGACACACATACACACTTTCACAGGATGGAATTCACTTCATATCATTCTTCTTGGGACAGTCGTCGCATACTCACGACATGGCGCCTTAGGTTAAAACCCACACAAAAAAACCACCACCATCGTTTGTTAAAAACACTTCTACTACAAACGCATCTCACACCCGCACACTATTACGCAACAGAAGCAGAAGAATTACCAAGCCACTGATAGTACAACAGATTGATTGTACATCTACAACTTGATTATATATAAACAATATACATTATTAATATCACACACACACACACACACACACACACACACACACACACACACACACACACACACACACACACACACAAGTCTCGATGTAACAAGTTTTCAGAACCACAAGTAAGAACTATAGACTATAGATCTACGAACTGACAGAAGAACAGGTTCTAGAACGAACCAGTCATACATAACCTGATGATTTTCAGAACCACGATGCCGCATTACAAATTGTACATCTATAATTTGATTTGGGGGGGGGGGGGGGAGGTAGGTAGGGAGGAGGACTATATCAACAGTGTACAGAATGTAGTTGGTAGTCAATATTTGGTTAGAGCGTACATTAAAATTTAACATTAACCCTTTCACTCCCTCCATCCTATCTACAGGGAGCTGGCAGGTAGGGTGACGGGAGAGGAAGGGTCAGAAAAGGATCAGCGTTCTGAACCAGTCAATAATTTGCACGCATGAATCCTTGCAATTTGTTTCTGTCCACTTTACGAAACAACGCCCTGGTTTGTACCGGGTGTGAATGCTGAACAAACAAAAAACAACAACAAACAACCAACCAACCAAACAAACAAACAAAAAACAACCAACCAAACAAACAAACAAAAAACAACCAACCAAACAAACAAACAAAAAACAACCAACCAAACAAAAACAAAACCCAACCAAACAAACAAACAAAAACAAAAAAGTTACAAAAACAGAAGGGTTAGAAGAAACTGTATATGTAAATGTACAAGAGTACATGTACAAGAGTACCAAACTGACATCGTGACACTTTCGAAGTGTACGTCCTCACGCACATGCGTACAAACGGAGTTCTTACTAAATTTTTCCAGAGGAGTAGGAAAGATGTTCAAAGTAGCCTCAAATCCACATGCAAATTTTTCAAAAACCGTATGAGTCGATTTGAATAAAACCGGTACAACATGGACAAAATTTTCCCCCAAGTATACACGCCGACCAAAACGTCGTTAGCTTTGGCCTTTACGTTGACAGTAGCATAAAAAACGTTGGCATAAACTTCCATGTGCTCGAACGAGACACAACAGAATGAAACAGTGATACAGTGCACTAAAAGGGAGCATCCCTAAACAAAACTGTGATCTCTATTGTTAAAAAAGCAAAACGCATGAACTGTTTAAAAAAAATTACTGAAAAAGAAAGTTTAAGAGAGAGAGAGAGAGACGGGGTGGGGGGAGAGAGGGAGAGAGGGAGACAGAGACAGACAGAAAGACACAGAGAGGGAGACAGAGTGAGGGAGAAAGAGACAGAGACAGGCAGGCAGACACACAGAGAGAGAGAGAGAGACAGAGACAGAGACAGAGAGAGAGAAGTCAGACAGAGACACAGAGAGAGTCAGACAGAGACACAGAGAGAAAGAGAGAGAGAGAGAGAGAGAGAGAGAGAGAGAGAGAGAGAGAGAGAGAGAGAGAGAGAGAAAGATGTAAAAACGAAAGAAACACACAAAAGCAGCATTCCAGAGTTAAGCGTGTACTCACTGGAAAGCCATACCCTGAAAACTGAAGTACAAAATTACGAGGGGTGTGGGTGGTGGGAAGGAGCCCAACTCGGAGTAGTATACTCATGTAAACAACGACGACAGTTTGGGAAGGGATGAGGTGGAGGGAAAGGCGGGAAGCGATAAAACAAAGTGTCATCCCCGAAAACGGAATATGACTGACGACATGGTCGGGTTAAACAGAAACAAAACCATAACAAAAGAAAACACACACACACATACACACACACACAAACCAAACCAACAACAAAAGGCAGCTACACACGCTGGAAGCCTACTCACATCATGCGAGTATGCAGGTGAGTTGCAGCTCAAGAACAATGACGACTGCAAAGAAAAAGACAAGACAAGGCAAGACAAAACCAGACCAGACCAAACCAGACGACAAGACCAGACCAGATAAGTCAAGACAAGACAGTATAACATAAAACTGTACTTCCAAAGGTGCCAGAGCAGGCAACATTTATAGGTCTAGATTTCGCACTACAATAGGGAGGAAAAAAACTAGAGGTTTCGTACTACAATAGGGAGAAAAACAAACTATTGAAAACTTGTCACTGATAACTATCAATAGAATAAGATGAAAGTGAGAAGCATTTAAAATAACGACCGTATTCATCAAAAGTGAAAAATGGACAGAAACTACAACTGATATTTTTTTTAAAAATCATAGACGCATGAACAGTCGTAAGCTAGTGCACTTGGGAAAACAAACAAACAAATAAATAAATAATCAAATATACAAACAGAAAACGTCTCTGACTAGTGCTGGAACTCAACGTTTACAAATGACGAAGATCCCTAAACTGATGGACAAATAAAGAACGTTATTCAATTCAAAAACCGTTTAATGCCAGAGTAACTTGTGATGTCCTGACGGACAAATAAACATCTAAAATATGCAAGTATTTCTGACTGGAGGGACAAATTAACCCTTTGACTCTCAGCCAATCCACTGACTTCTACCAGCCCCCTCAGCCAATCCAGTAGCTTCCATAAGCCAATCTATCGGCTTCCATCAGCTCCCTCAGCCAGTCCAATTATTTCCATCAGCTCCTTAAGCCAATATCAGTGGCTTCCATCAACTCCCTAAGCCAATATCAGTGGCTTCCATCAACTCCCTAAGCCAATATCAGTGGCTTCCATCAGCTCCTTCAGCCAATATCAGTGGCTTCCATCAACTCCCTAAGCCAATATCAGTGGCTTCCATCAACTCCCTAAGCCAATATCAGTGGCTTCCATCAGCTCTCTAAGCCAATCCATAGCTTCCGTCAAGTTCCTCAGCCATTTCAGTGGCTTCCATCAGCTCACTAAACCATTTCAGAGGTTTCCATCAGCTCCTTAAGCCAATCCAGTGATTTCCATCAGCTTATTTAGCCAATCCAGTGGCTTTTCATAAACTCCCTCAGCCAATTCACCAGTTTCCATCAACTCCTTCAGCCAATCCACTGGCTTCCATCAGCTCCCTAAGCCAATCCAATGACTTCCATCAACTCCTTGAATGAAGTTGGTGGAAAGTGTGTGGGAGTGAAGGAGTTTACATCTAGGAATCACGAACACACACACTGCAATTTTAAAGTGTAATCGAGCCACAAAAGAGGAATGAGCATTCCGGGTCTAGTCTGGCACATAAATATACAGACCACGATGAGTCCATTCAGCAGCATTGGTATAGGTTACTTTTCGTTTCTTTTTGTCCGTCTCAAATTAACCACCCTATCCACCAGCTTAAAAAAAAAAAAGAACAAAAACAAACAACAAAAATTAACCTTTTCACCCCCTCAACCTTTCCACAAGCCCTGTCAACGTTTTGCTGTTATGACCGATGATGCAGGACACTGGTGGATAGGGTGGGGAAGTGAAAGCGTTAAAGACGCAGTATTAACACCCGACCCCCAAAAGTGAAAAATGGCCAGAAATCACAAATAATTACAAATAATAATAACCAGACAAATGTAAGTTAGTGCGCCCCACCCCCACTTCCTAAATCTCCCCTCCAGCCCCATCATGAAAAACATCTTTTACTTACCCCATCACATCATCTGCTTGTTTCTGTCCCTCTTTCTCCTCCCACGAGAAAAGTTCACACTATACACACTTTAAAAAAACTGCACAATCCTTGTAAATAATAATTTTTTAAGAAGTTTGTTTCTGAATTTTATTTCGTTCAAAATTACATCACATATAGTAACTTGTTACAACTGCGATAAGTTCTCTTAACAATCATGTTTCATTTCAAGGAAAGCACACCATAGCTTAAAGAAAAAGTATACAGGGGGATTAGCATCAAAAATTCCCACGAGTCAAAAGCTGTTGAAAAGATCATTTCACGGCAGCTTTCTTCAAGAACAGCAGCAGGAAGAAAGCCAACTTTAAAATCAACTGCTGACTAAAAAAACAACAACAACAACAACAACAACAACAAACAACAACAACAACAACAACAACACACACACACACACACACACACACACACACACACACATAAACAAAATAAATGAACGAATAACGAACGATACAAGATGACACCTGCTCAAAGTTTAAGTTTAGAGCTCATGGAGGGAACTGGCAGGACTTGCCCACCTAACTCCAGATACAAGCCAAAATACGATGAATAAAACAAATAATGTACTGGTGGTCTTGGTGACAAATACAGGTGAAATGATTTGGACAGAAAACAAACAAACAAGATAAAGTGCTTCAGGATGCTGCTTTAGCATACAACTGTGCTGTGGGACAGACAAGGGGGGAAAACAAGGGGAAGTAACTGCCTTAACCCTTTGACTCCCGCATCCTTCCCACCACCATCCATCCTGCTTTATCAGCCATGCTGGAAAAACAAACATTTAAATTAACCCTTTGACTCCTTCACTCTGTCCACCAGCTTCCCCCAGTGCGGGAGTCAAAGGGTTAAGAACTTTTTGAATTCATACCGTCTCGCTTCGCCTGACGGTAGAGTGGAAACATCTGTCTGCAACGTTTCGCAACGCCACGTTTGGCTCTGTAACTACCGTCACTGACTGGCCTTGCCTCTGACCACATAAGGTCAGAACCTCGACTAGAGGCGCCCGCGCACGCGCGCGCGTGTGTGTGTGTCTATGTGTGTGTGTGTGTGTGTGTGTGCGTGTGTGTGTTGTGTGTGTGTGTGTGTGTGTGTGTGTGTGTGTGTGTGTGTGTTGTGTCTGTCTGTCTGTGTATATCTGTGCTGTGTGTGTGTTGTGTGTGTGTTTGTGTGTATGTGTGTGTGAGTGTGTGTGTGTGTTTGTGTGTATGTGTGTGTCTGTGTGTGTGTCTGCGTGTGTATCTATGCGTGTGTGTATGTGTGTGTGTATGTGTGTCTGTGTATGTGTGTCTGCGTGTGCGTATGTGTGTCTATATATATGTGTGATTGTGTGTGTGTGTGTGTGTGTGTGTGTGTGTGTGTGTGTGTGTGTGTGTGTGTGTGTGTGTGTGTGTGTGTGTGTGTGTGTCATGCCAGCACGCTCGCGCGCAAATGGCGATGGCGAGAAAAAAAGTGTGCTAATCCCCCTGTATACTTTTTCTTTAAGCTATGGTGTGCTTTCCTTGAAATGAAACATGATTGTTAAGAGAACTTATCGCAGTTGTAACAAGTTACTATATGTGATGTAATTTTGAACGAAATAAAATTCAGAAACAAACTTCTTAAAAATTATTATTTACAAGGATTGTGCATAGCACAATTTTGACTTGAGTCATTAAACCATGCCTCTTGTGGCCGCAATTTGATAAAAAAATAAACGTACTACAGTGCTTATTTCACAATAGAACACCCGACTCGTCATCAAACACAAAGACCACTTGCATGACCTCTGATCTTTATCTCTCCGGCAAGACCCTCCCGGTACCTTACCTAGCCAATACCTAGCCACGCTTGTCGCTAGGTGGAAAAAAGAAACGCTCCTAAGGTACCTCGCCAACCTAGCGTATAAGAAACGGGCTTCACACAACTCAAGAGGGATTCTCACGATAGGAGTATTATGGGATGCAATAAATGCCTTATGTCCTAAACGCCGTGTAAACAACACCATGTGACTCGTGCAGTGTGCGAGATAATGTCGCGTGCGTACTCTTCAACAGAACTGTGAGTGAAACATTGTGTGAACCTTTCAATGTTGAAAGTAGCAGGAAAACAGGGTTGGAATGTTAACAACAATTGTTTTAGAGCTTTTTAGCAAGTAAACGCCAGTCCGTTTGTCAGCAAGAATGTATTCGTGGCATGCAAAAAATGTAAAGGGGGGAGGAGGGGGGAGAAGCGAGCCTTTATGTTTGACAATGAAAAAGCAAAAAAGTAAACGTTGGGGATCGCTGTTTATTCTATGGTATTTCAACATTCAATAAATCTTTGGAACAGGGCACAGCCCAAACGTAAATCTGAAAAGGTACAGAGTTTAACTTCGTGAAAATAAATCCGTCTATAACCAAGTGGCGTCATTTACGTTCAACAAGTCAACAATCTACGTGTGAACAGGGCACAGCCCACACATAACATAATAAAATCAAATCAAAGGTTTAGTTTCAAGTGAAAAGAAAAAACAATCTGCCTATATTAGGCTACCAGATGTAATACGAACATGTAAGCTTTCAATTTTGACTTGAGACATTAAACTATGCCTATTGTGGCCGCAATTTGATAAAAAATAAAGTGTACTCTTGGTGGCCACAACACGATATAACATTTCCACACTTTAATCTGTATTTGTGGAATAGGGCACAGCCCAAACGTAACATGAACTACACTAGGACTTCGCTTCAAGCTTTATCAAACACAGTCTTAGGTTAGACAACAACCCAGATGTAATATGAACAAGCAAGCTTACAATTCAGGCTTGAGCCAAAACACTGCCATGCCTTTGATGCCAAAAGCCAGACGTAACACAGTTCCACGTGTGCAGTCGACAGTCTATGCCACCAGAATAAACAGGGCACAGATGAAACGTCAATAGGTCTTAGATTTAGCTTTTAGACAATAAACCACGTGTACGCGTATGCCATAGCCCAGACCTGACAATTCTACACACTCTTTCAACAATCAGTGTTTTCAGAACGAGCAGATCCGTAATTTAGAATCATGCTGTCAAACATGCCTTTGTTGGCAATCTGTCAAACCATGTCTTTGATGGCAAGCTGTCAAACCACACCTCTGTTGCCAAGATGTCAAACCATGCCTTTGTAGGCAAGCTACCAAAACCACACTTTTTGGGCAAGCTAATAAACCATGCCTTTGTTGGCAAACCATCGAACACTATCTTTGTCAAACCACGCCTTTGTTGTCAAGCTAACAAATCATGCCTTTGTTGTCAAGCTATCACACCATGCCTTTGTAGGCAAGCTATAAAACTACTCTTTGACGGCAAGCTGACAAACCATACCTTTGTTGTCAAGCTATCAAACCATTCCTTTGTTGTCAAACTAACAAACCATGCCTTTGTAGGCAAGCTAACAAACCATTCCTTTGTTGTCAAGCTATCAAACCATTCCTTTGTTGTCAAGCTATAAAACCATGCCTTTGTAGGCAAGCTAACAAACCATTCCTTTGTTGTCAAGCTATCAAACCATTCCTTTGTTGTCAAGCTATAAAACCATGCCTTTGTAGGCAAGCTGACAAACCATACCTTTGTTGTCAAGCTATCAAACCATGCCTTTGTAGGCAAGCTAACAAACCATTCCTTTGTTGGCAAGCTAACAAACCATTCCTTTGTTGGCAAGCTATAAAACTACTCTTTGTTGGCAAACTGTCAAACCATGCCTTTGGCAAGTTATCAAACCACACTTTTTGAGCAAGCTACCAAACCACGCCTTTGTTGGCAAACTGTCAAACCATATCTTTGTCGGCGAGCTGCCACGTGCTATCAACACGCCATGTCTTCAGGATAAAAAGGTCGTAGCCCACATGTATCACGCTTACGTCAAGGATCTAGCATCAAGCCAACAATCCGTCCCTACGATGGGCAATGACAGAAACTGATGCCACAACAACCCGTCAGTCAGCTTATAATGTAAAACAGAACTTCTCAAAGCCTACCTGCAGCAAAAACTTGAGTCTCCAGAATGCAGAATGAATCGATGCCGATCTGGGAACAGTCATTTAATCAATGAAATGATCGGGACAGGAAAACCTTAAAAAAGAAAAAAAAAGGAAAGGAAAAAAAGGCAATTTATTTCTCTAGGCTGCAGTAACCTGCTGCTTCCATGAACAAGTTTGTTCTTCCTGTTTCCAAGAATATATTCAGCACAGACGATGTAAAACGATCGATCATAAACTAGAAAACAAAACAAAACAGAAAAAAACATAAGCGCCCCCCCTCCCCCCCCCCCCCCCCCCCCCACCACACACACACACAGAGACCTGAAACCATAACGACACCCTGTGAACGTCATGCTCAACTCTCTTCTCCACAGAGATTAGTTTTCTTGACAGCTGAGTCGACGCTTCGCTTACAGTATGGAGTAACGATACCTGTGAGAGGGTTGGGGGGGAGGGGGGGGGGGCAAACTGGAAATCTGGCCTAGCGGGGGACAAACGGTTATCTTGGCTAGGCTTGGACTAAAGCACAAACAGCGCGGAGGGCAAAAGATGCAAACAAAAATTGCTGCCTGAACTCAAAGACTTACGTGAACATCGTGAGTGCAGATACCGATGTGGGGGGGGGGGGGGGGGGGGGGGGGGGGGGTCGGGGGGGTCCTTCAATTTCTGGTGGGACTGGCACAAATTGTCGCCGGACACGAACAGGTGGACAAGTGACGGAGGGAGGCAGAAGAAATCTAAAGGACCTGCTGGACGACTTTCCTGTAAAACATGGAACAACGCTCACAGGCAGCGAAAGGAGAAACGTATCGCTGGTTGGACTTGAAACTGCTGGAAAAACTTCCAACAAGACATGAACAACGCGGAGGACAGACAGCAGAAAAACGAACTGTTGGCTAAACTGACTTACACATAAACATTTTGGAGGGCAAACTGGGATGGGTTATTGTTTGTTTTTTTTAAAGCCCAGCTTACTGCCTAGAGCCATATCAGGGCTATAACCGTTTCAAATATACATAATCCTTCAACAGGGGGGGGGGGGGGGGGGGGGGGGGAAGAAAATTACGTACACCATATCAATGCATTCACCTACATACTCTAAGAAGATGCCCCTGGCGATGACAACTCCGTCCAGTTTATCGCATAGGAGATTTAAAAAACACACCTGATTACAAATTTAAACATAACTAAGGACACTGAAACATATATAAAAACGAGCCTAAATTACCTAAAATTGATTCCGCGTATCTCATTACACTAGAGCGAAAAATGCACTTAATGTATGTACCCAAGTATCAATTCTAAGAGAAAAGTTCTAAGACTTTATCGAACAAATACAGGTGAATGGATCAGCAAGGCAGAAAATGATAGGAAGAAATGACAGAAAGCAAAAAACTTCCAGTAAGACGAACAGTATCAAGAACAAAGAGAGAGAGAGAGAGGGGGGGGGGGGGGGAGGAAAAAGAACTGCTGGCAATTTTTGCACTGAGGAAGACGTGAGCTCGAGCAGAGAGGAGGGCAGACAGAAGGAGCAGACAGGAATTACCAGAAGAATTTGCAGAACATGCCAATAAAGAACAGGGAGGAGAAAGGAACAGCGGATTGAGACTCCAATAATTTAAGATATGAATACAAAAAAATACCATGGCGGGCAGAACGAGAGAGGAAAACAAAACTATGGCGAAATCTGTAAAATAAAGTTTAGCAGCTCCAAGTCAGATGACGACACCGTCAAGACACAATGCCTTCACATGATGTCCCAACAAACGTCTAGACGAGATTTAAGCTGGCAAACATCAGTGCGTATGAACAAAGAACGCTGTACTTTTATAAAATAAAATCTTGACAGAAATCAGTCCACATTAACAATATGCAATGCTCTTATAGAGACAAAGACAGAAGAAAAACAGCTATACGCAATGAAAGCATTTGAAACTTAATTTAAATCCAGAACTGAAAGCAGCAAATCATGCTTTGCGATAAAAAGCTTCATTTCAGTTAAAAAAAAAAACCCAAAACCAAACCAAAACAAAAAATTCCCTATTTCTAGTTGAACAACATTGTTAAATGATCACAGCAACTATTGGTAAAGAGTGAATATGCAAATAATCAAGCAGAACATTAATAAACGAGAGGCGCGAGGGGCATGTGAATTCATATCATGTACAAATCATTTATTCGTTTTTTTCAACTGGCGAGTCAACAAGTGGAGACATGGCACGAGTGAATTTACGTAATTTTTCACTATATAACATACGTAATACATACAAACTTTCAATCCTTTCCTATTATCACATTATTAATACGAACACCTTTAAATCTTTTCTATTTACATACTTGATACGAATACTCGTATTAAGAATGTAAAATGGAAGACTTAAAGAGTACTGGTTCTTCCTTGTACTACAATATGAATATAGCTTTAATTTCTCCTTGAATTTCATACTTAATACGAACACACTTCAATTCTTCCCTATATCACACACTTCATATAATTTCATTGCAGAACAGATAACAGTACTTACATAGTTGTTTTCATTCTTCAAGAGATGTGGAATAAATTCACATTTTAATCGCGATTTACACATATTTTCTTTTTTGAACAGATTAAAGTAGTCATTCACAATACAGCCGTTTGTAGTCTTCCAGAGATGCAGGATACATTTACATGTAATTCGTTTCTGAACAGATAATTTAGTCATCAAGAAGCATAATACATTCACATACAATTCGTTTCAGAACATATTATCCAACAATTAAGATATAGGATACACTTACACAGTCTGCTTGCAGAACTGATGATACAGTAGTTATAGAGCTAATTTCAGTCTTCAAGTAATGTAGAATAAATTCACATATAATTCGTGATCTGTATATATTCTGTTGTAGAAAGGATGATACAGTAGCTGTATAAATGTTTTCACTTTTCAAACAAGTGTGTGATAGATTTACACATAATTCATGGTTTCCATATAATTCTGTTCGCAGAAAAGATGATACAATAGTTAAATAATTGTTGTTCAACCTAAAAAATGTAGAAATGACATATATAATTAGTTTACAGAACTGATAATCCAGAGTTCATTTACAATATAACTGTTTTCAACTTTCATCAAACGCAGGATAAAATGACATACGATTTGTTTCCAGCTTTCAAGTCATACAAAATAGAATGACATATATTTGCAGGCTTCAAGTCATACAGAACAGAATGACATAATATGTTTGAAGCTTTCAAATTCATTTCACGTTGACGATAGATTTAGTTTATGTGTGCAGCTGTCTTGATCATAATTTATATGACACATAGTCTCTCTCTCTCTCTCTCTCTCTCTCATCCTCTCTCTCTCTCCTCTCTCTCTCTCTCCTCTCAAGATATCCACATACACATACATATACATTCGAACACTCTTCAGTAAAGGATGAAGTAAACGTCTTACCAATTGTTATTATTATCATTATAAGCCTGATACAGTTCGGCGCTGACACTGACACTCACAGCAGACAGCTGTGTCAAACCGTGTCCTCTATTATGTTTTGATCGCTAGTCTTCTCAGAGCTGGCTGCAAGTCTGATCCAATGGGACATAACGCTATTTGTTCTTCATTAAACAAACTTTTCGACTTTCGGCCCTGAAACATACCTGGGGTACCATTATAGAGACTGCCCTGAGTAGACAGGTGTGAAGGGTCTTTGTTGCTGCTGTAGTTATTAGTAGCATGACAGGCAGTGAGCAAGCAAGTAAATTAGTAAGTCAGTAAGTAAGTTTCAAGCTTCAAGTTGCAAGCACCAACCAAACTGGTTATAGCTGCAGCTTGGTACTGCCGCATGCTGCCAGTGTCAACATCATGCCCAAAAGATTCTTGCAAAATAATTCTGGGATGAACCGTAGTGTGAAGCATTCAGGGCCTGAAAAGGTCTTTTTTTTTCGACATTATCATACAAGGTCTGCACAAACTACACAGCATGGCTACACTGTACACATCACCATCACACACTGGGCATACTGAAACACGAAAAGAAACGTCAAGCATTAACCTTTTCATTCCCACACCCTATCCGCCAGCTTCCTGAAGTTGAGGGAGTGAAAGGGTTACAAAATAAACCCAACCATCACCATGAGTAAACCATGGCTTCACAAAAGGTCCGTAGCTAGTATACATTTTTCTTCTGTCAAAAATAGAAAAATCGGACATGAAAACAACGCTGTAAAATCAATTCATATGTTTAGATACAGAAATGTAAAGGTAGGAAAACGACTATTTTTTCCCCCCATTCACTTTCACTGTTTTGTTTGTTTTCATTTATTATGTTTATACAAATTAAATCTACAGCCATCGCGTTGTCCACAATCAACTATTGTGATACAATAATGAAAAAAAAAAACAACAACAAAAAAAACCTTTGAGACAAAAACTTTAAAAAATACTCAGAGAAAAACTTCATAAAGGCAAAGCAGTGATTATAATAACTCTGAATTAGCTTCTGACATATACAGACACAATTTGCTTCTTAGTTACAGTAATATTATAGTATATTATACTCTCTATGTGTCTTAAACCAAAATTAGTTATTTTAAACACATCGAATCAGTCATACACAGAAATGAACATTTCGATAGTTTTGTAAAATTAACGAGCACAGTCTGACAATAAAAGGCAAGGCATGAATAAAAATAGCATCCCTGATAGACAAACTCTGCTAATAGCTGTAGTAAGCAGAAGTGTTCATCTCACCAAGCACGTCTGTGCCAGAACACCCCCTTTCCCCCTGTGGCAAATTGACATCTATAATATCTGTTGACGACATTGTCCTGAAGTACATGATTTTGATCTGCTAATATTTCATGTAACGTATGCACCTATGGTTGATGTTCATCTATGTATGGTGCGATTTCTAGGCACGTGGTTGAAAACAAGAAAACAAGATGTTGTTCTGGTCACTACAGAAAGTCAGGCGTCTAACATCGTTGGCATTCAATAACAAGATGGTCAAGCCATTTTAAAAATTCCCCTTTTCAGACATGAAGTTATTGTTTCCTATCAGAAAATTCAAAATTTTGTACTTTTCATAGACTCTCATTTCCCAATGAAAAATTCAGATTTTGTACTTATCAAGGTCATTGTGACCTTGAAGAAGCACGAGATAACGATAAACTTGATCTGAAGCAAAGGAGGCAATACACTGTTAGAACAGTAGAAACAGATTTTAAATATTGCTAAATGTTAGAAGCTCTAAGTTCTGTTCACAACACCTCCCTAAAAAAAGTGCTGACTTGGGGCACTCTTTCTGGTCCACGTGACCTTGACCTTAGTGCCATGATTTCTGATTTTAAGCATCAGCGACTTCTCGACAGTCCCCATTTTCTGACCTACATTTGATAAGATCCATCCATAAACAGCTGAAGAAAAAATCTTGTTAACACATTTTTTTTTCACGCACAGCTTTGGGTCGATCAGAAACAATCAACTGTTGAAAAAGCAGAGTATCGTTCCAAAGACTGAAAGCAAAGAATCTTCTCTTTGCTGATGAGTTTGTTGCCCATTTCTGCATAGGGCAAGGATTAAATATTATGATAGAGGAAACCAATCCCTTGCCATTTCTGATTTGTATTTAGAGAGGACAAGTATGGACAGGTAGAAAACAGTGCAGAGGAAATCAAGCTTAGGCCATATTGTTTATAGATTGTGTATCTTCGTTCTCAGAAACCTCTGCCCACTAGATATGAGAATCAAATTTGGTTTAAGATCCATAATAAATTCCTGAGAAACTCACACACACAGACATACACAGGCACAAGCTTCTGCTTTGTGAGTGTGGACCTGAATTAAATACCCCCCTTTATATTTTATTGTTATTCCACTCACACACACATACACACACACACGCTTCTGCTTTGTGTGTGAGAACCTGAATTAACCCCCCTAATATTTTCTTGTTATTCCGCTCAGTTAAAGGCAGATCGACAGAAGAATAAGAAAAGTCCCTGACGGTTGTCACAACAGCTAATGCTGACAGCCGTGCGACAACCATAAGCGCAATCTCAAAGTGTGACATTCCACATTTTACCTGGAGGCACAAAACGTGAGCACAAAACAATTAAAAGCCCTGTTGTGTATGAAGCCTGAAGAAAGACATTCGTAAATGAATGACAATGACGAATACAATATGAACTCCAAATCACAAGTATGTCTCCCCACTCTGGGTCACATTGTAGTGTTTATATAAGCATCCACACACATGTATACATAGAAGAATTCAGTCAACTGAACTCTTTCACATGTTTAACAAAGACGGCTTTGCAGCATTTTTTTTTTAAACTGTGCTGATCCACATATCTGAAAAAAAAAAAGTCTTGCCTTCATTTTTTAATCCAAATAGTGCACCTCATTTTCTCATGGTGATGATTTTTAACCATTTTTGTTGGTGGGTTTGTGTGTGTGTGTGTGTGTGTGTGTGTGTGTGTGTGTGTGTGTGTGTGTGTGTGTGTGTGTGTGTGTGTGTGTTTGTGTTTCTTGTATTGGTTGGTTGCTTGTTTTGGGCAAATAGATATGGATATGGTACACTTGTATTATACCAACAAGTGTGTCTCATGTGCAACCGCAAGAACACACTAACAATTTTTGCACAGACACAGAGGCACAGTTAAAAGATGGAACATACGCATGGCCCATTTTTCTAGTTTCTGATTTTCTTGGCCATTGAGGTGAGGGAAATAGCTAGACCAATAGATGGGATGACAATCTCACTGACAGATGCACAACAATTCATGATGCTGTTAGAAAGGTGACATCACACACCAAGCACAAACGTCATAGGGGTATTGGTAATATTTCATGGAACATGTCACAAAGACTGGAAACATGCCACCAAACACTTCACACACACACACACACACACACACACACACACACACACCACACACACACACATACATGAACACACACATATATGAACACACACACACACACACACACACACTCTCAGAGAACATGCACATACAGTTAGTAACCCAGAGAAACTAGTTGCAACACCAAACAGGAGCAGTCATGTAACAGGCATTCCCCATGTTGCCAGCTGTATTCCCCATGTTGCCAGCTGTATCCCCCATGTTGTGTATCCCCCATGTTGCCAGCTGTATCCCCCATGTGTGTTCCCCATGTTGCCAGCTATATTTCCCATGTTGCCAGCTATATCCTCCATGTTGCCAGCTATATCCCCCATGTTGCCAGCTATATCTCCCATGTTGCCAGCTATATCCCCCATGTTGTGTACCCATGTTGCCAGCTGTATCCCCCATGTTGTGTATCCCCCATGTTGCCAGCTATATCTCCCATGTCGCCAGCTCTATCCCCCATGTTGCCAGCTGTATCCCCCATGTTGCCAGCCGTATCCCCCATGTTGCCAGCTCTATCTCCTATATTCCCTATGTCACCAGCTATATTCCCTATGTCACCAGCTATATTCCCTATGTCACCAGCTATATTCCCCATGTGGCCATATCTGTATAATGGTGAAATAGATGGCATTCCCATGTTGCCAGGCTCTATCCATGTCACCACCTATATCCCCCATGTTACCACCTAGCTGTATCCCCCATATCACCAGCTGTATCCCTCATATCACCAGCTGTATCCCCCCATATCACCAGCTGTATCCCCCATATCACCAGCTGTATCCCCCATATCACCAGTTGTATCCCCCATGTCACTTGCTGTATCCTCCATATCACCAGTTGTATCCCCCATGTCACTTGCTGTATCCTCCATATCACCAGCTGTATCCCAATCACCAGTTGTATCCCCCATGTCACTTGCTGTATCCTCCATATCACCAGTTGTATCCCCCATATCACCAGTTGTATCCCCCATGTCACATGCTGTATCCTCCCATATCACCAGTTGTATCCCCCATGTCACTTGCTGTATCCTCCATATCACCAGTTGTATCCCCCATGTATGTTATCCCCAATCCCAGTTGTATCCCCCATGTCACTTGCTGTATCCTCCATATCACCAGTTGTATCCCCCATGTCATTGCTGTATCCCCATATCACCAGTGTATCCCCATATCACCATTGTATCCATGTCACCAGCTGTATCCCCCATGTCACCTCCCTATCCGCTGTATCCCCATGTCACTGCTGTATCCCCCATATCACCAGCTGTATCCCCCATATCACCATTGCTGTATCCCCCATATCACCAGTGTATCCTGTATGTTCCCCCATGTCACCAGCTGTATCCCCATTCACCAGCTGTATCCCCCATGTCACCGCTATATCCCCCATATCAACCAGCTGTATCCCCTTGTCACTTGCTGTATCCCCATATCACAGCTTTCCCCATGTCACATGCTGTATCCCCATATCACCAGCTGTATCCCCTGTCACTTGCTGTATCCTCCATATCACCAGCTATATTCGTGTTACCACAGCTGTCTTATGGTGAAATAGATGTCATTCCCCGTATTGCCAGCTATGTTCCCCATATTGCTATAGGTGGCATTCCCCATGTCAACAGCTATATTCCCTATGTCACCGGCTATGTTCCCCATGTTGCCACATCTGTGTAACAGTGAATAGATGCATTCCTATGTCACAGCTATTCCCTATGTTACCGGCTATTCCCATGTGCATGTGACCATACTGCATGATGGTGAAATAGATGCTCCTACTCACCAGCTATTCCCTACGTCACCAGCTATATTCCCTACGTCACAGCTATATTCCCTACGTCACCCTATATCCCTACGTCACACTATTCCCTACGTCCACTTTCCCTACGTCACCAGCTATATTCCCTATGTCACCAGCATATTCCCTATGTCACCAGCTATATTCCCTACGTCACCACTATATTCCCTACGTCACCAGCTATTCCTATGTCACCACTATATTCCCTATGTCACCAGCTATATCCCCATGTCACCAGCTATATTCCCTATGTCACACAGCTATATTCCCCATGTCACCATGCTTATATCCCTATGTCACCAGCTATATCCCTACGTCACCACTATATTCCTACGTCCCAGCATATTCCCTACGTCACCAGCTATATTCCCTACGTCACCAGCATATTCCTATGTCACCAGCTATATTCCCATGTCACCAGCTATATTCCCTATGTCACCAGCTATATTCCCATGTCACACTATATTCCTACGTCACCAGCTATATTCCCTACGTCACCAGCTATATTCCCTACGTCACCACTATTCCCTACGTCACCAGCTATATCCCTATTCACCACTTATTCCCTATGTCACCAGCTATATTCCCTATGTCACCAGCTATATTCCCCATGTGGCCATATCTGTATAATGGTGAAATAGATGGCATTCCCATGTTGCCAGCTGTATTCCCCATGTCACCATATCTGTAATAGACGATATTCCCCATGTTGCCAGTTACATTCTCTATGTCACCAGTTATATGACCCATGTTACATGCTGTATTTCCCATGTTGCCAAATCTCATGATGGTACAATACATATTCCCTATGGTGCCAGCTATATTCCCCATGTTTCCAGCTACATTGCCCATGTAGCCATGTCTGCAATAGCTATTCTAATGTTGCCAGCTATATTCCACATGTTGCCATATCTTTATAATGGTGCATTACACAGTATTGCCCATGTTGCCAGTTACATTCCCCATGTTACCATATTGTGTGGTGCAATTCACAGTATTACCTATGTTGCAAGCTAGCATACATCATAAATCGTTACAATCTGTATTTTACGGGCTGCATCATGCATTACGATATTCCCCAGCACTTTATCATGAAGTATAATAAAATGCCAGCTAACGTATCATATAAAAATTACAATTTGTATGTCAAAGTCTATACATTATTACATTCCTTATGCTGTCAGCTTTGTATCAGGAATCATAATATTCATCCCTGGTGCCAACTAAATTCCCAGTGTTCCCAGCTACATTTGGATCCCCATCTGTTATTCCCTTCTGCTGCCAGTTAAGTTCCCTGTGTCGTCTGTATGTAGAATGCAAACTCCACACAGGGAACATTAACTATTACGTTGCATACCGGATGAAAGACTTCACACACACTGAAATGACGGCATGGTCATTACAGTTTATCTGATACTGTATGGAATTTAGAATTTGTCAACCGATACAAGTAATTTTGATAGAATCTGTCTGAAATTGTACAGACTTTAGTTAGAATTGATCTGAAAGTGAAACTGTACAGGGCTTTGACTCCCATATCCTGTCCACCAGCATCCTGCATAGCCAACCATGCTAGCATAGCAAAAACTTAACCCTTTGATTCCCTCACCCTATCCACTAGCTTCCTGCAAACCTTTGACTCCCTCACCCTATCCACCAGCTTCCTGCAGGAAGGTGGTGGATAGGGTGAGGGAGTCAAAGGGTTAAGTTTTTGCAGTTGGTGGATACGGTGTGGGAGTCAAAGAGTTAAGTCAGAACCTGACATTGTAGGGAATTTCAGGATCAATCTAAAAGTGTAAGGATTTAGCTAAAATCTGAACTTGCATGAACTTAAGTTAGTATAGATCTAAGAGTGCATGGGATTTTGAATTTTGTTTGAATCTTGTCTCAAAACTATATCGACTTCAGTACAATTTGTCTGAAACTGTATGAATTTAGAAACAGAATCTGTCGGAAACTACACGCCATTTCAGAATGCAGAAGGAACAATAAAAAACGGTACCGATGTCTAAAAAAATGACAGTGATCACAGAGAATGCCTGTGTACACGGAACTTCAGCAATGTCAACATTTTCACCTGTCAACCCTGAAGATGGAATGAAGGCTGACCATACATCCTATCTCAGAGAGTGGGTAAAACAAAGTTGATATTACTGAAGCTTTTCCTTGGCAGTTTGTCAACAAGGTAACAGAAACCTGAGCATAGAAAAGACAAGACTAAGACTATATGTCCACAAGCCAGAGGCACATGTCGTCACAATATATATATATGTCAGTTAGTTAATAAAACAAAACACGACAAAACCAAAAAACACGCACACACAACAGATTGCTGCAGGTGATGACTGTACAATGGAATCAAGTCATCCTCTTTTATTTTTTCGTTTCTCAATACACATACATGTACAACGATATCAATCAATGCATTTTAAACTCCACGGTAGAACAATTACAAAAGCGTGTATCGACTCTGGATAAGGATGCAATTTGGCAGGGAAGAGGGGAGGGGACAGGGGGGTAGAAAACAACTTGGCAATGCACCTCATGCACTGAAGCACACACAGTGAGAAAACAGGAATGGTCATACAACGGTTCTGTTCAACAGGCATTGAATTCAAACACAAAGATGGAAACTATAAATTTCAACACAAAACAAAACAAAAACTGACAATAATTCCTTTAACATAGGCCAGTTTTCAAGTAGCTTTATGACAAAAATGCCTTCAACATATATATGTCCACTTAACTTTAAACAGAACAAAGATTAACACACACAAAATTTCAAGCATATAAAACACACATCGGTTCAATGCTAAAACAAAAAACATGATAACAAACAATTTTTTTCAGACTGATCAGTACCATCAACATAACAAACAGACGTCGGATGAAGCCCTGTTCACACACGTACTACAATCGTAAACCCATTTTGCAGCTCTGCCGCACTGTAATAAAGTCAACCAAGTAATATTGTCATTTGTATAGTAATGTTTCTGTTTCATAATGGACACTTTTTGCCATTTTTGATTTATGGCGTAGAGTTGAGCCAGAATGGTGACCAGCACAAACAAAAAGAAATGAAATCAGTGGTGGTTCTAAAATGTTCTCCACATCCTAAGTCTATATTCCCCACACCCTACCTCTCAAGCTTCATGACTGCTGCAAGGCTGGCCAGTTCTATGGCCATAGCAAAACACTGAAAATTTATCGCCTTACCGCCCACCAGCCCAAAACAATGAAATGTCAAAATTTATCTCCACAATGCTGCTGACATCACAAACCTTAGCTCAAGACTGCTTTGAAAAAAAGTTCTATACTCAACATGTCAAAGTTAATCTGCAAGGCCAATTAGCACACAGGAAAAAGAAACTAGAATTCCTTTACACAGAGGAAAAAGAAACTAGAATTCTTTTAAGTTCTGAAATGACATTAGATTTGATTTTATCAAGATTTTGCGCTATATAAATATTGTAATTATTATTATTATTATTAAATAAGACAAACCTAAAGATTATCTAGGACTCTTAACCTTTTCGCGATGCACCGGTTGCTGGGAGCCAGTGCCAAAAAAGTTCCTTCCCGACGCACCATACCCCCAGTGCCGGTAAGGCACCTGTTCCCCACAGACGCACCGACCACACAGTGCCGGTCAAGTATTGAAAAATTCTGGCAGCTTTTACTGTAAAGAATATCCAAAACAACTACTAGTACTGTTCAGCAGAAGGTTTTAGCAAAGGGACAGAGTCTGTTTAGTTGGTGTAGCTTTACAGTCGATGCTTTGACTGATAACGGAATAAAGTGACCCCCCTGACCAGGAAATTCCAATGCCATGTGTTAGGTCTGCACTATCTTCCTTGATAAACTGTTTGTTGGGTACGGGCATGGGAATTCAGGAGTTATTATAATTATATACACTTTACCATCTAAGTTGACTGCTCTCTCTCTCTCACACTCACTCTCTCTTTCTTGCTCGCTCTGTGTGTGTGTGTGTGTGTGTGTGTTTGAGAGAGAGAAAATAGTATGCTAGCAAAGATCACGTTTTGAGCTTTCTGGTAATATCAAACACTTTGCCCTCAATCATACTTTAGTAGCTGTAAAATAAAATAGAAAAGTAGTAAAAATGGTGCGTCAGCAGGGAAGAAAACAAACGCCGATGGCCCGGCAGTTGGGAACTCGCTGGGGTGAGCACTGGCCGTCTTGAAAGAATTAAGAAGACCAGAGCAAGAAAAGAACAGAATGCACAAATCTACCTCAATAAAAACGCTTATGTCCCAAACCTAGAGGTCATTTAACTGCTTGCCTGACCAAATTCCATAAAAAAGTAATAAACACATTCAATGGATCATTATTGTATCAAATGATTTATCTCAATCATGACACTTCTGTCACAAACTGACAAGACAGTTGGGTTGTTTCTTGTATTGCTATCCTGCGCACGTGATAAGATTCTTTTTTCAAGAATTGCTAAGCGATGACAACGCCAACAAGGAGGTGGCATCACAAGTCTTCATCCTTTCACTCCTGTACCCCATCTACCAGCTACCCATATTAATCAGAAACTGCAGCCTGTGCAAGAAGGTGGTGGAAGCTGGTAGATAGGTGAGTGAGTTAAAGGGTTAATCATAGTCTGTGGCTGTACCAGAATCAAGAACAGCTCACTTCAATGAGTGATGCTAGCACCACTGAACCCTCTTGCAAACTGTACAGTATATTTCAATAAAAACAATCTTTGCAACTTTCAAAGTTGATACAGCTCTCACCACTGAACCTAAACAACCAAGCTCATTGGAAATACTAGCATTACTAACAACAGTATTAGGGAACAGTAATACTGAACAGTTCTTGCACCAGCCCTTGGCAAATTCCAAAGCCAAAGGTAACAAGGGGTTTGGGGGCCAGCCTTTGGGGGTAGGGGGATACTTAATAATTTCAACACAAATAAGTTTCCTTTTTTCCCAAATTTACCTGCTGACTCTGGGAACTGATGGTGTATCATTATAAATAGACTTTAAAACAAATATAAAATAATTCGCATAAATTCTGTGCAAATCCTCAGACTCACATCAAAATTCAATTACCCGCAAAAAGGAAGGCATGCCATCTCAGATGGACTCTGAAAAGTGTTGAGGAACCTGAAACTTCAACAAATTCACACTGAGCAATAAACGAGATAAACGCTGTGAAAAAAACTAAGGTGGATCTTCACTTCAATTTAACACTTTGCCATGAAAAAGATGATGCTGGGTCTTTAACACTTTGCCATGAAAAAGATGATGCTGGGTCTTTAACATTTTGCTATGAAAAAGATTAAGCTGGACTATCCATGTATGCAGTGGAGAGGAGAGAGAGAGAGAGATGTACCCAAGGTCTGTGAAACAGGTCACACACCAAAGGAATAGGTTTAAACATGTGTGCAAAAATGTACACGATGGTGTCACATGAACCAATGGCATTGACATAAAGTTTATAACATGACTGTAATGTGAGCTGACTCCATTAAAAAAAAACAAAGACAAATGTGAATACACAATGCCAACTGTAATGTGAGGCTGACTCCATTAAACACAAAACAAAGACAAATGTGAATATCACAAAAATGACATGTAATGTGAGCTGACTCCATTAAACAAAACAAAAACAAATGTGAATGTCAAAAGATGCATTGGCATGCTTCCAAACAAGATGAATGTTCTGTAAACGAGAACTTGCACAGAAATAAAGAATAAATCTGTCGACAAGGAAACTAAGAAAGTCTTGTAAGATGGTGCGTGCTTATGTCCTAACAAAACATTCAGGTAACGCAAGCTGACAGGGCTCAGTCTGATCTATATTTTTTTGTGTGAAAATGATGTCGCAGCAAGGAAAATGTGGGTATTAAAAGGAGAACATGGTGAGCTGAATTTCAAGGCACTTGGTGCTCCCCCTGCAATGAAAAAGACCCAGTCACAAAAAAATCACAACAACAGGAAAGTCTAAAGCCAATAATTGATATGACTGCTCCCCACTTCAACAGTTAAGGCAAACCAGCACCGTGACAATTCTATTTTTAGCAGGTGCACAGTAAGCAAATACTTTTTCCATGGCAATACACACACGCACATATACACAAACAAGCAACCACAGCACACATTCATAAACAGACACACAAAGATGCAAGCACCCACAACACACACGCATGACTAAAACAATAGTAACAAACACCTATGCAGAACAGGATGATGGCTGATAATGTTGAAAAGGACTTTCAAAGTCGCCTGTCACGATCATCAAACCAAGGCACCACAAACCACTGTCCATCTCACCAGCCAGCAAGCAAGACAGGATCCTGACTCACCAGCTCAGTCTTACAGTACAGAGTGGGCAGTAGTCAGTGTAGTGGCACCAAGGACAGGAGAGGGGATTTGACATTGATCACAGAATAAACTGGGTTTCATAACAATAGCAGTCCTCGTAACACACCTCACAAAATAAACTGGGCTCAAAGTGTCAAACAGTCTCCATAATGCGCCCAAGCCCTCATCTCAGCAGCTGCCATCCTTGTCCAATCACATGCTGCCAAGGTGACTCACAAGACATGTTTCATCATTAGTCACCACACACAGTGCTAGGCAAAACCGTTTTACCACCATCAGCCCGCTCAAGTGGCAATGACAGCATAGGGATGGCTACACTGCTCACATACCCTTCTAGTCCTGTTCTGACCACCATGGGACATGATTCTGGCTTCACAAGCTCTGGTAACAAAGTGACATCGTTTCTGGCGGTAGATGCTATCCTGTTCTCGGACAATTGTGGAACATCTTTCTGGCCTCAGATTTTGTCCAGTGCAGACCTCAAACTGCATCCATCTTTCGTGCACAGTTCCACAGCTTATCTCCCACCAAACACTTTCATTCCTCTTTACTTAAAACAGATTTTTTTAAACCAGTCTTACACACAGTCTTGTCAACAACAAAACAACTTTCTTCTTCTTCCTTTTCTTTCACATATTTCAGGCGCGTCCACCCACACCCAAGAACATGCATATGACGGACAAGTCTGTGTCTTGTCTACTGATGTCACAAGCAAAGCCCTGAGTCTTGTGGGTGAAGAACTGCGTGATCAACCAAGCAGGCACAACTGACCGCAACAACAAGGTCAGTCTGTTGAAGACATCTCCAGCAGGCATCAGGCAAAGAAGTAGCAGCTATAAAGGCGTGGAGAATATCTTGAAGGGTAGGAGTCTTCATAAAGGCAAATCTCTGCAAAGTGGGGAAGCTACTGCAGTGTTCACATAGAATCAGTCTTCAAGTCTTGCTTTCAGAGCATCAGTCTTAACATGTATCTTTCAATCCAGGCCCTATGTCTCGTCCCCACACCAAGTCATGTCCCTGAGCTAGGATTTCCCTGCCCACGGAACATGCCATGTATGCGAGCTTCAGCTGCCATTGTTATTCCCCACCACCACCACCACCCAGCTCCAGTCCGTCCCACCCATTCTGAAAACTCAGTTGGGGAAGAGGTGGGGGTGGTGGGGATATAAAATTATTTGATGGAGGGAATCATGCAGGATGTGCCTCTTCCAGTCTGTCACCCACTGCAGTTCTTCTTCCTCCCTTGAGCTTAGGGGTCAAACACACCTGTGGTGGCTGGGGAGCCTAGACACTGTTGCAGTCTATCTCCACAATGTTCTTGGGAACATCGGCAAACTGATACACAAGTCGCTGGCCGTCCACCTTGTTCAAGATGCCCCTTGCGTAGTAATACCTGCACAAACACACACACAAAATTATTACTTAGGACCAAGTTGTTCTTGCTGTACTGTCCTATGTGCTGTGCTCTGAACATCTCCAGCTAGAATAAACTTCATGATTACTTACGTTTAAGCGAAGGAAGTATTATGTTAAGAGATCTAGACCTCAACAACAATTCTAGGGAATCAAACTGTACGCTTGTACAAGCGACTTTTTGTGGGAGGAGTGAAATTATACATAAAAGCGAACAAGCAAATTACACACACAATATGCCCTATCAGTGGTGACATTTGATGAACTGCTCTTGCTCTAAAAGCATTTAATTCCTGTACAGATTTTGTGTTTGTTACAGCAGCGGTGGGAACTACTGAAAAGAGAAAAAAAAGAAGAAATATAACAGGGTCCAGGGGCATACTTCCTTTGAAGATTTTTTTTACGGGATTAAAATCTATTTGATCTAGATCATCTTCAAGCCACAAGTCAGACATTCAGACTGCATAATAAAAAGTATTTTCTGCACTATGTATTTTCAATAAATGCACGTATTACACATCACAAATTATACTCATTATGCTGACACTTCTTTGAAAAAAAGAAGCTGGGCATAGATTTTCCAAGGAAAGGACCCATGTAATCCAAGGAAGCCGATTCTTTCTGCCGCGAAAAACCACTGATGTCAGAATTCCCACCCCTAATTTTACACGGAAAATGTGCACTGACCAGGGCAGTCAAAATGACCATGCCATATCAGCAATGAAAATGTCTGGACTGCATGTTAACTTCAAAATAAATGCTCTAAGCTAAAGACACTTTCAGAAACATCCATGCCAAAGCCACTGGAACTCAAAACGACCATGCTAAATCAGAAATGAAAGTGTGTCCGGACTGCACGTTAACTTCAAAATGAATGTTCAAAACAGCTTTTATAAACAACCATGCCAAATCCATTGCAACTTACACCCTCACTCACCTAAGGGCTCTGCCCATTGTTTCGTAGTTCATGTCGGGTTTGTTTTTGTGAATGCCCCACAGGCGAGACACTGCCTTTGAGTCCACCAGCTTGAAAATACCTTCTTGACGGTTCGTCCATTTGATATATTGAGGGCATGTGTCTCGGTCCTGTAGTAACTGCAGGAGAAACTCCCACAGGTAGGTTGTGTTTCCTGGACAGACACATACACACACAGGTCATGAAATGCACAACAATTACACGACAAGCTTTAACAGGTAGGAATGGATAAACACCTGCTTATATACATGCAAAACAAAACAAATGTGAAGGTTGTCCCATAAGTCTAAGACAATAAGGGAGTGAGTTGGAAGAGATTATGCATAGTAACTGCAAGAAGACCTCAACAGGTACAAATGGATATACAACTGTTTATATACATAAATTGTCCATCAGTGGACAATAAAATAACATTTTAACTACAAGAAGAATTAACAGCAGCATGTTGTATACCATCCTTATAATGAACTGATTATCATGCAAATAAATAAACACTGAATGAGTCTGAGGTTTTCAAAGGGGCAGGGGAGGGTTGCTTTTCACACCACACTCTGAAATCAATGATTTGTACGACTACACATATACATACACACACACACACACACACACACACATACACACACACACATGCATACTGAGTATGATGGCTTTCTCACCTTCTCTTTTTCTCTTGGGCTGTGGGCAGCTCACAGGTAAGTCTGCTGCTGACTTGGGTTTGCGACCTGAAAGCAACAGACAGCACATCCGAAATAAAGGTCCATTCATGTGATAAGTGAACATAACACCTATAGACAAACCACAGAAAAAGTCAATCTAAAGAGAAAGTATCTACAACTTTTTCGAACATATACAAGTGAATGGACTAGCAAGGCAGAAAATTATAGGAACAAATGACAGAAAGCAAAGGAACAAGGCAGAAACAAAGAGAGTGACAACAACAACAACAAAAAACAAAAAAAAGAGAGGAAATTTCTAGCACAGAATTTCCAGAATGTGGGGATACAATTTATACTGAAAGAGCCCCCGGCATGCCCAGAACAGATAGTGAAATCTGGGGCTTGTGGAATTTGGGGCTACTTTCACCAGCAGATGAGAACCCAGTAACCATGGAATTAACAACTCACCTTTCTTCACTCTCGGTTTATCAGGCGAGGCAGGTGGGGAAGTAGTATGACACGGCGGTGAGGAGGGATGCAGGCTGGAGGCCAGCACTGGACTGGAGGGGGAGAATACGCTGGACTCCACTGAAATCACAACATCAGTTTGTCTTATGGAGACTATCATGTACTTGGGGGATTATACGACAGACTCCACTGAAATCACATCACTTCATCTTACAGAGACTATCATATACTTTGGGGAGAATATGATGGACTCTACCAAAATCATGACATCTGTTTGTTTTTATGGAATCACACACTTTTCACACAGTCGGTGCAATACAGTACATAGGGACTGTACATGAGAATTACAACCGCTGTCATTCCGACTAATGAAAACTGCTGTATAATTATCACACAGTCCGTCAGTGCTCTAAGTGACTGTATGGTCGCCCCATTATTTAGTCTCAAGGTAAGTCATATGATAATTACCCTATCATCTTTTCATACCTACCCTCCACTGTCCACAACTAACGAACATCTTCTCACGTAATTACATCAAATCATTCACAACTACCACCAACACTCCCATCATACCATTCCCTCTATGTATCATCTGTCTTTAGCCAGTAATACTGTCATCATCTCCTCCTCCTCCATCATCACTCCAATTCCTTACTATGTCCATTTATCTCCCCTCCTGTCCTCCATTCTGTTCAATTATCGCCAATTGCCACAGGCATAATCGGCCGTATAAGTACCTACAGTCACAGATGATGTATGTGATAACCAGCGTTAACAAAATGATTGCCATGTATTGTTTGCGATCCGCTATACTACAGACTAAAAACAAATATGATGTCATTTTTCCTAGCCATGTCTTTATCTTCACTGAAGAGAGAGCATTTCTTGAACTGACTTTTCTTTTCCCATTGTTGTTAATTTTGAGATATGTTTCTGAAATAATGCACCCTTTATTATTTAATTTTCTGCTTTTTCCCCCCCTTCTTAATTTTCATTTACTTTTATAATTCATTGAATCCCCCCCCCCCCCCCCCTTCTTCTTAATTTTCATTTACTTTTATAATTCATTGAAAAAAATCCCCCAAAGTGATTGCATTTTCAAATGAAAATAAAACAGACTATCTCTGCTGAAGAATGTTTCTTTAATTGACTCTCCCCCATTTTCTTTGTTAATTATAAAATACATTTCTGAAATAGCACACACCACTGAGCTGCTGTTGCTTTCTTTTCTTTTACTGTACAGTATTTCTTTAACAGTGACTTTCTTTTCAAACTAAAATAACTGTTTAACTGGTTGCTGTTTCTTTATAATCAAACAAACAGGAAATTTGCTTTATAAACCACTTCAACAGCTATGCCAATTTACTCAACAGGAAATTTACTGCATAAATCAATTCAACAACCAAAATGATTTACTCGACTACAACTCAGTATTAGTATAAATCACTTTTGATAGGAAGACCATACCTGAAATGTAACTCATAAGTCTGTAATCAGTGTGAGGATAGTGTATAATGTGATGCCTATGAGCATGCATGTATACACCCATGTGTGCTTGTGCATGTGTGTGCATGTGAGAACTTACCAGGTCTCATGGCTATGTGGGTGGCGGAATTGAAGTGAGCAGGAGGGGTTGGTGAGCAGGAGGGGGCTGACAGTAGGGAGACATGAAGGGTACCCCGCCATTACTGGAGCTCATTGCTGAAACAATTAAATCATCAATCACTTACAACATTATTTGAACCCAATGCTGAAATCATTTAAATCATCAGTCACTATAAATATTCATTCCACTGGAGTCCAATGCTGCTACAATTTAACCCTTTCACTCCCCCACTCTATCCCCCAGCTGCAAAAACTTGACCTTTCCACTCCCTCACCCTATCCACCAGCTTCCAGCAGGAAGCTGGTGGATAGGGTGAGGAGAGATAGGCTCAGGTTTCTGCTTAACTGTCATGGCTGTCAATGCAGGATGATGACAGATAGGGTGAGGGAGTCAAAGGCTTCATCAATTATTTAAAATTCTCTCATTACTTGAGTTGAATGCTAAAATAACATGAATCACTGAAAATACTCTTGTTACTGAGTCTAACGCTGAAACAATTTAATCATAAATTACTAAAAACAAAAACAAAAAAACGTAATCTTGGAACTGGAGCTCAATGCTGAAACAATTTAATCATCCATTATTAAAAGTATTCTTTCTTACTGGAGCCAAACATGCTGGAACAATTCAATCATCAGTTAACAAAAATACAACAAAGGCACAAGTACAGTGTAACACATTGTCAGCAAGGTGACATGAAAGGTACCCCTACCATTACTGAAACTCAAAGCTGCAACAAGAAGATCACCACTTAGTCAATACAATCACTATATTAAAAAAAACACAAACACACACACACACACACACAACCAAAAAAACCAAAAAAAACACACAAACACAAAATACAAATACACACAACAAGATGATACCATACAGTACACTAAGGAAAAAAACAACCAACTAACCAACCATTACTGGACTTCAGCAGTAAAATAAGAAGATCATCCATTACAAAAACAACAACAACAAACACAAAAATAAACACCATACATATAATACAGTATGGTACAATACAAATTACAGAAAACAAAACACAGTACAATACAATAAAATACAGAATAATACAAATCATAACAAAACAAAATATAATTCAAGTTTCAACACAAACAAAGACAATATAAATGAATAGGGTACCCTATTATTACTACTGGAGCCCAATGCTGAAAAAAATAATAAGCCAACACACACACACTACAAAAACTAACCTCAAAAACAGATCAAAAACTCATAATACAATATGAATCACAACACAACACAAATACAATACAATACAATGCAATACAATACATACAATACATACAATACAATACAATACAATACAATACAATGAAAGGTAATGAACTGGGGAAAAATAAGAGAATGTCAGTTGTTCCTTACGTCTACAACTTTCAGTACACATCACTACTAATCATTAGCTAAAGCATGTGGATCATTTAAAATTGCACAGGGCATGGAACCTCTCTTATTTCATTTTTTTTCATATTTTTTTTTAAACCCTTTTCACCTTATAAACACCTGTGTGCAGTAGGAAAGGGTGTGTGTGCAAAAATAAAAGCTTTCTGAGTTTCTCTTTAATACGTCCTGATATATCTACCCAAAATGTTATCTCAAGAGTGGATGGTTTTGTTACATTTTGCTATCAATTTTAGTGCTAAATCAAGACTAGATTGTGTTAGTCTTTTATGAATCTGATAACGATGTGTGTGTGTGTGTGTGTGTGTGTGTGTGTGTGTGTGTGTGTGTGTGTGTGTGTGTGTGTGTGTGTGTGTGTGTGTGTGTGTGTTCATGCGCTTGTGCATGAATGTGCGCGGAGAGAGAGAGAGAGATAGAGACAGACAGAGACACAGACAGACAGACACAGACAGACAGACAGACAGACAGAGACAGAGACAAAGAGACACAGACAGACAGACAGACAGACAAAAAAGAGAGAGACATTGTGTTAAGAGCTAAGTGGTGGGACTGGGATAAATAATGATGTATTCTACTGTATCACACTGCACTGTACTGCATTGTACACATGGGCATATCCACAAAAGCAACACTTTACATTCACAAAAAGCAAGGGACACGCATTCTCAAATGCACGCACAAACACACACAAACATAATAATGCAAGCTCAAACATAATACCACAACACACAGCACATTTCCAGAACACCCAGAACTTGGCTTTTTTCCCCAGACACTGTGAGACCATAAGGACAGACGAGCCCATATGAAAGAGACGCACACACGCACAAACACACAAACATAATAATGCAAGCTCAAACAGAACACTATCACACACAGCACACTTCCAGAACACCAGGAACTCGCTTGTTATCTGGACATTCTGAGACCGTGAGGACAGACGAGCACAAAGGAAGAGAGACAGAAACGCACACGCAAGCACGCGCACGTCAGACCGACTTCAGAAGAAGAGGGACTTACAGTGCATGCGCATTTTGAGGTCCTCAGAGGCGCTGTCGAGGTCTGACACCCCGCTATCTGCTGGACTGGGTGGTAAGGAAGCTGTACACACACACACACACACACACACCAAACTTTAGTATACATGTAATAAACACACAACACACTTACTGCCGCGCTGTCCACAGCCACACACATCATTTGGGTTAATAAATGCCAGTGCTCATCATCATCATCATTATCATTTCATCATCACCCACATCATCAAATCATCATCATTATTCAGTCTGATCATGTTAAGCAAGCAGGCTGGCTCTGCCGACAGAGCTATGAATGCTAAATCTGATGTCTTGAGTTCAATCCCAGCCTGCACCTTATAAACTTGGCAGTTTGTTCCCTGTTTTAATACTCCAATCATTCTGGTGGTGCCAGCTTAGTGTTTCATACATCCAGTTCTCTCCCAATTCCAAGGCCTTACAGGCGCTTAAGGTTCTGTGCAGGCCCATGGAGTCTGCCAGACAACTACCAGACGTGGGTGAAGCACATATGGCATTGTCCACGTGCGATGAATCCTTAAACTCCAAACTCTATCATTTAACACCCAGTGCCCATAAAGTGATTACTACCATTCCGCATGTCTCTAAAACTGAGGCACCATGTGTGTGTGTGCAAGTATCATACTATTACATATAAACACCTACGACGAAACATGTAGTGGCATGTATCAAGTACATGTGCACATATATGCTGCAAACAATATGCCACACTAACAAGGGAACAGGGAAGGGAGTGCAAAAGACAAGGACCAGTGACATGGACAAAGAGGAGACTTCGATTCCTGTCAAGAAGAATAACAGACAGAGACAAAAACACACACACACACAAAAGACTAACATCAGACTAGGGTCAGGGAAGGTTGCACGGTGCACGTCATGACCTCACAGGGGTCAGCCAAAGAGGTTTGAACACACAGCCATGGATCGAAGGGGAAGCAAGCTTGGTCAATGACCAACACAAGGGGCAGCATTTGAACAAGACAAACGGATCGAAAGGGAAAGCTCCCTCAATGACCAAACTTTGGACAGTGTTTGGACAAGAAAATGGAAAGAGCTGGGAGGAAGGGAAGGAAGGGAAATGGGTCCCTACGTCTTGTTCCCTTGCTGAGCTTGGTGTAGAGATTGGGTCACTACCTGTACAAGGCCGTCCTCTAAAACCACAGAAAAAAGGCAGGGTTAACCCTTTGACTTCCGCACCACCAGCATCCTGCATTGTTCAACCACGCTAGCAGAGCAAAAACTAAAACCATTTGACTCCCTCACCCTATCCATCAGCTTCCAACAGGAAAGTGGTAGATTTGGTGAGGGAGTCAAAAGGTTAAGTTTTTGCAGTTGGTGGATAGGGTGCGGGAGTCAAAGGGTTCAGGAAAGGGAAGGGGGGTGTCTCTGACAGGCCCCCTCCCCAACCCATCCTTTCTCTGTGAATTTAAGACTCCTCTCCTCCTTCCCAATTGTTTCTCTTGTACCCCCCCCCCCCCCCCCCCCAATCTCTTTCCCACAGCTGCCAGGAGTAGGATGCTGACTGACCTAGTCCTCACCCAGATGTGGAAGGGCATAAGGTTTGAGTCAACATGAGGTTGAACCCAAGCCCACTGGACATGGTCCGGTCTGTGTGGACATGAACTAGGCCTTCAGCACACTGCACACATAGTGAGCTGCCCCCTTTCAACTGATGACGCTAATACAAAAAAAGTTGCGTTCCTGTTTTATTTCCGCCGTACTCGCTCGACTTTTTCTGTCCTGAATTAGACACACTTAAGACACTTCTGTCTGTAATTAGGCACAAGGGAGACAATTGCTCTCCCTGTCTTCAAAGACTGGATTAGACGTCCTGAGATATCTTGAATGACTAAATCAGACACACTGAGACGACCTCTTTACTTTCTCAGTTTCTATTATTATCTGTCTTGTCCTACAGGTTTATAGTTGTTTACTGCATACATTCTTGATCTTCTCCCCCCCCCCCCCCCCCCCTTTCCCTTTATTTTTTTCTTATATATTTAATCTGTATACTTCATATTTCACTTTTTTTTTTTCTTTTTGGCATACATGTGCTTCCTGGTTGAATGGCTATTTTACTTTTTTTGTTAATGTAATTTTCTTGTCATTCATTTTTTCACATTGATGATTGCACATAACATACAGCACGCCATATCTGAAGGGCTTTGTCATCATGAAAAATACTATTTTTGTAATCAACTGTTGTGAATACAAATCAAGGTCATGAATACAACAGACATTAGGGTGAAGAAAGGGTTGCTTTTTTCCCTGTTCTTTTGCTGGTGTGCATTTTATTCAGTAAAAATTAGTAATCAGGAAACTTTGGGAAGAGACAGAGAGAGGGGAATTTGTCATTATGAAAGTGAAACATGAGAACTCAAGGAAAACAAATTCCAAAATTGTTTCCGTTGTTAACATTGTCTTCTTTTATTTTGGATGTCATTATTATCAAGCATACGTGTGTGATACACATGACACTGGTGACAAGACAGCGTCAATATCCATTGTGACTATGACACAGCTGCACCATACACGACTGTAACATGTGACCTAATATTGGCACTGACAACATCAGACGATACAAACACACACGTACAGTGTGCCTGTCATCAACAAGGAAAATCTGGACCCAGCGCCCAATGCACTGGGCTGTCCTGCATGTGAACCAGGATAAATTTGAAATATGAACAAATGCCGACAGCCAGCCTGACAGTCTCTCATCACACATTGCCACCAGGAAAACTTTTTAAGATTTAACCCTCTGACTCCTCCAAGGGTTAATTCCACCATCTTTCTTTCCCCTCCTACACATGTGTGCTGGCCAATGTGCATGCACGAGCAGACACGCCCACACATACACACACACACACAATCAATCTACCATGTCTAAAAAAAGAAGTGTCAATAACAGGCTGGATCAATTGTGGCCTGTTTATCGATGCAATGCCAGCTGTTACAGATTGGTAAGAAGGGCTGTTGAATGTTAGACAATGCTGTGAATCGTGTTATTTTCACGCTGGGTATTGTATTACATGGCCATGCCCTTTATTTTGTTCAACAATAAGTACAACAAATTGTATTCCCTGAAAGCTGGGTACTGTAGAGTACCGTATGTTTTCACAAACTGTTAGACAATGCTATTATGTTCCCTGAAGGCGGAGTACCATGGTACAGTACTATGCTCTACATGTTATCAATACTGTTCTGCACAAACTGAATATTGCTGTAATGACCGTGTTCCATACACTGTAAAACAATGCTGAATCATGCTCCCTACAAGAAGGGTATGTATTACGGTACAGATGTGTCCTATAGTGACAGACACAATGCATCCACCCACTATTCTCTCACCACTTTTCTGCAGCAGCTAAGATGCCCTTGTAAGTACTTATGATGTTTAACCCTTTGACTCCCGCATCCGATCCACCATCTACAAAAACTTAACCCTCTGACTCCTGCAGGAAGCTGGCAGATAGAGTGAGGGAGTCAAAGCGTTAAGTTTTTGCTTTGCTAGCACCGTTGATAATGCAGGAAGCTGGCGGATAGAGTGAGGGAGTCAAAGTGTTAAGTTTTTGCTTTGTTAGCACGGTTGATAATGTAGGATGCTGGTGGACGGGGTGCAGGAGCCAAAGAGTTAAAACCCAACATCTGATCTGATCATGACCCCGTACATAACCCTTCACTTTGGACTGAGAAATCACACACATGAACTTTTGCACTGCTCAACTCCAAGCAAATATCTCAACAAATCCCGTCTTCAATTCAACTCCAACCCGCAACATAAAACCTGGCTTGTTCGATGTCATTCTTACTGCCCCAATCATTCTGATTGTGTCTGTGTTTGACAGGTCCCACTGGCCTCCCAATTTCAAGAACTTGTCAACAAGTACAGCTATCGCAGGTTCAAAGAGTTTGCCAGATAACCACTGGCACCTTCAGGTGGAGCGCATGTGGATCCGTCCAAACGCAAAGGCACTCCAAACTCCTAAGCAATAATCATTTTTCCAAATATAAACACATAGTAAAGTAAACCACTTCAGTCAGATCTCGGTAACCAAACTCAATTTCATCTTGTAAAGCAAACTGACCTTGATTATGGCTGAAGCTGTGTTCAGAGGATGGGATAAGACTCTGAAGGAATGTTCTGGTCTCGGTGCTGGTGGACGGGCTGTCCATGCTGAGTAAAGCCTCCACTGCTGCCCCGTGTTGGCCATTATGTTGCTGCTGCTGTTGCTGTTCACAAGCGTCCACTGCAACACAACACAGAAAAACAAGGAATTTTAAGATACAGCTCTTATTTCATCGATCAAATGACACATAATCCACATGGAACACAGCAAGAATGAAAGCAACGTAACTGAACACACAGGTCTTATTTCATTCCTGTCACACAGTACAAACAAAATACAACAGCAATGAAGACAATAAGTGAAAGTGTTCATATGTTGCTGCTGTTTAGACATCCACTGAAACCCAGCAACAACGAAGTCAACACAAGATACAGGTCTTTCACTGAACCATCTACTCCCTCACCCTATCCACCAGCTTCCTGCTGCTAAGGATGTGAAAGTCAACATGTTATTACTGGTCAGATATCCACTGAAACACAGCACAGAATTTAGCGCAGGCTCAAGAAGAACTGGGTGGAGGTCAAATGCAATAGTCCTAATGTATAAACTCCAGACTGTTGATGTTGTCATTACTGGTTTTCATACACACTCCCAACACACACTCAAACAGTCATAAAGCACAAGTCTTTATTTCACTAAGCTGTCTTAGCCTAAACATTAACACACAATGCCTGAGACTTCACCAACACCCACGACTCTCCATTCTTCAGCAAAGAAGAAAAATTCAAACAAAACAAATAAAAAACAAAGAAAAAGACCAAATATGCAAGTACAGCAAATCTGTATTATGTTTTGCAGACAGCACAGAACAATGCAAGGCCTCATGCAGAAAATGATGATTGGGAGAATGTTATTACTACTGTGTACATGTCTCTGCCATTATGTCTGTTAAGTGCGGGCCTGCTGTCATATGCATCCAAATATATCACTCTTGTAAATGCCTGTTATGCCAATGGCTGTCTATACTAGGTACACAAAAGCACAGATAATTAGTGCGTAATTAGTGTGTATGTGTGTGTGACGAGTAAGTGACAGTGTCTATCTGTGGGTGTGTGTGTGTGTGTGCACGCGAGAGAGAGACAGAGAGAGAGACAGAGAGAGAGAGAGACAGAGAGAGAGCAAGAGAGAGAGAGAAGGAAATCATCAAAGTAAAAAGTACATGTTATGCATCTACATGACTGTCCATGCTACTATATACATAACATTAACAACACTGAGATTTGTGCGTGTGCGTGCGTGCGTGTGTGTGTGTGTGTGTGTGTATGTGTGTGTGCCGCGTGCGTACGCGCGCATGTGTGTGTGTGTGTGTGAGCGCGCCGATGCAAGCACCCGTGTATGTGTGTTTGTGTGTGCATACAATACATGTAATAAGCAATACACGTATCAACAAGCAGCATGTTATGGCACAGCGCCAAACCAGGACTTAGGGTGGTGTTGCGAAAAGTGTAGAGGTAAGAGGAAGGGCAGTCAACAAGTTGAACGACTGACGACTGGCTCCGACCTGTTGGATCACACACCCCGTTACCCTCTGTGTGTGTATGTGTGTGTGTGTGTGTCAGTGAGAGAGAGAGAGAGAGAGAGAGAGAGAGCTACTGCAAGAACACTTCTTGCCCATACAGATGAAACTCCACATTAATTCCTCCCACGGGCATTTTCGCGTAGCCCGCCAGAAATGCCCCTTTTGTTGATTATCCTCACAGCCATCCCCCCCTCCCCCCCCCAACATACACCAACTAAGCCCAAAACCCCACAAGGCACTATCGACGCATGCAAAACATAGATATGTACCATTACAATATGCCAACGGTATCCCTTCCACGGCAACAGTGACCCCCTCACAATATGCACTGCATCACACTTTGTCACTATGAAAATCACTGACAACTTCACACGATTCTCTCAAACAGAACCCTTTAACAACAAGTATCCACCACAATCTGAACTGTCCCCATCACCAAAATCCACCCCACTGCCCTTCCCTGCCTGGGTAAATGTGTAAAATTGTTATTTTTGTTAAAATAATGCCCATGACTAGAACCGTGTCCAATACAGTAACACCGTTCATGTGTAGCATTGTTTAAAATGTACTCTCGATCAACGAAAAGCGACAGGGAAAGATGAAGGTAAACAAAGATGTCATATACAGCAGAATCTGCCAACCGAGGTAGACTCCGAATGACTGATGTTTCTGCCTTTCCTTGAAGACTAAACGAAGTGTGGATTTAAAGGTACGTTATGATTCGATTTAGAGCTTAACAAACCGCATTCCAAACACCTGACACCATTCTGTCCCCATGCAGAAAAATTAACCCCTAAAGAGCACACGATCAATACAGTTCGATACAATACGATGCTGCTGTATTTAATCTGATAAAGGAAATTCCAGAAGGCCAGGGTCGATGGAACTGCCTGCCGCATTTGACAATGTCGGGGGGGTGGGGGGGGACAGATCTGACGAGGGGACACTCGTAACCGTGCCACCGTCACTGCTCCAAAACTTGGCCGCGGACGACCCAACTAAACCTGCGCAGGGTTGAAGTGTGTGACAGACGACGGGAGTGGTGGGGGAGCTGCTTGTGTAACAATACCACCACCGCCATGAAAAGGGAACACAGGCGGCTCTGTGCGTGCGAGCGAGTGTGTGCAAAGCCACACAAGAGGCGTTTAGGAAATTGCAATCCACTCCTGCGTTCTATTTCCTCTTCCTTATCTGACCTACTTCGGCGGCCTTGGCATTCTGAGGCCCTTTTCGGGGGTTTGGATGACGATTTTTTTCCGGGGTCAAAGTCTTAACGACAGCCAATAACTACTTCTATAATTTTGCGAAGAAACTACAGGCCATTATTTCAAAGACTGACTATTGTTTTCCCCCACTCGACTTAAAAGGCAGTGTTTGCAGTACGCTCATTTTTTCCGGTAAATGGCCATTTTTGTTCCCTGCACGTCTGATATTTCTGTTGATTTGTCCTTACAGTGCAAATCAGACAACACTGCACTCGGGTCTGTGGACTACCTAACTACATTCATGTTGTATATTGCAAGATAGCTGACTGGATTACATATTACACGTATACAACCTGAGGCAAAGAAAGGTTTTCCCACCATTGAGGTCGTAACTAAGACGGTAGAAACCTTTTGAGGCCAGCAGTTAAAATGGACACCGAGGTGCAAAATTTGAACAAAGTTCTGCAGTTCCAGTTCCTTTTTTTTCCTTCTTTTTAAATAAAATTAAAAGATTTTTGTCAATAAGATACGAAGAGAGATACATGCATACAATATCCACACGGTGTCCACAAAATAACGTTGATTATCAAGTGAAATCTCTCTCTCTCTCTCTCTCTCTCTCTCTCTCTCTCTCTCTCTCTCTCTCTTGTTGTGTGTGGTGTGTGTGTGTGTGTGTGTGTGTGTGTGTGTGTGTGTGTGTGTGTGTGTGTGTGTGAAAACACGCACACACATACACATGCACCCTCGTAGGCGAGTATAGTTGCGTCTTTGAATGTATACACCAAAGCCAACAGTGGTTGGCTTCACTTCAAATTTTAAAGCAAGACATACATACACTAGTAACTGGCACTTTACAATTTATTATTGTGAAATATTAATGGTATACTGTCAACTAGTAATACAATATTATAATCATATACCGCCTGTTGTAGCTCTGAATTGGAAGCCACACACAAACGTATGCACTTGTGCTGAACATATGTTTCTTAATTAAATGAACAGACAAAAGGGCAATCAAAAATTCCTCCACCCATGAAATACATTTGCATTCTACATCATATCATCATACAACTATTGTTAAAAGCAATACATGGATGCACATAATGATGTTTCACAAATGCTCTACACTGGTGCACAAACATTCAAACGATTTTTGTTTCTGAAATGATTTTATGATGCATGACCCATAAATGAAAAATGTTAATGGTACTGATGATACCCGCTGTTGTTGTTCTTGCAGTTGTGTGTGTGTGTGTGTGTGTGTGTGTGTGTGTGTGTGTGTGTGTGTGTGTGTGTGTGTGTGTGTGTGTGGTGGTGAGTGAGTGGTGTGTGTGTGTGTGTGTGTGTGTGTGTGTGTGGTGGGGTGTGTGTGTGTGTGTGGTGTGTAGTGTGTGTGTGTGTGTGTGTAACATTTATTAATCCTTTCATTTCCCCCATCCTATCCACCAGCTGCAAAGATGTTCACCCTTTCACTTCCTCATGCTATCCACAAGCTTCCTGCAGGAAGATAACGGAGTTAAAGGACTGTTTTTGCTTTTGCAGGAAGCTGGTGGATAGGGTGAGGGAGTCAAAGGATTGTTTTTGCTTTGCTATCACAGCCAATTTCAAAGGTTTTTTTGTTTTGCTATCATGATAGCTGACCAATCAGAAAGCTGGTGGATAGGATGAAGGAGTCAAAGGAATATTTCAGTTCTGCTATCATATCTGACTAGGCAGGAAGCTGGTGGATTGAATCATCATCATTATCATGTGCCCTGCCAAATGGCGTTGGTGATCATGGCCCTCCATACAAATCTATCCCTTGTCACTGTAGCCTACATCTTCCACCCTCTCTGTCCTCAGCCACCTTGCAGGTCCATCCAATATTTTCTCCTTGGGTCTACCAGGTGTTCTCTTTCCCTCCAGCTGTCCTGTTGTGACCAGGCGCTCTAATTCCCATTTTCTCATAACATGGCCAATAAATGTTGCTGGTCTTTTCCTACGTAATCTTCTTTATCGATGATCTTTTTGTGTCTGCCTCCATCAAGACTGTCTCGTTTGTTTTCTTTGCTGTTCATGGAACTCTCAACATTTTTTTTAGAAACCACACTTCTGCTGCCTCAATCTTGTTCTGGCTTTGCTTTGGTGGATAGGGTGATGGTGGGATATGATAACAGGAAGCCACCATCTTGCCTCAAATTATCACCACAATAACTTGTCACTGTTCTGATCTGTTGAGGGTCGTGTGTCTGCTCATTTCAACATGTCACTAAACCTTGCGACCCCAAGTCCCTGTTTCTGAACACTTAAAGAGATAAAGAGTAAAATCACTCCGTCCCAATTTTTGCCTGGACAAGATGGGGAACCAGGTAGTGTGTACTGTGAACAAGAGGTCAAACCAGCATGTCGTGTGGTGAAAGGGTCGAGATCGCGTGTGAGAGAGAGAGAAGAGAGAGAGAGAGAGAGAGAAGAGAGAGAGAGAGAGACAGAGACAGAGAAGAAGAAGAAGAAGACAGACAGACAGAAACGGGCAGAAAGAGAAACAGAAAGAGAGAACGAGAGAACAAAACAAATGAGAACACACATACACACACAAACACACACACACACTTAGCTACATATATCTCCAATGCTTTGCTGGTTGTTGTCCGAATTCTTACACCTACTCATCTCACCCTTCCCTCTCCCCCCCCCCCTCTCTCTCTCCATCTCTCTCTCCCTCCGTTCGTTTCACCTTATTGATTAAGCACAGCTGGAATGATCTGAACGAAGACAGAGAAAGAAAAGATAAGATTTATACGCACATAATATTATTGTGTGTGTGTGTTGTGTGTGTTGTGGTGTGTGTGTGTGGTGTGCGTGTGTGTTGTGTGCGTGTACACAGAGAGAGAAGGGGGGGGGGGAGAGAGGAGAGAAAAAGAAAGACAGACAGACAGACAGAGATTTACAACGACAGAAGTCAATGACAAAGCAGTCAACCGTTTGTTTATTTGGTTGGTTGGTTGGTTGGTTGTTTGTTTACTTAACGACATTGGTTGTCAGGCATTTCTCAAGCTGGTGATTGGTAATAGATCTACAAACTCATCTAAGATGAAGGAATACACTGTTAAATCAATAAGACAAAACGAACTTACAGAGAGAGAGAGAGACAGACAGACGGGAGGGAGGGAGGGGGAGAGAGAGACAGAGAGAGAGGATGAGAGAGACAGACAGAGAGACAGAGACAGAAACAGAGAGACAGAGCCTACGGAGAAAAAAAAAAAAAAGGGGGGGGGGGGGGGATGAGAAAAATGAGATCAGAGGAGGCGTAAGAATTCGGACAACAACCTGCTAACAGTTGGACGCTGGCCCAGGCCAGCTGAACCCAAGTGCAGGTCGGTCCATGCGCTTTCCTCCCCTTCCCTCACTTGCCCTCTCTGACCCCTTTTCTCTTTCTCTTCTCTTGCTCTTTTTCTTGCCTCGGCCATCCCGGGGGCTTTCTGAGACTGTCGCATTCGTAACTAACCCGCATCTAAATAACAGACGTTTCATCATGCCCCCCCCCCCCCCCCCAAAAAAAAAAAAAAAACAAACCACCTTCCCTTTCCCCCTTCCTCTTCCTCGTATCATGTTTAAAGACTACAAGATGACACAGTCATTCTGATTTCGGTGCCGATTCCGTTTTACCGGTCTTAACGTGTTTATCGTGTATAAAGACTACAAGATTTATTACGCATTCAGATTCCGGTTGCAAGTCCATTTCACCGTGGCTTTGCAATGTTTGTCTAGTTTCGTTAAAGACTATACGATTGTCCTATTTCAAATTTCGGTTACAAATCCCGTTTTGTCGTGGCTTTACATTCAGATGTCAAGCATGTTGCGCGGCTTTGTATTGTGTCTCATTATCCTACACTTAGATTAATTATGATCTAAGTTCAATTTCCCACTGTTGAGATACTCATGACTTGATTCTGCATTTAACACAGACCATTTATTATCTTATTAATCTTTTCCTTCAATACGAGTACCTATATTCCACGTTTGTTTACCCACAAAATAATAGTTACAACCTTAGTCGTTTTTCTTTAACTATTGGAATAATAATTATGAAAGTCCCCCATCCCCACCTTCCTCCCAAATTAAACAGTCATAATCTAAGTCTGTTTCTTCAACAATCAGAATAAATATGAAGTCTCGGTCTGTTTTTATCTGCTTAGAATGAATTATGACCAAACTCTCTTTTCTTAAACAGTCAGAATAACTAGGATGTCTATCATCTATTTACCACCATCGGGAATAAAAGAATACATTCCGGGTCCATTCCTCACATGATCCTTCATTAGAAATCGTTACTGTCAACAGCAGCTCGCCAGGTCATAAACATGGATAGGTATTTACAGGTCTGTACTCCTACACCATCACCCCAACCTCTCCCTCCCCCACCCCCTTTGTCACTAATGAAGAGACACGAGTAACCGTGAGGGTGGTTGGGGGAAGAGGTGGAGGAAGGTGTCTGTGACTGTCTGGGAGACAGTGAGCAGCAGCAGCAGCAGCAGCAGCAACAGCAACAACAACAGCAGCCAACTGCTCGCTACCTGGAACTGCTCACTCACTCACGGCTTCCTTTCCTTCCTTCCTCCTCCTCCTCCAACGACTCTCACACACGTCACCTAATGACGTCAACGGACGTAGCACAGACGTGTCGCCATAGAAACGAACGCCGAGGCTTCCAGTTCCTACAGCTGAAGCAGACGACGGCAAGATGAGATTCGGGGAGGGACCTTGCCAAGGTCAACGCACCCAGTGTCCATCCGAAGTTTTGTCCTCTCCGTTGCATTTTCTTTCCGCCGGATATCTGATGGACTTCGTCCACGGTTTGACTTTGCCTGTCTGTGTCTGTTTGAGTCTGTGTCTCTCTGTGCGTGTGTGTGTGTGCGTGCGCATGTGTGTGTGTGTGTGTGTGTGTGTGTGTGTGTGTGTGTGTGTGTGTGTGTGTGTGTTTTGTGTGTGTGTATGTGTGTGTGCAGTGAAGGAAACCATTTCCTTGCTCAAGTATACCGAGTAGTCACTAGCAACTATTATTACTCTCCTATTGTACTAACTGGCATTTCACATGCAACGCAGTTCCGTCTCTCTGTTCCGCCCAGGCCTTCCATACAATTCAATGGGCTGATTGTTTTCACTGAAACTTGTCATGAATGCTTTGGCACACTGGTTGGTACTTTTGACAAAGCCATGGACTCGAGATCTGATGTCTCGAGTTCAATCCCTGCCAGCCATATTTAAAAACTGGCCATGTTTGCCACCTATATCAACGCTTAAACCCTCTGACTCTCACACTCTGTCCACCAGCATCCTGTATTGTCAACAGTGCTAGTAAAGCAAAAACTTTACCCTTTGACTCCCTCACCCTATCCACCAGCTTCCTGCTGGATAGGGTGAGGGAGTGAAAGGGTTAAGTTTTTGCACTTGGTGGATAGGCTGCAGGAGTCAGAGTTATGAGCTTAGCGTTATTCAGGTTCCTCTCAACCCCCTCCCCCTCCATTTCAAGATCTTGCCAGCGTAAAGGGTGTTGCGCAGGCTCAAGGAGTCTGCCAGATTGACTGCAGGCAGATATGGGTAGAGCACATATGGAACTTCTC